>OY770105.1:12610312-12940312 GCA_963669365.1 Verbascum thapsus
ATATCAAATTTAACATTGAAGCTCAATGCACATGTTCAATTATTCACAAGTCGATTATTTGCTCTTTTGTTTAACCTGGTCCCAAGAATTGAACACCCCGATCACCATCGTTCATCCTCAACACCCAAGTCTTTATATATATATATCCATATCTATATCTCCGCAAGTTACGGCATTACAATTTTCAGAGCCCACTTTTTTGGTTTGACAAAAGTTATGGCAGAAACGAGAAAGATTATTATGAACCCGAGAGCTGAAATCGATACATCGCCGCCGTTCAAGTCGGTGAAACAGGCGGTGGACCGGTTTGGCGGCAGTGGGCCTTGGATACCCCATCATTTGCTGCGTTTAGCTGCTGCAAATCTATGCTCTGTTTTTTTCTGATTTGTGTTTGAGAGAAAAAATTATTTCTTTTTAATAATATCAGGAGAAAGTGTAAAACAGAGTTTGTAAAACACCAGTAATTCTAACATATTGTATGCTATTGTCTCTTTTTATATCTCGTATTGGCCTAATCAACTGATTAGAGCTTAAGCTCGCCTTTTATTTGGATCATACTGAAAAAAAATCGATTTTGCTCGTGTTCTTCATGATTTTATCTTATACATGTGTCTGAATTAATGGGCTCGATTAGCATTTGCAAGATTAGAGGTGAATTAATGAAAAAAAATTCAAATTTCAAATTAAACATTGAATCTCAATTAAGATTTTTCATTTTTGTTTAATAAAAAAATTGGTGAAATTTGGAGGGAAAATCAGAAATCCACAAATTGGAAGCAAAAATCCCCAAATTGGGAGAAAATCCCCAAATTGAGAGTCACATGCCACGCACGTGACTTTTTCCGGCCAATTTATGATTTTCCGGCGAAATTTGTATTGAAATTGCCAATTTTTGGAACATATGGTACCCAAATTGCAAGTGGTCCAATTTAAGATACTACCTTCGTGTACAGGCCAACTTGAGGTACTAATTATGCAATTTTCCCGAGGTGGAGGAATTAGGCATAACAACATTTCCTGGAGTGTTAGCCAAAGCTTGGTTTGAAGAATAGCCTCGGCCCTGATTATTTCTTCCACCACCTCGTCCTTTTTTGCCTCTACCACGTCCTCTAGGTGGGTAGCCAATGAGCTTATAGCATGTTTCCTTTGAATGCCCAGCCAAATTGCAATGATCACAGGTAATGTTGTCAGAGTTTTCATTTTTCTGAGTGCTTGAATAAAAGCTGATGGGATTCTCTGTTGGGGTAGTATTGTGGATCCCTCTTTGGGATTCTTCATTGCATATCATTGAATATGTCTGCTTATGTGTGGGAGGTGGATCCATCATCAAGATTTGTGACCTCAAATGTCCGAAAGATTCATTCAGACCGATCGGAAATTGCATCAATTTGTGCTCCTGTGCATAATTGAAGAATTGTTTGGAAGCTTTACACTCACAACTTGGCAAATTGACCAGTGAGTCGTACTCCTCCCATATTTGTCGCAATTTTGAGTAATAATGTGTGATAGAATTGTTCCCTTGAGTGTAAGAATTAATTTCCCGAAAGAGTGCGAAAATCCTCGATCGATTCGTCTTACTAAACTGTTCCTCAAGGTCCTTCCAGGCTTCTGCAGCACTATCCGAATACACCAATCCATTGTATATGTCTTTGCTTACACACTTTAATATCCAAGAAAGAACTAATGCATTACACTTCTCCCATTGTTCGAATTCTGGGGCATCGGCGTTGGGCCTTTTGCATTTTCTGATCCTTTCAATTCGTGAGGCACAAGATGAAGACTCGGAACATCCAAGGGGTGCACATACAAAGAATCATTAATATCATAAGATATTGGGGAAGATTCTGTTTCAATCTTGGATTCAGTCTTCGACATTATTGAAGAAGAATGTGATGGTGTCAAGGATCAGAAGAGGAAGGAGAAGGATTGAAAACCTTTGATTTTGGTAATGGCAGGAAAGCTTCAAGATCGATGTCTGCAAACCAACCCTAATTTCTGGATATGACGAATTGCAGCAGCGGAATGAAATTGATGAAGGTAACGGCAGTGTTAGGTCGTATTTTGTACATACTTTTCATGATCTTTATTAGGATATTTGGCATATTTGAGCTTGATATTTGATGGAATTATGTTGATATTGGATTAATAGGTGATGATGCGAGGAAGGAATGAAAAGGAGGTTAATTGAGGCGAAAAAGGAAGAAAACCGATTGGGAACAAGAACTGGACAGCCGAACCGTTTTAAGACTTAAGCGTGCCCACGGTTAATTCCACAAAGGCTTCGGCTGAAGGCAGGACTGCTGGACGTTTTTAAGACTTTCCTACTAAAATCCAGATTTATTTTGGATTTATTACTGCTCGAAATATAGGGATTTATTCCCTTTTATTTGTTTAGATTTTATTTCCTTATTTCTAGATATTTCAAGATTTGAGTTTGTTAAGTTTGTTAGAGCCCTAATTAGTTTCCTTTTTGGATTAGGACTCTTTTATTATAAGTATGTGGAATTTTATTCCACAAGAAACCTTTTACATTATTTTTAATTCAAGTACACGTTATTTCCCTTACATGAAGCTTTCGATTTTTATGAATTTTTGCATACGTTCGATTATGAGTAGCTAAACTTATTCTTCTAGTCGAGGATTCATCGAGGTTTGATTCTAATTATTTGTGAGATCGAATTGTATTTAATTTCTTCGTTAATTGGGTATTTACTTTTTCTCTGATCTTTGTTGACAATATATTTCAATTGGTTAGATAACTTGATCAACTATTTAATCGTTGGAATCGTATTAAGCTATTTAGGGCCCAAATCCGTAATTGTTTGGTAAACCCTAATTATTGTAGCAGTTAGCGACGTCGTTTACGGACAAGTCTTCGATTAGTCGTTATGAGAATTAGTAACCTAGTCTAAATAAACCGAGCTTGTGCGTTTGTTGGCTAGAATTGGTGTTTTTCTTATTCGTGAATGCTATCGCTAGGCTAAATCTTAAGAGCTTGTTTAGGGTTGTCTAGTCGGTAAGAGCAGTAATCAAAGAGCTTGTTTTGGTTATCGATGACTTAAGGAAAAACTAGGTTGCTAGAGCTTGTTAGTAACTATAGCCAATTTATTTGATAACGTTGAATTATTATTGCATCAATGATCAAATCATAGAATCAATACCAAGATAATCCGAAGACTAGAATTTTCTCATCATATAAAAACCGAATTTTACTTTATTTGTTTTATTCACTTTATTTGCATCTTTAATTTCGTTTTTAAATTTTTGTTTTTAGATAAAAATCTCAAAACCCCCCCTTTATCATATTAGTAATTTTAGGAATTAAATTTTACACCAGTCCCTGTGGATCAACCCTGCTTATCACTGATTACAAATCTTTTTGAAGTAGGATTTTATTTTTGTTGGATTCGACACCCACCAAATTTTGGCGCCATTGCCGGGGAACGGTGTTATATATTTATTTCCGTTGTTGCTAATATTTTTGTTTTAGTTTTGTTTTGTTAGTTTTTGCATGCCTAGGACCTTTCGTGGAAGTGAATTCGAATACGATCCTGAGATCGAAAAACGAGCCCGCCGATTACGAAAAGAGACTAGGCAACGTTACTTTACTACCCCGTCGGTTTCATCGTCCCGGACCGAATCTGCGTTTTCTTTTGACGATTCAGAAGAGGAAAACGAATCTATGGACAACGCTGCTCATGCCGCACCTCCTAATGGTGCCAACGCCAATGCCAATGCCGACGCTATTCCCAACGTTGCCGAAAGAACATTGAAAGACATGGCCATGCCAAATCCGAATCAACAACCTCTTTGCATACCCTATCCTAATCTTGAGGTAGATTTTGAATTAAAATCTGGGCTGATTCACTTACTACCTACTTTTCGTGGTTTTGCAGGAGATGACCCACACAAACATCTAAAGGAATTCCACTTGGTTTGCTCAACTATGAGGCCAAAAGATGTGACAGAGGATCAAATTAAATTGAGGGCTTTTCCGTTCTCGTTAGCTGAGAAAGCCAGAGATTGGTTATATTTTCTTCCTTCGGGTTCAATAGAAACATGGGCTGAGATGGAAAAGCAATTTTTAGAGAGATTCTTCCCAGCATCTAGAGTTGCAATTGTAAGGAAAGAAATCTGTGGAATTCGTTAGTTTACGGGTGAGACATTATACGAGTATTGGGAACGTTTCAAACAGTTGGTTGCTAGTTGCCCACAACATCAAATTCCAGACCAACTCCTTATACAGTACTTCTACGAGGGATTAATGGTAACGGATAGGAATTTGATAGACGCTGCAAGTGGAGGAGCATTGATTTATAAAACTTACACCGAAGCGAGGAATTTAATTTCGAATATGGCATCTAATTCCCAACAGTTTAGTACCCGACAAGAACACCCAACGAAGGAAACGAATGAAGCTACTATAGCCGCACTCAACCAACGTGTAGATGATATGACTGCTCTCATACAAAAATTGGCTATGGGAAACTCACAACAAGCTAATATGTGTGGTATTTGCTCCGAAATTGGACATATGGCCGAGATATGCCCCAACGCTCAAAATCAGGGTTTCGAGCAAGCGAACGCAACTGGATTTCAAGGGCAACGAAAATACGATCCTTTCTCGAACACTTATAACCCTGGATGGAGGGATCGTCCAAACTTGAGTTACGCACCACGACCACCTTTTCAGAAACCTCAAGGACCTCCATATCCTCAACAAAACCAAACCCCAAGTACATCCTTAGAAGATATGATGAAAGCATTGATCGCTAATACTCAACAATTTCAACAGGGTGTGCAACAAAATCAACAAGAAAATCACAATGCAATCAAAAATTTGGAAAAGCAAATAGGGCAAGTAGCTACCGCCGTAAACGAATTGGTGTCCCAAAGTTCGAGCAAACTGCCGTCCCAAGTCATAATAAACCCAAGGGAGAATGCCAATGCAGTTACGTTACGAAGTGGTAAACAATTGGAGGAAGCCGAACCGATTCAAAAATTAAGCGTGCCCACGCCTAAAAGTCCGAACGCTTCTGCTGAAAATTCTTCAAAACGGGAAATTGAGAAAGAACTGGAAAAGGATGATGAACCTGTTGTCGAGCAGAAACCTATGAAATTCGTGATTCAACCACCTTTTCCGGGTCGATTTGCCAAGTCAAAGAAAGAGGAACAAGAGAAAGAGATACTCGAAACATTTCGAAAAGTTGAGGTAAACATCCCACTTCTTGATGCCATTAAGCAAATACCTCGTTATGCTAAATTCCTTAAGGAATTATGCACGACGAAGAGAAAGCTTATAGGCAACGAGAAGATACACGTAGGTGAGAATGTATCCGCCGTACTTCAAAAGAAATTACCACCTAAATGTAAGGATCCGGGTATGTTTACGATTCCATGTAAAATAGGTAATGTTCGAATTGAAAAAGCTATGCTAGACTTAGGAGCCTCAATCAATGTTATGCCACGATCGATTTATGATTCACTTAACATAGGAAAACTAAAAGAAACCGGTGTAGTTATTCAACTAGCCGATAGGTCTAACGCGTACCCCGATGGTGTCTTAGAAGATATTTTGGTACAAGTTGATAATTTAATATTTCCTGCTGATTTTTATGTGGTCGATATGGGTCATAATGATTTTGTTAGTTCTGCGCCTATTTTACTTGGAAGGCCATTTTTGAAAATGTCTAGAACAAAGATTAATGTAGATGATGGTACTTTGACTATGGAATTCGATGGTGATATTATAAAATTTAACATATATGATTCCATGAAATACCCTCCGGATGTTCATTCTGTTTTTGGTATAGACATTGATGATTGTCTAGCGCAGGTTATGTTCGAGTTAGAGAACGAAGATCCACTGCAAGTCGTGTTAACCACGGCTGACTTCGAAGGAAAAGATCTGGAATTCGAGCTCAACCCAGAACTAGAAGATGCTAAAACAGCCCTCGATTCCCTTCCCTCTTTACCTTTAAACGTTTCTCGTATTTCATTACCTATTTCTACTTCTAAACTTCTTCCTTCTATTGTGCAGGCACCTGTATTGGAACTTAAGAAACTTCCCGAGCATCTTAAGTATTTATATCTAGGAGATGGAGAAACTTTACCAATGATCGTGTCGAACAAATTAACTCCTTTACAAGAAGAACAACTAATACGATCATTGCGAGACTACAAGGAAGCAATCGGGTGGACCATAGCCGACATCAAAGGAATTAGCCCTTCCATATGCATGCATCGTATATTGATGGAGGAGGGGGCTAAACCGAAAATCCAAGCACAAAGACGACTTAATCCGCCAATGATGGAAGTGGTAAAGAACGAGGTACAAAAGCTTCTCGACGCAGGTATAATCTATCTAATTTCCGATAGTGCTTGGGTAAGCCCCGTGCAAGTTGTTCCTAAGAAAACGGGTATCACTGTGGTCGAAAATTCAGAGGGTGAGTTAGTTCCAACTCGTGTTCAAAACGGTTGGAGAGTTTGTATTGATTATCGAGGTTTAAATACTTCGACTCGTAAAGATCATTTCCCCCTCCCTTTTATTGATCAAATGTTAGAGCGTTTAGCCGGTCGTTCTTACTTTTGTTGTTTAGATGGATATTCAGGTTTTCATCAAATCCCGGTTGCACCGGAGGATCAAGAGAAAACGACATTTACATGCCCTTTTGGCACATTCGCATATCGAAGGATGCCGTTTGGCCTATGCAATGCTCCGGCAACTTTCCAAAGGTGTATGGTTTGCATATTTTCTGACTATGTCGAGGACATCATTGAGGTATTTATGGATGATTTTACGGTACATGGTGATTCTTTCGATTCATGCTTAGCCAACCTTAGGAAAATTTTGGAACAATGTATTAAATCAAATCTTGTACTTAATTATGAAAAATGTCACTTTATGGTCGAACAAGGTAATATATTAGGTCACATTGTGTCATCTAGGGGATTAGAGGTCGATAAAGCAAAAATTGACGTTATTAAAACCTTGCCTTACCCCACATGCGTGCGGGAGATTCGTTCTTTTCTTGGACATGCAGGTTTCTATCGACGATTCATTAAAGACTTTGCAAAGATTAGTCGACCCTTGTGCAACCTACTGCATAAAGACGTCCCATTCGAGTTTAGTGAAGAATGTCGATGTGCCTTTAATACGTTGAAGGATCTTCTAACGTCGGCGCCCATCGTGAAACCGCCAAATTGGAATCTTCCGTTCGAGATAATGTGTGATGCAAGTAACTATGCCGTAGGGGCTGTTTTGGGTCAAAAAGTGGATAAATCCCCTCATGTTATCTATTACGCTTCGCGAACATTGGATGATGCTCAAAGCAATTATTCAACGACTGAAAAAGAACTTTTTGCCATTGTTTTTGCTTTAGAAAAATTTCGTTCCTATCTACTTGGCACTAAAGTTATTGTTTATTCTGACCATGCAGCTCTTCGCTATTTGATGACAAAGAAAGAAGCAAAGCCCCGACTTATACGATGGATCTTGTTGCTTCAAGAATTCGATTTAGAGATCAAAGATAAGAAAGGAAGCGAGAATCTTGTAGCCGATCACTTAAGCCGACTTATTAATAGCGAAGAACCGAACCCGTTGAAAGATGAGTTTCCTGATGAACACCTCTTTGCAATACAATCAACATATCCATGGTACGTTGACATCGTTAATTATTTGGTTACCAAAACTTTGCCCGACGATTTATCTCGAACTCAAAAGAACAAAATCAAAAGCGACTCTAAGTATTACGTATGGGACGAACCCTATTTGTGGAAACATTGTCCGGACCAAGTGATTCGTAGATGTGTTTCTGAAGCCGAAGTACCTTCTATACTTCGTTTTTGTCATACATATGCATGCGGTGGACATTTTGGTTCGAAACGAACCGCTCAAAAGGTTCTTGAGAGTGGTCTGTTTTGGCCAAGTATATTTCATGATTCACATGTATTCTGCAAATCCTGTGAAAATTGTCAAAAGACGGGAAATTTAGGACATAGAGACCAAATGCCATTAAACCCTATTCATGTGTGCGAAATTTTTGATATATGGGGTATCGATTTTATGGGTCCTTTCCCTCCTTCCTTTGGTTACAATTATATATTACTTGCTGTGGATTATGTATCTAAGTGGGTAGAAGCTAGGGCTACTAGAACTGACTGCGCTAAAGATGTTGTGAATTTCGTAAGGTCTCAAATCTTTGTTAGGTTCGGCACACCAAGAGCGATTATTAGTGATCGCGGTACTCATTTTTGTAACAAAGTGTTCGAAGCCCTTTTGAAGAAGTACAATGTCACACATCGAATCTCTACCGCTTATCACCCACAAACAAACGGTCAAGCTGAGGTATCGAACCGGGAAATTAAGTCTATACTCGAGAAAACGATTAATCCAAATAGAAAAGATTGGAGTACACGACTTGATGATGCACTTTGGGCTTATCGCACGGCTTACAAAACACCTATAGGAATGTCCCCGTTTCGTTTAATATTTGGTAAACCATGTCACCTCCCCGTTGAGTTAGAACATAGAGCTTTCTGGGCAATCAAACAACTCAATATGAATATAGATGATGCGGGTAACCATCGAAAGCTACAACTCCAAGAGTTAGAAGAAATCCGAAACGACGCATACGAGAACGCAAAGATCTATAAGGATAAAACGAAAGCTTTATGTGATAGGACAACTTCGAAGAAAGACTTTGACATTGGACAAAAAGTCCTTCTCTTTCATTCTCGTTTAAAGCTATTTCCGGGTAAATTGCGTTCTCGTTGGATTGGACCCTTCATTGTTATTAATAAATTCCCTCATGGTGCAGTTGAGATACAAAGTCCGACAACCGGTAAAATTTTCAAGGTGAATGGGCATCGATTGAAACCTTTCTACGAAGGATTTCAAGCACACGATGTCGAAATAACGATGTTAGAACCGCCAAGCTATGCTACATAACTTTGTAGCAACGTCTAGCCGAAGACGTTAAAGAATGGCGCTTCTTGGGAGGCAACCCATGCGTTCTTTTATTTCTTGCTTTATGTTTTTCGTGCTTTTTGTTTTGTTAAGACCGAACAGTTTCAACAGTTAAGCGTGCCCACGCTTAAAATGCGAAACCGTTCGGCCTATCCTGCTGTTTTATTTACGAAGCGTTTTGAAAGTTAAGCGTGCCCACGCCTAACTTCTGAAATCCTTCGGCCTTGACCCTCGTAATTTTACCGAAGCGTTTGACAATTTAAGCATGCCCACGCCTAAAAGTCTGAACGCTTCGGCAAAAAAAAAAATCACGTTGGTTGCTCGTATTTTCCCTGAAAAAAAAAAAAAAAAAAAAAAAAAAAAAAAAAACGAAAACCACGAAACTGTTTCCCCCCATTTTCATTAAACCTAATTACACTTAATCAAATCCAATAAAAACATAAACCCCTAAAATTACAACCCTAATTTCATACCTTCTTCGCCGCCTCTCACCGTGCTTCTACCCGATTTGCAGGTTTCTCCGATCAGCCACCGCCGTCGTCTTCGAAACACCTCCATGGGCGAAGTGATGTCCTCACTAACCGGTACAACTCCTCCATCACCAACAGATAACCCATCGTCATCTTCACCCCCTACTAAGAACAACCCGACTAACTCACCTATGGCGGAACCCTCATCCCCGCCGCCAACCGCTGCTGCTACACCACCGGAAACCACCACCTCACCACCTAACCCTACCACTGAAAAAGAAAACCCCTCATCTTCACCGCCCTCTGAAAACTCCGCCGACGAAGAGTCATCTGACCACACCGCCTCACCGACACCTTCTCCACCTCGACGACCCAAACTACGCCGCTCTACACGAACGGCTTGGCGTTCGAACCCTAACGCGCCGCCTACTTCGGCCGATTCACCGCTGAACCTAGACTCTTCGCCGGAGCCACAAGCGGAACCCCAACCGGAACCACAGCCGGAGCGACAACCGGAGCCTCAGCCACCACGGCGCCGCCCTTTATTTGATCCAAAGCCGACTTCAAAGATGCGGCGAAGTGAATTCCAACGCCTATTCCCTAATGGACCTCCACCGCCGATGGATTGGCGGGTGAACCCGATCCCTGAGTCTACTGCCGCACCATCACCGACTTCATCGCCAACCGCTCCAACTTCCGCTCCTGTTTCTGAGGCCACTACTGATCCACAACCACCTACGGCCAATACTATTCCGCAAGCGACCCCTGTCGCCGAGCCATCCACTTCACGCCGCCGGTCTCAACCCGCCACTCCTACTGAAGCCCCTGCTTCCAAGCGCCACCGTACTGCACCTTCCTCGGCTCAGCAGCCTATGCAAAAATGCACCCGCCTCGGGCTGGGCACAAGCACCTTACCGCAATCTTCAACCCCCGGTGGTCACGTTTCCTTTCGCTCTGCCGAGGATCGCCAAAGGTACAACGAAGTATCGTTACGTCCAATAGTGCCCTGTAAGTATATCGACTTTGATGCCTTAGATACGTTGAACGTGCGTACTGAATTTCTAGGTTTGATTGAGGGTGTGGGTTTACTACCTTATTTTTCTGTAACCTGTCCGGCATACGTAGAACTCACGCGGGAATTTTATACAACTTTTAATTTCGAAAAGAAATCGGGTCTCACTTTGACAACCCCCGGAGTTATCAAATTTCGTTTAATGGGCAAACACTTTTCATTTTCTATAACTGATTTTAACATTGCCCTCGGTTTTATTACTGCTGATATTGCAAAAACATCTCAATACTTGACTTCTGTGATTGATTACATCGATGATTTTGAGCCATGGAATCTTTGGCCAGAGTGGTCCAATTGCCAATTTTCCTATAACTCGAGCTCTTCCAAGAGTTGCCATTTGAAAGACCCCGTTCTTAAACTTTTACAACGATTTTTGGCTTTCAACTTCTCGGGTCGAAGAGACACTTCGGGCACATTCTCTAAAGCTGAATTTTTTATTCTGTGGTGCATGAAAACAAAAACTTTTCTTAATCTAGGAGCGTGGTTAGCCCAGCAATTTCAAAATGCTGTGAACAGAAAACGACCACTTATTTTGGGTTCTTATATCACACACTTGGCTATTTCACTTGATCTTTTAGATGTGCAGACAACGAACATGCGAGTCGCCTGCCCGATGGAACCATTGAACCTCGCGTGTTTATTGAGGATGGGCCTCATAGTTCAGAATGGTGATCATTATACATTCGCGGCTGCCGGTTCTCGAACACCAACATCGGCAGCTTCAAGACGAACTCGAGACCGAGCAGCTACCCATACACCCTCGGCTGCCACAGATTCTGCAATCCCGGAAACCCCATCTGCTGCATATTCCATCGAAGATCGTCTTGAAGCCATTGAAGCTGAACTTGCCTCAATCAATGCCAAACTCGACCTACTACTCGCCCGCCGAGACGTCACGACCGAGTGATGTCCTAGGGGAGTCCCCCTTCCTTGTGCTTTTATATTTTTTCGCATTTCCTCGTATCATTTCGATTTTGCATTTACATTGGGGACAATGCATGCTATAAGTGTGGGGGGGTAACTTCTCGTGCAATTGTGCTTCTTGTGACTTTGTTTGATTTGCTATTACTACGTGTAATTTTCGTGTAACTTTTTTCGATTTTGCATTTGCTTCGGTACTTTAGAATATGGTGCTTGTGATTTCTGTGAACTTGTTGAATTTGATCAATATGGCCATGTTTTAATTGAACTTTCATGCCGTATGAGATTTTTGCTAGCATAACGATCAAATGAAAACGGTAGATTTTCACGTTTTAGTACGACTTATCCATGCCTTGTGAGAATTTGAGCCTTTTCGATTAAATGGATTATATATGACATCTTTCTTTCTTGTGTGATACTCGCGTGTTTTTTGGAAATTCTAGAACTTGTTTTGAACCACGTCAAGATTACGAGAGTTTGTGTATAATTGAAAGTGATAAAGGCATTTAGGATCTAGCCTCTTTCCCCAAATAACCGTACCTTTGCATAATCCCCTAGTCAGCCCCTTTGAGCCTTTTATCTTCTTTCTTGATTAACCCCGAATATGAGCCTTTACCGTTTATTTCTATCTTAGTCTTACCCGTCTAGAAAACGAGTCGAGCATTGAGATTATCGAAGTTTGGGATCGAAAGTCGAGAAAGTGATGTTTTGTGAATAAGTGTGGGGGCATTCGTGGAAAATACAAACGGTTCCAAAAAAAAAAAAAAAATTCAGAAAAATTCGAAAAGAAAAGAAAAAGAAATTAAAGGGAATGAAAGAAAAGGTATCAAAAAGAAAGAGAGAACAAAAACGATGTATCGAGCCCTCGAAAGAATGAAAATGAAGGTAGTTGGGTCCTTAAAAGCCGAATACACCCAATAATGTCTCGGTGCTCGATGAAATTTTCGGACTTAGCCATTTTAGACCTTTCTTTTGACTCCTACCCCGAACCTTAGCCCCATTACAACCCTTAATAAGACCTTTTGATTCTTTTATGCGCATTCTCAAAAGTAGTGGCGATGTTGGTGTATAACCAAGCCTATGGGATAACATTAACACGTTGAGACTTGAGCGAAACACTTTATACCCTATACACGAGAGAATTGGGAGATTGAGAGAAAAGTCGACTAATTTCGTGCATTTCTATTTGTGATAATGAGTTCGTTGTGTTGGTATCGATTTATTATGGTATTGGAACCTTCGATTTTTTTTGCATGTGCCGTCTTGTCAAGTTTGATTTTTGTTCATTAGTGCACGAACCTATATTTCTGATTTATCGGGTGAAGCAATCTTGAGTGGTTACATTGCTTAATTTCAAACATTGTCCGAGGACGTACAATTGCATAAGTGTGGGGGTATTTGTTAGGTCGTATTTTGTACATACTTTTCATGATCTTTATTAGGATATTTGGCATATTTGAGCTTGATATTTGATGGAATTATGTTGATATTGGATTAATAGGTGATGATGCGAGGAAGGAATGAAAAGGAGGTTAATTGAGGCGAAAAAGGAAGAAAACCGATTGGGAACAAGAACTGGACAGCCGAACCGTTTTAAGACTTAAGCGTGCCCATGGTTAATTCCACAAAGGCTTCGGCTGAAGGCAGGACTGCTGGACGTTTTTAAGACTTTCCTACTGAAATCCAGATTTATTTTGGATTTATTACTGCTCGAAATATAGGGATTTATTCCCTTTTATTTGTTTAGATTTTATTTCCTTATTTCTAGATATTTCAAGATTTGAGTTTGTTAAGTTTGTTAGAGCCCTAATTAGTTTCCTTTTTGGATTAGGACTCTTTTATTATAAGTATGTGGAATTTTATTCCACAAGAAACCTTTTACATTATTTTTAATTCAAGTACACGTTATTTCCCTTACATGAAGCTTTCGATTTTTATGAATTTTTGCATACGTTCGATTATGAGTAGCTAAACTTATTCTTCTAGTCGAGGATTCATCGAGGTTTGATTCTAATTATTTGTGAGATCGAATTGTATTTAATTTCTTCGTTAATTGGGTATTTACTTTTTCTCTGATCTTTGTTGACAATATATTTCAATTGGTTAGATAACTTGATCAACTATTTAATCGTTGGAATCGTATTAAGCTATTTAGGGCCCAAATCCGTAATTGTTTGGTAAACCCTAATTTTGTAGCAGTTAACGACGTTGATTATGGAAACGTTTTTGATTAGTCGTTATGGGAATTAGTAACCTAGTCTAAATAAACCGAGCTTGTGCGTTTGTTAGCTAGAATTGGTGTTTTTCTTATTCGTGAATGCTATCGCTAGGCTAAATCTTAAGAGCTTGTTTAGGGTTGTCTAGTCGGTAAGAGCAGTAATCAAAGAGCTTGTTTTGGTTATCGATGACTTAAGGAAAAACTAGGTTGCTAGAGCTTGTTAGTAACTATAGCCAATTTATTTGATAACGTTGAATTATTATTGCATCAATGATCAAATCATAGAATCAATACCAAGATAATCCGAAGACTAGAATTTTCTCATCATATAAAAACCGAATTTTACTTTATTTGTTTTATTCACTTTATTTGCATCTTTAATTTCGTTTTTAAATTTTTGTTTTTAGATAAAAATCTCAAAACCCCTCCTTTATCATATTAGTAATTTTAGGAATTAAATTTTACACCATTCCCTGTGGATCGACCCTGCTTATCACTGATTACAAATCTTTTTGAAGTAGGATTTTATTTTTGTTGGATTCGACACCCACCAGGCAGCAACGATCAGAAATCGGAATCGATAAGTAACATCGGAGATGATGGTTCTGATACCATGTTAAGAATGATAAGGAAGATGCGAAGAAAGAACTTAATCTCATTAATCTGAATTGGGGAAACATTATGTAAAGAAGAGTAAAAGCAAAGGTACAAGTAAAAGTAAGGTAAAAGAAAAGTAAAAGTAAAAGTGCTCATGAGCACTAACGTATCTATCTATCTATCTATATATATATAATGCTTAACAACTATTGATATATTACACAAGCCGAAAAGCAACACACTATACATAAACACGCTTTTAATATTTTCACAGATATATTCTTGTATGTATGTGTATGAGTAAAGTGTTCTAATATGTAGGTTTTTATTTCTTTTAGTTGGTTTAAGCTATAGTGAATTAGCTTATAGCTATTATCTGGTTGTCGATTCTAAAATATATGCATGAAAAATGGGAATTTTTTGTTCAAGTTTAGTGTGGTGATGTTTAAGGAATAAAAGCTGGTTTTATCTGTTAGAATTAAATTTTCTGTTGTTAGAAGTAGTGAAACGGATAGACACTATGGGCACTCATATTCTGATTGAACATGCGTAAAATGTATACAAAATATTTGGACCAGTTATTGAATTAATACTAAATAAACCATTTATAAACCGCATGAATAATAAACACCTGATTGGACGTTCGTACAGTGTATGCAACTCTTGGACCAATCATAACATGAATCTATTTTGTGCATATTTTGAACATTATTTTCTAATACCATCGAACATTAACTAGTGCTGTGGAAATTCAGACTGAAGTTTGCTGTTTGGGCACGTTAACCCGCGCTCTCGATTTTCGACCCGCGGTCCTTATTTCCTGATGAATTTGGTATGGAAAACTTTCTCTTGCAAAAACAATTAACTTATATTCAAGAACTAGTATCAAATTTTCCTTTTTTCCTTTGATTTTGTTTCCTAAAATATTGATTTTCCCCATCAGATGACTGATAGAATTATGCTTTTGTCTTATAAACCACTCACACGCGCACTATAGCAGCACTAATATAGTTGTGCACATTGAATTTAATATTCTAATTATACATATGGACTGAATTTATAAGCTTTTCTTTGAAGATCCAATTCATAAATTTATAAACTAAAATACCCCTTGTACTTTTTACATTGAAAAAATACCAATAATAAATAACTTATTTTCTTTGTCTATTTAACTTTTTAAGTGTAATAAAGATTCTAATTTCTAATGCATTCAGTAGTAAGTAGAATGTTTATAGTAATGGTAAAGATTTTAAACAATACAGACTTTTAATAAAACATTATTTTACTTAATAAAATTATTAGTAAGAGATATGCTAATGAATGAAAACTCTCGAATATAATATTTAGAATAATAAAAAGCTGATACTATTTTAGAATAATTCAATAGATGAGCATAATTTTTTTTTTATTTTGTGCATTCAGTATTTAATTTTTTATTGGTACAAATTATTTTGGGATTACTCAATATGTATTGTCTATGTTATATGTGAATGATAATCTTTATTGAATTTTTATAAACTTTACAATAGAATGTGAAACATAAAACATTAATATTTAGTAAACATTAAGTTATTGTATACAAATATGCAATTAAAAACCTAAAGGTAGATAAAATTCTGATATAACTCAATCACATTAGCAAGAAATTCTTTTTTTATACTTCATTCAACATTAAATAATAATTAAAATTTGTGAAGGAATGATAATATCAAAACCTTGCACGAGATTTAGGTGAATCATAAAGCCTGCGAGATAAGTGAAGAATTGATAATAGTTTGTCAACTTGCACGATTTCATAAGGCGTGTGAAATTAAACAAGAAAGTTATATGTAAAAAAACTAATAAATACTTGCTAACATACATGACCTTGCAGGACACGATTTTTAGATATATCATAAAGAGTGTAAAATTAAACAAAAATATGTATTGAACAACACATTATACTTTCAACAGAAGCATGAAAGATGTGGAGTGATTTGTAATTGGTGACGTATTGGACATCATTTGAACCAATCATAAAGCGCATGAGTCAACACGCGAGACATAACTGGTGTGCTTAAAATCCATTCTACTTTTCGACCAATCATAAAGCAAAACTTACTATACCAATAAAGCGCGTGAATCAACACTCTACAGGTATGCGTAAAAGGTAGGCAATATTCACTTGTCCGAGGTTACTAAATGTCTGAAGAAAAAAAAAAGTATAAAAGAAAATAGTTGTCCATAAATCCAAACTCCCAAGCTACTGCTATACATGTTATTTCTCTTTTCCTACTCACCGGTATCAAAATTCTTCTTCTTACAACGGCGTTCTTGATTTCCTTTTGAATCTGGTACCCAAAAGTTTTGATCTTGAATCTGGTTTAGTTATGTTGTTTGAAAAGATTTATTTTTGCCCTTCAGATGCACAAGCTTATAGAGCACACAAATTCACACACTAGCAGTACTATTATTGTGTTAGATATGCAAATTATAAATGTTGAGAGTGGATTTATAAGCTGTTTATTGAAGAACCAAATATATTAATTTTTTGCATTTAAGATTTTGCAATTTCTAAACTAAATTACTATTGTCTTCTTAGATTCAGAAATTAACAAAATATAAATTTGGCTATTTAAGTTTAAATATTGATAACTCTAATTTCATATGCATTCAATTGTTATTGGAATGTTTTATGATAATGATAATAGCTTGGATTGAGATGGTTTTCGTTGTCTCCACCCAGCGCCAAAAGCTGCGCCATTTTTTGCGCAGCTCCTTTATTATTATTTTTTCAATTTTTTAGGGTTTTTATTGTAGTCCTTATTCTTTTCTATTATATTTATTTTAGTCAATTTTAAAATTATAAAGTTCAATTTGCTTTCAATTTAGCCCTTTTAAATTAGTCCCATTTCCCCCCTCTCTTTTCCTTTTTGTTTATTTATCAAAAATCCAAAAAAATCAAAAACCAAAAGACATAAACATAATCGAGAAAAAAAAAATCAAGAATTTTTTTTCCAAAACCCTAACCCTAATTTCTTCCGACCGTCGCCGCTAACATTCACTTTTGTTCTGTTTTGCAGCATCACCGTGAATCTTTTTGGTCACCACCTCCATTTCTGCTTCCGACGCCGCCTCCATCTCTAATTCCATGGGTAGAATCACAAAAATCGTCGCTCCAACACACCCCGCGGTCGATTCTTCCACTGAGAACTGCCCCCTCCTTGCCGTCGTTCTAATCGAGCGATCCTACGCGCGAACCCCAATCTTCCACCATCATCCGCCGCCGCTCCGCTTTTTCTACCCTCCTCCTCCGAGTCATCGCGCGATGACCAACCACAACCACAACCGCGACGTAGCACAACTGCCAAACGCCATCATGCCGCATCTATTCTAGCCACCCTTACCGATGCTCATTCAGAGCTCTAATCTCCTTCACGTCGCCGTGCGAGGGCTATCACTCTAGCCATGGCTCCTCCACCCAAACGCCACTGTGACACCTCCATTGCTGAAACCACGCAACCATCGGAAGCAGCATCACTGCCTACTGAAACCCTAACTCCCAAGGCGACCCCTGTAGCTGCCTCGTCGCAACCATCTACCTCTCGTCGTTGTGAAAAGGTCGTGCCACCAAAGCGTCGCCACACTGGCAGCATAATCACATGATCAGCTTCCAGCCATCAATCATCTACGACCAATCAAGCACCAACGCCAAGTTCCTCTGACCGATCTGAGTCCAATCATTCGAATCCCGATCTCGACAAGCCAATTCCGGCTGCACCTCGACAGCTGACACAGAGACGAACTCGTCTCAGACTCGGGAAGAACGTGTTGCCATCCACTTCAGCCTCCGGTGGACATGTGACATTCTGGGCAGCCTCCGAACGTCAGATTCGTGAAGAGGAAACCCCCGCTGCCACTACTGAAACCACTACACCACCTGCTGCCACACAAGCTGCTGCCCTGCCACACAAGCTGCTGCCCTAATAATCGAACCCTGGCTTGACGCAATTGAGGAAAAGCTCGACCGCCTCCTCAATCACCTCGGCATCATGACCGAGTGATGCCCTATATGTAATTACATAGTTTGTTTTAGTTTTAAGTTTAATTTACTTGTTTTTTTTAAAAACTACAACTTTGGTTCATTATTTTACATCTTGGAGTTGGGTTGCATTGTGATTAAGCCTAACATGTTCATATATTCAAGTAAAATTTGGGATAAGCATTCATGTGATTCTATAACATTCTCATGGTGAAACTTGTCAATAGATACATTATCTTAATTTAGTATTTGTTTGTCTTTTGGGTGATCTATGAGTCTTTTGGGTTGAGTAAAACCTTGTGTAATTAGGATGTTTGCCTTTTATTTTTACTCATAGTTCTCGTATGTAATTAAGATTTGGCCTTCTCGGACTTAATTTTGGGCGTGAGAGGCACCTTCCACTTCTAAAATACACACATGCGATCAGCACAATTTTTGAACATAAATTTGTTTATTTGTGTGATATATTCTTGTATGTATGTGTGTAAGTAAAGTGTTCTAATATGTAGGTTTTTATTTCTTTTAGCTGGTTTAAGCTATAATGAATGCGATCGACTTGAATCTTTAAAAACTGTTTTACTATGATTATATACATGATCTTAGAAGTTAAATTATAAATTTCAGAATGTTTTAATAACTATACGATTTATAGTAAATTTTTAGAAGAGTGACTGATTTTAGAGTATTTTCAAACGAATTTTGGTTATGATAAATATTTTATTAAAACTTTTGTGGTTTGAATTTATATCCACTGTTTTAGCATAATTAAATAAGTATTTCCAATAAATGCATGATTAATTTTATTAATTTCTATGATTAAAAGTGTTATTAGGCATATTTGAAACACATCAATGATGATACCTTAATAAAGAGATTAGAAGCATATATATATATACATATATGTATGTACATATTTTTGAAATGTATTTTAAAATCTAAATGTTAATGAACGGTCGAGTGTAGTACGAGACGACCAGACACTTCAGGAGCTATCCCTGCATCTAAGTGAAACGTCAAGTCGGTAACATTTATTTTCAGTTATATTGATTATAATAACTCTTATGTCGAATGAGATGAAATTGACATGATAAAGTACCAGGTTGATGAACCTTGGAGTAAAGTACCAAGAGGACGAACTTTGGAATAGATCAGGTCTTCGGACTTTGGAGTTAGGCCAGGTTGACGAACCTTGGAGTAGACTAGGTCTTTGGACATTGGAGTTAGGTCAGGTCTTCGGACCTTGGAGATGATGTTTTTGACGTATTGGTTAATCTCTTCAACGTAACAGTTAATAACCGTTATCCACTAAGACTTCTCAAATCTTACGTTGCTAAGTTTAATCTTTTTCAGGTCCAGCTTATATATATGGACTTTCATTTAGAAGCATATATATTGTAGCACCCCAAACCCAACTTAACAGGAGTCGAGTTGCCACCGTGACTTTAAGCGTGAAAAAAGATATATAGTATTCATAAAAAATTTCAGCGGAAGACTTTATTATAAAAACACGAGTAAATTTTTTTTTCTTTCTTCTTTAAAAGCTAATCATACACAACGAACTCGTGTTATACCCACATTTGTAAATCAAAATCTGGTTATGAACAAATGAAAATTTTCATACTTAATCCGATAAAGTAGTTCCCAAAATACCAAGTGTCAAATTTCTACGAATTAACATACATTAAAAGCGTAATATTCATATATATATATATATATATATATATATTATATATGCTTCTAGGGAAAGTCGATACAGCCAGCTACCCATCCGCTTCGTCGTAAGCTGGACCTGAAAAAGATTTAAACTGAGCAACGTAAGATTTGAGAAATCTTAGTGGATAACGTTATTAACTGTCACTTTGAAAAGAGTAACCAGTATATCAAAAGCATCATCTCCAAGGTCCGAAGACCTGGCCTAACTCCAAGGTCCGAAGACCTGGTCTACTCCAAGGTTCGTCAACCTGGCCTAACTCCAAGGTCCGAAGACCTGGTCTACTCCAAGGTTCGTCAACCTGGTACTTTATCATGTCGTTTCATTTCAATCAACATAAGAGTTATAAACAATATAACTGAAAATAAACGTTACCCACTTTACGTTTCGCTAAGGTGCGGGGATAGCTCTTGAAGTATCCGGTCGTCTCGTACTACACTCGACCATTTATCAACATTAGATTTTAAAATATATGTGTTTCAAAAACATGTATATACATAAATTTAAATATAGGTAGTTTATTATTATCCATTAAACTCAAGTGGTTAAACAATAAGAAATTACATTATATATATATATATACTCATAACCATAACATCTTTAACTTAAAACCTATAGAATATAGACATAAACTTTGTAAAACATTGTACAAAATTTCTAAAATCAATTAAAATAATGAATTTGGCTTTTACTTACAAAACATATAATTTATCATGAATAATTTTAGAACAACCAACCCGAACTAAAATAATTTTATAACTTATTATATTACTCAAAAAATTCTAAAACTTTATGAAATACTTAACAACACGCACATTAAAATATAGTAAATTTTTCAGAACAAGAAAACATCTCAAACTATACAAAACCGTGCAACCTTAAAATTTCGATAGAGTACCGGGCAGTTTATAATCAAAGATTTTTAGAAAATCACACACAACTCAAAACCTTTCAAAATTTTCTACGTATCATTTAGACATGATATTAAGGTTTCAGAAAAATTAACATGAAAAAATTATCTCATTTGATTGCCTAAACAACATCGAAAAGTTACCATATAAAACTGTAATTCAAGCGAGACTATATTTGAAAATTCATCATAATTCCTACACAACTCCAAAAACCACCAAATGTTTACCATAGACTACCAACATCATATATAACAACATACTAAAACTTTTTTCTAAGATTCCAAATACAAAAATTTATAAAAATCGGCAAAGTGGACTGAAATTTCAAGATTTTTCACAAACTGCACAACTTCACATATTTTTTTTAAAATAAAAATGCACTTCCAAGCTTTTTAACCAAACATCCTCAATAAAATCACATCAATATCATATTATCACACATGAAACAAGTTTAGACATGATAATCAAACATACAAGGTAAAATTTTACATGAAATTTCACAATCACACTCAAAATGGCACATTTTTTTTGATCTATCACATTTAACAAAATTTTTACAAATTTCATCATACTTCTAGGAAATCACTTTCAAATCATTCATGCAATAATTTTAAGTAAGAAAATCAGACATGCAAAGCCATTTTTCATACTTATTCACACCATCAACACTTAAAATGACACTTATTTGAAGATCAACAAAAAAAAAAGCAAATCATTCAACAAAACTCTTCACTTTGTGGGGATTTATCTTAAGAAAACACATGCAATGAGTTTTTGTAAAGAAATTATACATGCAATAATTTTAGGTGAGAAAATTAAACATGCAAGGCCATTTTTCACATCTATTCACTCTACCAACACATAAAATGACACTTTCATAATCAACACTTAATGATATGTATATATATACACATTATATTGAACAAAGTAAGATATAAATTAATGGAAATTCATAAATTTTTACCTCTAGTTAAAGAAACAAAAGGCTTATTTACTTGATAGCTTTGAGAGAAAAATAGTCTTGCACATGATTTTGAAAATGGAAGAATGATTTTGTGCACTAACTATTTTGTATCACTACTTTGCATGCAAGAGTTGAGGTGTCTTAAGTCTAAGGTGGCTAAGTGGAAAAACATGGAACAAGGTTGGCCAAGTGTAGGACAAATGTTAAATTTAAGTGAAATTGTCCCCTAATTTAACTTATTAATATATAATATATAATTTAAAACTTTGGACTAGCTTTATAGGAATATTATGTTAGTCTATATTCTATTTGTCTTGGTCCATTACCTTTAGAAAAAGCCAATGACAAATTGGATAGCACAAAATAAAGAACCTTAGTCAAAAATAAAATACTAAAATAGCTACTAATTAAAGTGGTTAGTGGGAAGACTAGGGACTAATAAGATCAATTTTGGCCCAACATTTACATAATTAATTGCAAAATAAAAATAAAAATGGATACTTTCAAAATTTATAATTTGCTCCCATGAATATATATATTTATATATATATATATATTTAGGTAATATAATTTTGATCACAAAGCTTTATAAAAACGTTTCGTTTCGAGCGCATCACAATCGAACTCAGTCACTTCGGGTAGCTATCCTGCAAGAACTAATCAAACTTGGAGAAAAATTTTTAGTTCGATATAAACGTTTAAATGGAAAACTCAGTTAAACATAAAATGAATTATTAATAATAAACTAATAAATTGTATTTATATGTCAAAATATGATATGCAAGATTTTTCCAAAAATGGGGTGTTACAACTCTCCCCTCATTTTAAAAATTTCGTCCTCGAAATTCTAAGCTTACTAGGTAAATAGTTCGGGGTAAGCTTTCTGAATTTCATCTTCGCGTTCCCATGTCATTCCTCCATTCCCGTGACTACCCCACTGGACTAAGACTAATGGTATCTCCTTGTTCCTCAAAATCTTAGTTTTTCTTCCATTAATGCTTATAGGCCGCTCTTCGTAGGTGAGGTCCTTATTGATTTCAAGATCTTCAAGTTTGATGAGGTGACTAGGGTCTGGTATGTATTTTCGAAGCATTGACACATGGAAAACATCGTGAATTTTAGATAACCCTGGGGTTAAAGCCAGTCGATATGCCACATTTCCAATTCGTTCCACAATTTCGAAAGGTCCTATATATCTTGGCTTTAACTTCCCTCTCTTCCCAAACCGAATTATTCCTTTCATGGGTGCAACTTTCAAGAATACCTTATCTCTTTCTTCAAAATGCAAATCCTTTCTCTGCAAGTCGGCATATGATTTCTGTCGACTTTGAGAAGCCTTAATCCTTTCTCGAATCTTACTAACCACTTCCACCGATCTTTCCACTAATTCTGGACCAAGTATCTTCTTCACTCCAACCTCATCCCAATGAATCAGTGTCCGACATCTTCTTCCATAAAGTGCTTCATACGGTGCCATCCCAATAGAAGACTGATAACTGTTATTGTAAGCGAACTCTACTAAGGACAAATGATCTTCCCAATTTCCTCCAAAATCTAACACACATGTCCTAAGTAAATCCTCCAAAGTTCTATTTGTTCTCTCTGATTGGCCATCTGTTTGCGGGTGAAAAGCGGTGCTGAAGTTCAATTTCGTACAATTTCGTACCCATTGCTGACTGCAAACTCTTCCAAAATCCTGAGGTAAAACGTGAATCACGGTCTGACACAATTGAAGTTGGAACTCCATGTAGTCGCACTACTTCATTAATGTACAACTTTGCTAGTTGATCCATGGAGTACGTCATCTTGATCTGAATGAAACGAGCCACCTTGGTCAGTCTATCAACGATTACCCATATAGCTTCGTGTTGTTTAGGAGTTTTCGGTAAACCTGTGATAAAATCCATTGTTATATGTTCCCACTTCCATTATGGCACTTCTAATGGATTCATCAATCCTGCAGGTCGTTGATGATCGGATTTGATTATCTGATAAGTAAGACATCTGCTAACAAATTTTGCAATTGACCTCTTCATTCCTCTCCACCAGAAGTTCTGTTTGAGGTCTCTATACATCTTTGTCTCTCCAGGATGCACAGTGTATGGTGTATTATGAGCTTCCCTCATTACCTCGTTCCGTATCTCCTCATTCTTCGGTACACATTCTCCCTCTGAACATCAAAGCTCCATCATTCGCTATCGAAAAATCTCTAATTTCATCTCTTTGAACTTTATTTAGCATTAAAATGAGGAATTTGTCGCCCTTTTGGGCTTCTATCAACTGTTCTCTCAGGGTTGGCTGGACTGTTAATGTGGCTAACGTTGCCATTGATTGCTTTGACTCGATGACTGTTAGTCTCATTTTGCCAAATTCTTCAATCAATCGCCATTGTTGAGTAGGCAATAATGCCAACTCGCCCTCTTCTTTCCTGCTAAGCGCGTCTGCCACAACGTTCGCCTTACCCGGGTGATAGTGAATGGTACAATCGTAATCCTTCACCAGTTCTAACCATCTTCTTTGGTGCATGTTCAGTTCCTTTTGTGTGAAGAAATATTTTAAGCTCTTGTGATCAGTGTATATTTCGCACCTTCCTCCATACAGATAATGCCTCCAAATTTTTAACGCGTGAACAACTGCAGCCAATTCTAAGTCGTGTGTTGGGTAGTTTTGTTCATGCACTTTCAATTATCGGGATGCATAAGCGATAACCTTCCCATGCTGCATTAAAACACATCCAAGTCCTGACTTAGAAGAATCCGTGTAAATTACAAACCCTTCAGATCCATCGTGCACCGTTAGGACAGGCGCTGAAGTTAGCTTCTGCTTCAATTCATGGAAACTGGACTCGCATTCAGAAGTCCATATAAATTTTTCATTCTTCTTCGTAAGGTGTGTAAGTGGTTTTGCGATACGCGAGAAGTTTTGAATGAATCTCCTATAGTATCCTGCTAAACCAAGGAAGCTACGAACTTCATTTGCATTGGTTGGAGCCTTCCAGTTTAGAACTGCATCAACTTTTGCAGGGTCAACCTCTATTCCCTGTGATGTGATCACATGTCCTAGAAAAGATACTTTGTTTAGCCAGAACTCACACTTGCTAAACTTGGCATACAACTTCTCTCGTCGTAAAACTTCTAGCACCACTCTGAGATGTTTCTCGTGTTGTTTTGTATCTTTCGAGTAAACCAAGATATCGTCGATGAATATAATGACAAATTTATCTAGATACTCATGAAATATGCGATTCATCATATCCATGAACACTGCAGGTGCATTGGTAACTCCGAAAGGCATTACGGTGAACTCATAATGACCATATCGGGTTCTGAATGCGGTCTTTGGAATATCACATTCCTTAACTTTTAACTGGTGATAACCAGATCTAAGATCGATCTTTGAAAAAGTACTCGCACTCTTCAATTGATCAAACAAGTCTTCAATTCTGGGTAGTGGATATTTGTTCTTAATCGTTAGTCGATTAAGCTCTCGGTAATCAATACACATTCTTATTGATCCGTCTTTCTTCTTCACGAACAATACAGGTGCTCCCCATGGCGAAGCACTCGGTCAAATAAATTTCTTATCCAAGAGTTCCTGTATTTGAACTTTCAATTCTTGTAGCTCTTTTGGCGCCATACGGTATGGAGCTTTTGACACTGGTGCACCTCCTAGAATTAGATCGATGGTGAATTCCACAGGTCGATCAGGTGGGATTCCCGATAGGTCTTCTGGAAAGACATCGGGAAATTCCTTTACAACTGGAACATCAGTCGGTGTCAATTTCTTTTCTTCAACTTTTACAATGTTTACAAGGTATGCTTGACATTCTCTTCTAATCAACAACTTGGTTGCCTTCATTGGTGATATAATTGGTATACGGACTCGTGTTCTGCCTCCAGAGAAAGTGAAACAATGGCCACTTGGTGTTTCTAAGTCTATCTCTCGTTCTGCACAACGAACGACAGCTTTGTTCTTACACAACCAGTCCATTCCCAGTATAACATCGAAATCCTTCATCCCTATTACATACAAATCAGCTGCAAGGTCGTACTCGTCCAACGTCACCTTAACGTTCCTGACTAAATTCTTAATTTTTATATTTTCTCCTGATGGTAATCTGACTTCTAGATTTGCATCTCTTTCATAATCTAGTCTAAGCTTCTTTTTAAACGTATCAGATATAAAAGAGTGTGATGCTCCTGTATCGAACAAAACATATGCTGATATACCTGATATAAACAACATACCTGTCATTGTTTCTTTTGTCTCATCACATTGCCCTGGCTGTTCCTCACACGGGTCTTCATTTTCCTCTGCGAACTGAACTTCTGGAAAGGCATTCAGTTTGGCCTTACCTCTGAAATTTGGATTTCGAGAAATTCTTTGTCGTGGTGTAGGAGCCTTGCCACTTCCACTTGGTACGCTCGTACGATTATTACACTCATTAGCTTTGTGGCCCGGTTGATGACAGCGAAAACAGACTCCCTCCCCCCACAAACACTCTTCTCGATGGTTCTTGTTGTAATTCAAGCATAACGGTGTTGTTCGTGGGGGTCCAGCAAGGGTGGGTCGAACGTTTCTAATTGTGGTGCTACCCCTTGGTCCCATAGACGGTTCTCCTTTTCTTTTCAATTGATTCACCATCGGCCCCTGCTCAGTCTCTAACCCTAAACTCATTGAAACTATACGGGCCCTTTCGAATACATCCCTGAAATGTGGCAACCTTAGGCCAGATACTATTCCTCCAACTTCCGGACGAAGTCCCCTCTCAAACCTGCGTGCTTTCCGATCATCGGTATTAACTAGATGCGGTGCATATCGAGAGAGTGAGTTAAACTTGCGCTCGTATTCAGTGACAGTGTTGGTTCCTTGGCGAAGGTTCATAAATTCAATTTCCTTCTGATCCCTCAAGGCTTGTGGAAAATAACGATTTAGGATGATTTCCTTGAATTCCTCCCATTCTAGAGTACGTCTTGCTTCAGACGTCATTGTCCTCTCATGAGACTGCCACCATTGGCCGGCATCTTCCGCTAGCTGAAACCTTGCACACGAAACTTTTTGTGTTTCTGACAATTCCATGTGCTCAAAAATTCTTTCTAGCTCCGCAATCCATTCTTCAATAGCCATCGGTCCTTCCTTTCCTCTGAATCTGGGTGGCTGAAAACGCCTGAACTGCTCAATTACGTGATTCGGCTTGACCTGGTGTTCTTCAGTGTTATTTGGGGTAGGTGCAGGCCTGTGTTGCATAAATTCTCGTAACTGAGCGAAGAAGTCTCTTGTCATATCAGCGTTAGCATTTTGACCAAGAGGTTGTTCTTCATCGTTCTGTCTCTCTTCTGCTCGTCGTATATCCCTTGGCGCCCTAGTGGGTGAGTCCATAATGCTTACTCTACAAGGTAGCAACCCATTTTAGAATTCTCATCGAAAACATTTGATGAATCGACATCTTTACTGGTATTGGATTAAAACATTTTAACCAGTATCACAACTAAAACATATAGTAAAAAGAAGTAAACAATTCATTTTTCTTTTTCATTCATTAATATTTTGGTTTTAGGAAAATTTCGGGATCGCATTGTCCCATTTTAACAGCAAAATTAAGTTTTTATCATAAGGAAGGCACTACATGTGCAACTGCCTAATAAACATCAAAAGCTAAGGCGTCTAAGCCATACGACCGGGAAACATATTCTACTAGCCTACCGGTTAAGCAAAAACTACTATCTACAACATCTAACTAGAGGATGCATATCAATCCTCCTAATTAGAAAGTCATCCATAGCGAGGGCGCTTCGACATGCGCTCCCCATCATCAACAGGCTGTCCACTAGAACCTGTCTCATCCTCAAACAACCATCCATACTCCGGAGCAGGCGCTATCGGTGTGGTAGGATGTGTGTCTGACATACCATCGGATGGAACAACTACTATCGGACCCTCACTAGGTCTCGTGGCCAGAGGATCCTCCAATCCAAGAGATGCCCGGATAGACCTAGCCTCCTGAAATAACTCTTGGCTACGTGCACAGAGCCTCTCATGCTCAGCATAAGCCTCCGCCAATATTTCCTCAAGGGTCTGAATACGGATCTCCCAATTCATCGCTCGTCCTACGTAGCAATTTGCCTCGGCCTCCAGCTCAAAAGCCTCTCTCACCCGTGCCTCATGACGCTCCACCGCCTCCTGTAGGCTCAAGTAGTATGCTCGGAACTCCATATGTGCACCACCCTCATGGTTATAAACCAGTAACTGCCTGAACACCATCCGAGCTATGACCCTAAACCTCGGAAGTACTCTGGCCCTAAGATGTTCAGCTGCCTGAATATCAGTATCCTGCATCCCGTATGCATGAGCTCTCCTACGACAATCAGTGACCCTAGCTATGAACTCTCGGATGTACTCCCACCCGGTCTGGTAGCAAGTCCTATACTCTGCCTCCAAACTCAGCCTACGTGTCTCCTCACGATCCATCCTAAGTAAGTTTAATCATCGGACGACAAGTCAACTCTTAGTCAAATTCTAGTTGTATAGTTCGGGGGAGTGCATTTGAAAAAAAATGTATGCATTTTTCTTAAAATAATTTTTCTCATTCACACATAAAGGTAAAAATATAAATAATTATTTTACAATTAAAAGTAAAGAGAACTGTAACGAATATAAGGCATAATGGTTCATACTTTTCATAACATACATTCCTTCCTTATTATTGACTCATGATTTTTCTTTCATATTCATTATCGCATCTTTCTTGTAGAATAACACATAAAACATCATATGCAAGCATTCAAATAAAACATCTTTCACACAACCTTAAAACGTTACACATATACTTACATTGGTACGATTCGGATGTTTAGCTACGCTGTGAACTCCCCATTATTAAACTCTTTGACATACCAATTTCAAGAAAATTCTAAAATTTATCCTTTAGAAATCTAAGATTTAGACATTATTTCGAAGAAAACGTTTTGATTTACAGTCCGAGGAAGGAAAAACCCAACCTCGGCTCTGATACCACGCTGTAGCACCCCAAACCCAACTTAACAGGAGTCGAGTTGCCACCGTGACTTTAAGCGTGAAAAAAGATATATAGTATTCATAAAAAATTTCAGTGGAAGACTTTATTATAAAAACACGAGTAATTTTTTTTTTCTTTCTTCTTTAAAAGCTAATCATACACAACGAACTCGTGTTATACCCACATTTGTAAATCAAAACCTGGTTATGAACAAATGAAAATTTTCATACTTAATCCGATAAAGTAGTTCCCAAAATACCAAGTGTCAAATTTCTACGAATTAACATACATTAAAAGCGTAATATTCATATATATAT
The DNA here is from genome assembly GCA_963669365.1 of Verbascum thapsus. Lineage (NCBI taxonomy): Eukaryota > Viridiplantae > Streptophyta > Magnoliopsida > Lamiales > Scrophulariaceae > Verbascum > Verbascum thapsus. The sequence continues at coordinate 12,639,498 of OY770105.1, forward strand.
ATATTATATATGCTTCTAGGGAAAGTCGATACAGCCAGCTATCCATCCGCCTCGTCGTAAGCTAGACCTGAAAAAGATTTAAATTGAGCAACGTAAGATTTGAGAAATCTTAGTGGATAACGTTATTAACTGTCACTTTGAAAAGAGTAACCAGTATGTCAAAAGCATCATCTCCAAGGTCCGAAGACCTGGCCTAACTCCAAGGTCCGAAGACCTGGTCTACTCCAAGGTTCGTCAACCTGGCCTAACTCCAAGGTCCGAAGACCTGGTCTACTCCAAGGTTCGTCAACCTGGTACTTTATCATGTCGTTTCATTTCAATCAACATAAGAGTTATTCTAAACAATATAACTGAAAATAAACGTTACCCACTTTACGTTTCGCTAAGGTACGGGGATAGCTCTTGAAGTGTCCGGTCGTCTCGTACTGCACTCGACCGTTTATCAACATTAGATTTTAAATATGTGTTTCAAAAACATGTATATATATACATAAATTTAAATATAGGTAGTTTATTATTATCCATTAAACTCAAGTGGTTAAACAATAAGAAATTACATTATATATATATATATATATATACTCATAACCATAACATCTTTAACTTAAAACCTATAGAACATAGACATAAACTTTGTAAAACATTCTACAAAATTTTTGAAATCAATTAAAATAATGAATTTGGCTTTTACTTACAAAACATATAATTTATCATGAATAATTTTAGAACAACCAACCCGAACTAAAATAATTTTATAACTTATTATATTACTCAAAAAATTCTAAAACATTATGAAACACTTACCAACACACACATTGAAATATAGTAAAATTTTCAGAACAAGAAAACATCTCAAACTATACAAAACCGTGCAACCTTAAAATTTCGATAGAGTACCGGGCAGTTTATAACCAAAGATTTTTAGAAAATCACACACAAATCAAAACCTTTCAAACTTTTCTACATATCATTTAGACATGATATTAAGGTTCCAGAAAAATTAAAATGAAGAAATTATCTCATTTGATTGCCTAAACAACATCGAAAATTTACCATATAAAACTGTAATTCAAGCGAGACTATTTTTGAAAATTCATCATAATTCCTACACAACTCCAAAAACCACCAAAGTTTTACCATAGACTCTCAACATCATATATAACAACATACTAAAACAGTTTTCTAACATTCCAAATACAAAAAATTATAAAAATCGGCAAAGTGGACTGAAATTTCAAGATTTTTCACAAACTGCACAACTTCACATATTTTTTTAAAAATAAAAATGCACTTCCAAGCTTTTTAACCAAACATCCTCAATAAAATCACATCAACATCATATTATCACACATGAAACAAGTTTAGACATGATAATCAAACATACAAGGTAAAATTTTACATGAAATTTCACAATCACACTCAAAATGGCACATTTTTTTTGATCTATCACATTTAACAAAATTTTTACAAATTTCATCATACTTCTAGGAAATCACTTTCAAATCATACATGCAATAATTTTAAGTAAGAAAATCAGACATGCAAAGCCATTTTTCACACTTATTCACACCATCAACACTTAAAATGACACTTATTTGAAGATCAACAAAAAAAAAAGCAAATCATTCAACAAAACTCTTCACTTTGTGGGGATTTATCTTAAGAAAACACATGCAATGAGTTTTTGTAAAGAAATTATACATGCAATAATTAAACATGCAAGGCCATTTTTCACATCTATTCACTCTACCAACACATAAAATGACACTTTCATAATCAACACTTAATGATATGTATATATATACACATTATATTGAACAAAGTAAGATATAAATTAATGGAAATTCATAAATTTTTACCTCTAGTTAAAGAAACAAAAGGCTTATTTACTTGATAGCTTTGAGAGAAAAATAGTCTTGCACATGATTTTGAAAATGGAAGAATGATTTTGTGCACTAACTATTTTGTATCACTACTTTGCATGCAAGGGTTGAGGTGTCTTAAGTCTAAGGTGGCTAAGTGGAAAAACATGGAACAAGGTTGGCCAAGTGTAGGACAAATGTTAAATTTAGGTGAAATTGTCCCCTAATTTAATGTATTAATATATAATATATAATTTAAAACTTTGGACTAGCTTTATAGGAATATTATGTTAGTCTATATTCTATTTGTCTTGGTCCATTACCTTTAGAAAAAGCCAATGACAAATTGGATAGCACAAAATAAAGAACCTTAGTCAAAAATAAAATACTAAAATAGCTACTAATTAAAGTGGTTAGTGGTTAGCCCAACATTTACATAATTAATTGCAAAATAAAAATAAAAATGGATTCTTTCAAAATTTATAATTTGCTCCCATGAATATATATATTTATATATATATATATATATATTTAGGTAATATAATTTTGATCACAAAGCTTTATAAAAACGTTTCGTTTCGAGCGCATCACAATCGAACTCAGTCACTTCGGGTAGCTATCCTGCAAGAACTAATCAAACTTGGAGAAAATTTTTTAGTTCGATATAAACGTTTAAATGGAAAACTCAGTTAAACATAAAATGAATTATTAATAATAAACTAATAAATAAAATTGTATTTATATGTCAAAATATGATATGCAAGATTTTTCCAAAAATGGAGTGTTACATATATATTACGTTTTTAATATATATGTCGATGAGTATAAATCTGATGATGCTGGATATTTTGGAGAACTACTGTTTTTAGTTTAACTAAAAAATTTCATATGTTCATAACAAGGCTTTGATTTGCAAATGTGGGTATACACGAGTTAGTTTTGTATAGTTAGCTTTTAAAGTTAAGGAAAAAAGGAAAAATTACTCGTGTTTTTATAATGAAGTCTTCCGATGAATTTATTAATGAAATATTTTATATTTCTTTTAAATATATATTTCTCATGCTCAAAGTCACGTTGGCAACTCAACCTCTATTAAGTTGGGGTTGGGTGCTACAACGTGGTATCAAAGCCGAAGTTGGGTTTTTCCTTCCTCGGACTGTAAGTCGAAATGTTTTATTTGAAACAATGTCTAACTCCTAGAGTTTCTAAAGAATAAAATTTAGAATTTCCTTAAAATTGGTATGTCAAAGAGTTTAATAATAGGCAGTCCGCAACATAGCTAAACATTCGAATCGTACCAAGGTAAGTATGTGTGTAATATTTTAAAGTTGTCTGTGAAAGATGTATTATGTGAATGATTGCATATGATGTTTTATGTGCTATTCTACAAGTAAGATGTGATGGCGAACATGAAAGAAGATCATGAGTCAATGATAAGAAAAGAATGCATGTTATGAGCAAGTATGAAGAAGTATGCCTTACATGCCTTATATTTGTTAACGTTCTCTTTACTTTTATTTGTTACAAATGATTTATATCTCTATCCAGTCATTACCTTTATGTTTGAATGGGAAAAAATATTTTTAGAAAAATGCATATATTATTTTTACAAATGCACTCCCTGGGTCGTACAACTAGAGTTTGACTTGGAGTTGACTTTCCGTCTGATGATAAAACTTACATAGGATAGATCGTGATGAGGCACGTAGGCTGCATTTGGAAGGAGAGTTTTAGAATGATTTGCTACCTTGTAGAGTAAACTTCATGGACTCACCCACTAGGGCACAAAATGATATACGACGAGCAGAAGAGAGACAAAACGATGAAGAACAACCTCTTGAAAAAATGGTAACGCTGATATGAAAAAAGATTTCTTTGCTCAATTACTAGAGTTTATGCAACACCGATCTGCACCTGCCCCAGATAACCATGAAGAACACCAGCTCAGGCCGAATCACGTAATTTAGCAATTCAGGCGTTTCCACCCACCCAGATTCAGAGGGAAGGAAGGACCAATGGCTACCGAAGAATGGATTGCTGAATTAGAGAGAATTTTTTAGCACATGGAATTGTCAAAAATACAAAAAGTTTCGTGTGCAAGGTTTCAACTAGCAGAAGATGTCGGCCAATGGTGGCAGTCTCATGAGAGGACATTGACAAAGGAAACAAGATGTACTATGGAATGGGAGGAATCCAAGGAAATCATTCTAAATCATTTTTTCCCAGAAGCCTTGAGGGATCAAAAGAAAATTGAATTTATAAGCCTTCGCCAAGAAACCAACGCTGTCACTGAATATGACGCAAGTTTAACTCACTCTCTCGATATGCAACCCATCTAGTCAATACCGATGATCGAAAAGCACGTAGGTTTGAGAGGGGCCTTCGTCCTGAAGTTGGAGAGATATTATCCGGTCTGAGTCGCCACATTTTAGGGATGTATTTGAAAGGGCTCGTATAGTTTCAATCAGTTTAGGTTGGAGAATGAGCAGAGGCCTATGGTGAATCAATTAAAAACGAAAGAAGCACAGCCTATGGGACCAAGAGGTACACCCATTATTGCTAGACCCCCTCGAACAACACCGTTATGCCTGAATTGTAACAAGAACCATCGAGGAGAGTGTTTTGGGGGGAAAGACATCTGTTTTCGCTATCATCAACCAGGCCACAGAGCTAATGAGTATATTAACCGTACGAGCGCACCAACTGGAACTAGCAATGCTTCTGCACCACAACAAGGAATTTCTCGAAATCCAAACTTGAAAGGTAAGGACAAACTGAATGCCTCGTCAGAGGTTCAGTTTGCTGAAGAAAATGAAAATTTGAAGGTGACGAGACAAAAGAAACAATGACAGGCATGTTGGTGCATATGTTTTGTTCGAACAGGAGCATCACACATTTTTATATTTGATACCTTTAAAAAGAATCTTAGACTAGATTGTGAAAAAGATGCGAATCTAAAATTTAGATTACCCTCGAGAGAGAACATAAAAATCAAGAATTTAGCCAAGAATGTTAAGGTGACGTTGGACGAGTACGATCTTGTGTCTGATTTGTATGTAATCGGGATGAAAGGCTTCGATGTTGTACTGGGAATTGACTGGTTGTGTAAAAACAAAGTTGAGGTTCATTGTGTAGAACGAGAGGCAGATCTAGAAACACCAAGTGGCCATCGTTTCACCTTCTACGGAGTCGGAACATGATTGCGTATACCAATTATATCAGCAATGAAAGCAACCAAGTTGTTGACTAGAAGAGGATGTTAAGCGTATCTAGTAAACATTGTAAAAGTTGAAGAAAAGAAATTAACACTAGTTGATGTTCCAGTCATAAAGGAATTTCCCGATGTCTTTTTGGAAGACCTATCGGGAAGCCCACCTGATCGACCTGTGGAATGCACTATCGATCTGATTCCAAGAGCCGCACCAGTGTCAAAAGCTCCATACCGTATGGCGCCAAAAGAGCTACAGGAATTGAAAGTTCAAATACAGGAACTCTTGGATAAGGAATTTATCCGACTAAGTCCTTCACCATGGGGACCACTTGTGTTGTTCATGAAGAAGAAAGATGGATCAATGAGAATGTGTATTGATTATCGAGAGCTTAATCGATTAAAAATAAAAAAAAAAATCCACTACCCAGAATTGAAGACTTGTTTGATCAATTGAAGAATACAAGTGCTTTTTCCAAGATCGACCTTAGATCTGGTTACCATCAGTTAAAAATCAAGGAAAGTGATATTTCAAAGACCGCATTCAGAACCCGATATGATCATTATGAGTTTATCGTAATGCCTTTTGGAGTTACCAATGCACCTGCAGGTGTTCATAGATATGATGAATCACATATTTCTTGAGTATCTAGATAAATTTGTCATTATATTCATCGACGATATCTTGGTTTACTCGAAAGATACAAAACAACATGAGGAACATCTCACAGTGGTACTAGAAGTTTTACGATGGGAGAAGTTGTATGCTAAGTTTAGCAAGTGCGAGTTCTGGCTAAACAGAGTGTCTTTTCTAGGACATGTGATCACATCACAAGGAATACAAGTTGACCCTACAAAAGTGGATGCAGCTCTGAGCTGGAAGACTCCAACTAATGCAAATGAAGTTCGCAGTTTCCTTGGTCTAGCAAGATACTACAGGAGATTCATCCAACACTTCTCGCGTATCGCAAAACCACTTACACACCTTAGGAAGAAGAATGTGAAATTTATATGGACTTCTGAATGCGAGTCTAGTTTCCATGAGTTGAAGCAGAAGCTAACTTCGGCGCCTGTCCTAACGGTGCCCGATGGATCTGAAGAGTTTGTAAATTACATGGATGCCTCTTAGTCAGGACTTGGATGTGTTCTAATGCAACATGGGAAGGTTGTAGCTTAAACATCCCAACAAGTGAAAGTACATGAAAAAAACTACCCCACACATGACTTAGAATTGGCTGCAGTTGTTCACGCGTTGAAAATTTGGAGGCATTATCTGTGTGGAGGAAGGTATGAAATATACACTGATCACAAGAGCTTAAAATATTTCTTCGCACAGAAGGAACTCAACATGCGCTAAAGAAGATGGTTAGAACTGGTGAAGGATTACGATTGCAACATTCACTATCACTCAGGTAAGGTGAATGTTGTGGCAAATGCACTCAGCAGGAAGGAAAAGGCGAATGGGCATTATTGCCTACTCAAAAAATGCGATTGATTGAAGAATTTGGCAAAATGAGATTAATAGTCGTCGAGGCAAAGTAATCAATGGCAATGTTAGCCACATTAACAATCCAGCCAACCCTGAGAGAGCAGTTGACAGAAGCTCAAAAGAGTGGCGAATTCCTCAGTTTAATGCGGCATAAAATTCAAACAGAGGAGATTAGAGATTTTTCGATAGCAACGGATGGAGCCTTGATGTTCCGAAGTAGAATTTGTGTGCTGAAGGATGAAGAAATATGGAATGAAATAATGAGGGAAGCTCATAACACACCCTATAGTGTGCATCCCGGAGAGACAAAGATGTATAGAGACCTCAAACAGAACTTCTGGTAAAGAGGAATGAAGAGGTCAATTGCACAATTAGTTAGTCGGTGTCTTACTTGTCAAAGAATCAAATCCGATCATCAACGACCTGTAGGGTTGATGAATCCATTGGAAGTGCTGGAGTGGAAGTGGGAACACATAACGATGGATTTCATCACAGGTCTACCGAAAACTCCTAAACAACATGACGCTATATGGGTAATTATTAATAGACTGACCAAGGTGGTTCATTTCATTCCGATCAAGATGGCGTATTCCATGGATCAACTAGCAAGGTTATACATTGATGGAATAGTGCGACTACATGGAGTACCAGCTTCAATTGTGTTAGACCGCAATTCACGTTTCATCTCAAGATTTTGGAAGAGTTTGCAGTCAGCAATGGGCACGAAACTGAACTTTAGCACCGCTTTTCACCCGCAAACAAATGGCCAATTAGAGAACAAGCAGAACTTTGGAGGATTTACTTAAGACATGTGTGTTAGATTTTGCAGGAAGTTGGAAAGGTTATTTGTCCTTAATAGAATTCGCTTACAATAACAGTTATCAGTCTTCTATTGGGATGTCACTATATGAAGCACTTTATGGAAGAAGATGTCGGACACTAATTCATTAGGATGAGGTTGGAGTAAAGAAAGTACTTGGTCCAAAATTAGTGGAAAGATCTGTGGAAGCGGAAGCGGTCAGTAAGATCAGAGAAAGGATTAAGGATTCTCAAAGTCGACAAAAATCATATGCCGACTTGAAGAGAAAAGATTTTCATTTTGAAGAAGGAGATAAGGTATTTTTGAAAGTTGCACCAATGAAAGGAATAACTCGATTTGGGAAGAGTTGAAAATTAAAGCCAAGATATATATGACCTCTTGAAATCGTGGAACAAATTAGAAATGTGGCGTATCGACTAGCTTTAACCCCAGGGTTATTCACAGTTCATGATGTCTTTCATGTGTCAATGCTTCGAAAATACATACCAGACTCTAGTCACCTCATTAGACTTGAAGATCATGAAATCAATAAGGACCTCACCTACGAAGAGCGGCTTATAAGCATTCATGGAAGAAAGACTAAGATTTTGAGGAACAAGGAGATATTGTTTGTCATAGTACAGTGGGGTAGTCACAGAAAAGGAGGAATGACATGGGAACGTGAAGATGAGATTCGTAAATTTTACCCCGAATTGTTTACCTAGTAAGCCCGAAAATTCGAGGACGAAATTTTTAAAAGGAGGGTGGAGTTGTAACACCCCCTTTTTGAAAAATCTTGCATAACATATTTTTGCATCTAAATAAATTTTTATCTATAGTTTATTATTGCTAATTCCTTTAATAAGTAGGAAGAGTAGACATAAAAGATAGGTGTCTAACTTAGAAAGCCTACACACCATTACATGACATTACGTGGCAATACCTAATTCTTTCCCTACCATGACTCATCTTGGGAAACCATTTAAGCTTGTTCCTATGTTTCTACTGCTACACAAACAAAAAAAAAGAAGGGAAATGCTAGAAGAAAGGAGATCAACTCTTAGCTTGGAAATCTTCATTCTATTCTACTTCCTTTAGTGAGTTGGTAAGAAACTTATCTTTTGGCATTCAATCAAGCATCAAAGAACTTTTGTTGAGCTTTCAAGAGTATCTTTTCTTGTTGATAATCTTCATCATATTTCTTCCTTAGGAACATGATTAGGTTGCTAAATTTTGTATTGCATGTATGATCTAAAGATAAGTGTCTAATACTGTGATGAGGTTTGTTGCATATGTTAATCTATGTAGTTGATTGTCAAAATATGTCTTTATTTGGAGTTAAGGGTGCTAATGCATGTTGAAAGAAGTATTGCATGTATGATTCTCTTACCTAAACTCATTGCATGTGTGATTTAGAGATGAATCCTCACAATGTGAAGGGTTTTTGGTTGAATAGCTTGTTTTATGTGGTTGATCTTCAAATATATGTCATTTTAAGTGTTGATGGTGCAAATAGATGTGGAAATAGGCTTTGCATGTTTAATTCTCTTACCCAAAATTATTGCATGTATGACTTAAGAGTGATTTCCTACAAGTGTGATGAAATTTGTTGGATATTTTGTTCAATGTGATGGATCTTCAAAAAATATGTCCTTTTGAGTGTTAATTGTGAAACTGCATGTTGAAATAGACTTTGCATGTTTGATTATCTAGTCTAAACTTTTTGCATGTGTTATAATCTGAGTTAAGGTTGTTTTATTGATGATGATTGGTTATAAAACTCCAAATTACCTTTATATAAAGGAAATATGTGAGTTTGAGTAACTTGTGAAAATTTTGGAAATTTCAGTCCATTTTGCCGATTTTTATAAATTTTTATACTTTGAATTTTAGAAAACTGTTTTGGTATATTGTTCTATATAAGGTTACGAGTCTATGGTTAAAATTTGTTGATTTGTGGAGTAGTACAGTGAATTTTCAAAGATAATCTAGTTCCAAATTGGATTCTTGTGATTTTTAACTCTAGAAGAATAAGTTTATAAAATCGATTGACTTGAATCTTTCTAAACTGTTTTACTATGTTTATACACATGATCTTAGAAATTTAAATTATAAATTTCAGAATGTTTCAGTAACTATACGATGTATAGTAAATTTTTAGAAGATTGTCTGATTTTAGAGCATTTTCTAATGAATTTTGGTTATGATTAATATTTTATTAAAGCTTTTGTGGTTTGAATTTATAGCCACTGTTTTAGCATAATTAAATAAGTGTTTTTCAGTAAATGCATGAATAATTTCATTAATTTTGGATGAATATATGAATTATGAAAATTGTTACAATGAAGAGTGTTTAAGCGTTTCTATGATTAAAAGTGTTATTAGGCATATTTGAAACACATCAATGATGATACCTTAATAAAGAGATTAGAAGCATATATATATATATATATACATATATGTATGTACATATTTTTGAAATGTATTTTAAAATCTAAATGTTAATGAACGGTCGAGTGTAGTACGAGACGACCTGACACTTCAGGAACTATCCCTGCATCTAAGTGAAACGTCAAGTCGGTAACATTTATTTTCAGTTATATTGATTATAATAACTCTTATGTCGAATGAGATGAAATGACATGATAAAGTACCAGCTTGACGAACCTTGGAGTAAAGTACCAGGTGGACGAACCTTTGAATAGATCAGGTCTTCGGACTTTGGAGTTAGGCCAGGTTGACGAATCTTGGAGTAGACCAGGTCTTCGGACATTGGAGTTAGGCCAGGTCTTCAGAGCTTGGAGATGATGTTTTTGACGTATTGGTTAATCTCTTCAACGTAACAGTTAATAACCTTTATCCACTAAGATTTCTCAAACCTTATGTTGATAAGTTTAATTTTTTTCAGGTCGACTGTATGGACTTCCCTCTAGAAGCATATATATATTACATTTTTAATATATATGTCGATGAGTATAAATCTGATGATGCTGGATATTTTGGGGTACTACTGTTTTTGGTTTAAATAAAAATTTTCATATGTTCATAACAAGGTTTTGATTTGCAAATGTGGGTATAACACGAGTTAGTTTTGTATGGTTAGCTTTTAAAGTTAAGGAAAAAAGAAAAAAATACTCGTATTTTTATAATAAAGTCTCCCGCTGAATTTATTGATGAAATATTTTATATTTCTTTGAAATATATGTTTCTCATGCTCAAAGTCATGGTGGCAACCCAACCCCTATTAAGTTGGGGTTGGGATGCTACAATATTTTATTTATTATTTTATTTATAAAAGTGTGAATCATTTGGGATAACTTACAAAATACATTTCTTAATTTTTCTGAACACCAAGGACATCCAATATTAATAATTTAATATTTATATCTATTCTAAAAGTGTGAATTATGTTTACATGATTTGTATATGGAATAATCTACATCTCTAGCTTTTTTGTTTAGACTAAAATAAGTACCCTATAGCAAAAAATTAATTTTCTCCACAAATTAAGTCAATTATTCAATTATTATTAAATGAATGTACATGAACTTGATAACTTTGTTCAATGTATATTTAGATGAGAACTTGAAATTAATAGTCAACATTGTTCAATGTGTATTTGGATGAAATTTAATAAATATATTATAATTTACAAGAATATGAATAGTTTAAGTATTTGGCTATAATCTTTCTTCGTATATATACAATATATATATAGCCATATACCATAAGGATTTAAATACGTGGATCATGGATAATAAATGATCTTTTTGTGTGTGTATCAAATATTCATAATTTTTATATAATATAAGATATTTTACCTTTTTTTTGCTTATGAAAATATTGTACCTTCTTTTTGTTCTTCTTTGGTTTAAGATTTTAAATGTGTATAAGAATGTATTTTAATAGTCTTTATGTTGAATTTTATAGTACATCTTGTAACAAAATGGTATATCACTTACATATTTTTCTTTAGTCAAATAGAGTGGATAATAGTATTAGAATTAACATGAATAATTCATAAAAATAGAAATAGATAAAGACACAATATATAATTATATATATGTGTTAAACATATAAATCAAGTGATACATTATTGTTATTTTTAGTGCTCTTGCAATGAATCTCTTGTAGAAAACTTGAAATCCATGGTCCACAACCAAGTGAATATCCATATCAATAATTTGGTTAGAAATTCGTCATCACTAGAAATTGTGCACTACTAAGGCCATCATGAACTTTCTTAGAAATGGATTGATGTACATTAGTAATGGTAAAGCTTCCTTGGCATCAAATATGAAGGGGTGAGTGATGTTTGTGGTTACTAAAAATCGTGGAGTGTTGAATCCTTGAGGTACTTAAATGTAGTCTTGCCATTAAATAATTTTTCCTCATTTTAAACAAAATTAACTTGGACCAAGTGATATAAAGCAATCAAGATAAACTAAAGAAGTTTGCATTATGCACATGTTCGACCGTGAAGAATATGTCATTTTCATTAGATGAGTTTTAGAACTCAATAAGAAATTGAGGCTTATTTTGTGCTTAAATTTTTCCTTTATTGTCTAGATTTTCTGACCATGAACAATGATTTACTTTTAGCATGTGAATTTTGGTTTGCCTTTCTTGAATTATTAAGAAATAAAAAATGCATAGAAATTATACTAGCCCAAAAATTAAAAATATATTATTAAATAAATAATTATTAATATATTAATATCATTATGAAAAAACAAAACCAATCAGAAAATCATGTAAAATCTATAGATAATTATATTAGGTTTCTATGGAAGATGAGAAAATGAGAGATTCGAAAAGTATTAGTGATGAAATTATGACGTGAAATAGAACTGATTTATCTTATTCATAAAACCCAAAATCGTAAAAAACAAATTAAAAACTATGAGAAGTACAAAACCAAATTGTGAATTGTTGAATGTGAAACATATTTAATTTACTTAATTCATATAATCAAAAAACATAATAGCAAATCTCAAAGTTTTTAGATGCACAAGACCTCAAGTATGTGAAATTGATGATGTATAATACGCGGAAAGCAGTACATAGATTGACAATGTTCGAATTTTGAGACCAACTAATGCAAGATTGTTTTTACTTTGGAGAAGAGATGAGAAAATGTGTAAAATGTTATTAAACATTAGAAAGGAATCAGTTAATTCAACAACGAAATCAAAAAATTCATTTGATTATGTGATAAAAGATTTTAATACAAAGATTACAGTATATTATATAAATTTATTATTACAAAAGCTATATAAACTTTGTTTTTCTTATCGTAATTATATTCCATATTATTTAAAGCTTAAAAGTATGTCACAAAATTAATTTTATACTTCCTACATAATTATTCTACAAAACCTAAACATATTTTATGTTAGGAATCTCTTTGTTAGAAGTTTTGATGATGACAAGATATGCATAAATGTTAGACCCCTCAAAAATGTAAGCTTGATTTGTATTAGAATATCATGTATCAAGCGATAAAAAGTTTTTGAGTTGTAACTTTTAGAATAGGCGTTTTTATTTGTCTTTTTATTTTACAGTATTTTTATATGCTTGTAGCATTAGTAGAATTTTAGGTGAGTTTATTAATGTGAAGAGGTTGAAGATCAACAATTGTTAACGTGTATTTTATACATGTTTTACATGTTTATAATTGCGTTGTTTGTCATATTTGTACCTTCTATCTCATGGATTTATGCTATGGTTTGGATTGTTAGGTGATTACAAAAAGATAGAAGAAAAATGTGGCAAAAAGGTGGGAAATGATGAAGTTTGGTTTGGTACAAAGAAAATGCAGCAGAATGGTTGGAAGAATTAAGTGTGCCCACGCTTAATTTCCATGACCAATTTGCCGAGAACAATAAAAAGCTGCTGAAATCTGCTGGAATTCAAATTATCTACTGGAATTCGAATTTTCTTCTGGAATATTTTGTTTCCCAATTTTTTGGGATTATTTCCTTTTATTTAGTGATTTTATTTCCCTTTTAAACAATTTTAGTTTTGGTAGGATTCTTAGAATCCTATTTTAGTTAGTTTCCTACTTTGACTAGGATTCTATTAGGTATAAATAAGTGGAATTTATTCCACAAGAGACATCTAGGTTTTATTTTTGTTTTCTTCATTTGTAGATGTTTTTCATCGCTATGTGTTGCTAAACACACTTTTCTAGTCAAGGATTTATCGAGGTTTGATTCTCTTAATTCGTGAGACTGAATTTGCGCTTTTATTTTCTTTGTTTCTTTAAGTATTTATTTTTCCCCGCGTTTCATTGATAATATATTTCATTCGATTAAGTAACTTGATATTTAATTGTTGAAATCATATTAAGCTATTTAGGACTCAAATCCAGAATTGTTTGGTTAACCCTAATCTTTGTAGCAGTTAGTAACGTTGATTATGGACAAGTTTTCGATTAGTTGCTATGGGAATTGGTAACCTAGTTTAAATGAACCGAACTTACGTGTTTGTTAACTAGAATTGGTATTTTTCTAATGCATGAATGCTATCGATAGGCTACATCCTAAGAGCTTGTTTAGGGTTGTCTAATTGGTAAGAGGAGTAATCAAAGAGCTTGTTTTGGTTATCGAAGACTTAAGGAAAAACTAGATTATTAGAGCTTGTCAATAATTATAGCCAATTTACTTAAGAATATTGAACTATCATTGTATTGATGATCGAGTTATAGAATCAATATCGAGATAATCGAAGACTAGAATTTCTCACCTTATTGAATTCAATTTTAATCTATTTGCGTTTTTAGTTTACATTATTTAATTTCATTTTAATTAGATCTCAAAACCCCCTATTTTTAAATAGATATTAGTAATTTAATAATTAATTATACACCATTCCATGTGGATCAATTCTACTTATCGCTATTTACAAATCATTGGAGTAGGTTTTATTTTTGTTGGATTCGACACCCACCAACAATTCCAAGGCCAAGCAGAAGTTCATCCGTAATATCAAGTATTTTATTTCATAAGCGACATCATATCAGGTTCAAGACACGATGAGTTACTTAAAATTTCCCATCAACAAACAACTAATGATTAAATATCTTCTCAAAGCATTTAATGCTCAACGGGCATTTATTTGCATTTTATGATTGTCAAAAGCATTAATGTCTATACTAGTGATGGAGTACGGATAGCACCAAACTCACTGGATGTCAACATACGAAAACCTGCCGCAGACTGACATTTGCAGTAGAATTTCAGGGATTCACCAAGAACCCTTTCTAACCTTTCTGAGCGATTCTTTTACACGCACCTGTTGAATGGTCCCAACGGATCTATTCCAGGTCTTGCGTATAAATAGAACTTCAGAATCTGTCTATGAGAAGATTCGAAATCCTTGATCTTTTCTGAAAGCCTCTTATTCACTCCAATTTTTCGAAAAAGCTTTCAATACATTATTGAAGTTCACCCTCAGAAAATTCGAATCATTGTGCATCCATTCCAAGATATTCATTTTATCTCTTCTTAGAAGAACTAAACTGAAGTGAATATCAACCGAGTTGTTTGACTTAACCAAAATAAACAGAACCCATTTATGTGTGAAATAGCCCATCCTCTCTTTCAAACTGAGTGTGAAGAAAGCAGTACGACATCTGCAGATTTCTGAGTTAGAGAAGCAAATCACTAGAAGTGATCTCGGAATAGATGCTTGTGTAGCAAATGAGCTTAAGATATTTTAGTTTTATTCATTGTATTGGAGAAGACTCAGTGTGAATTTTCAAATTTAATATAGTGAATTCCTTCGTGTCATTGAAGAAGAAGGACGTAGTTGAGATTACACCACTCAGCGAAACTTGCTAACCCTCTTCTTGTACTTATTGCTTTATTGTTTTGTTCTTTATTGCACATCAAATAATCTAGCAATCAAGTAAATTAATTTTGCACAAAAGTAAAGTCAACTAAAAGTAACTTGCTAAAAACATTGCTAAAACCAAAGACTAAAAACCCTTTTCGCTGCGTATTTAACTCTGATCTGAGTATTGAGTGATGTATCTCTTTGTATTTGTTCATAACTTAGTCTACGTTAAGTTTTCAAATCTAATAGTCTTTCTTCACGAAATTATAGAAATTTGAAAGAAATTTCAGGATCTATTCATCCCCCCCTTTAGACCCTTTCGTGTACCACTTGGGATCAACATTTTATCATAAAATATTTTAATTGAAAATAGCCAACACTTCTTACAAAAAACATTCATAATTCTTCATTAATAAGATATATTATCATTTTATCGATATCCTTTGATATAAATTCTAAATAAAAATTATTCGTATACTATAACAAACTAAACATCTAATTTCATTCTAACTACATCTCAAGTCCAATAATTGTCATTAAACTGAAGCTACAAGCTGAAAAGAAAAATATATAAACTAAAAGTTGTAATTATGTTATTTAAAACTGTACATGATAAAGGCATCAAACACTCTCCTACACACTATTTATTTTCACACACACCCTAATTTGCCAAACACATTACACATCCTCCAAACACCCCTATAAATATTAATATATCAAATAACATTAATTTCAAATAATAAATTCCCCTTACATCAATTTATTACAATCTAAATAATATTTTACACTTTTATAACTCAATTTTAATTAATTTGACCCTACATTTAATTGAACAGTAATTCATTTGGATATTATTGCATTCATTATTATTAAACAAATAAAAAATATGACTCCAGTAATATAAAGAAAACATATAAGAATTTTAAATTATGTCATGTGGATTTATATGATTATTGTGTTATAACTATTTCTTTAAAAAGAATTTCATAAAGTTATGTTTTAATTCTTTGATTACTCAGTTCTATTAGTAGATATTAACAGAAAAATTAGTTTGAATTTTCTTATTTTTGTTGCAATACATAAAAAAAATATAATTTGGTATTATAGTTATTTATTTAATATATATTAGAAAATGTATAGATGAAATAATTAATTTTATACTTAAAGAAGTGATATTAAAAGAAACAATAATTAATCACCAATTAATAAAAATAATTGTGTTCATAAATTATTATGTACATGTTATCTATACTATACTAAATCTATAAATAAATTTGGTGTTTCTTACAATTGTAATTTTATATTTTACCCTTAATTATTTAATATAACTAAATACAATTTAATGTATAAATATATTAAATCCACTTCTATATTAATTAATTTCAAAAATAACACCCTGTTTCATAGTAAAATTATTAAAAATCTAGGATATTTACAGAGAAAACACTTGTTTTTATTTTTAAACATTATTATGTGTTAGTAAATTTATTTTTAACTCTTAAATTGTGAAAGAATTTTATAGAATTCTTTCCTTTCAATTTCGTTTTCAGAATTTTTCTTTCGACAAGATTGTCCTAGAATGCATGGTTCACATTCTGATACTGAATCTGATAAAATAGATTCATTTTTTATAATATCAATTTCTTTTTCATTCTCGGTGTTAGAAGAATATTCATATTCTTCAGAATGTGAATTTTCATCTGAATTTAATATTATTTTTAGAAGAGTAGTTATACCACTCTTGTGATCCCACACATAAAATTCAGAATAGTAAAGAATATGAGGAATAGACACTACAAGAAAATACGGTATCAGAGAAGGAACTTTAGAGATGGACTTAAATCCGTCTCTAAGTACAGGGTATCTGAGACAGATTTTATGACAGACATCCACTCCGTCTCTCTATGACGACGGATTAGCAACGGATATATCCCATCTCATTCCTAAAAATGAATACGAAATTAGAGACGGTAACAACTGGGTCATTAAATCCGTCACTAAATGCTAATTTAACAAACAAAAATTAGGGATGGACATTATCGGTCACTAAATGTCAAAATTGTGATGGATTTAGAGATGGATATAGAGACGGCAATAAATTGGGTCGCTAAAACTGTCACCAAATGTTAATTTAATAAACAAAATTATAGACGGAAACAATCCATCTCTGATGGGCACAGTTGTGACGGATTTAGAGACAGAACTAAATGGGTCACTAAAGACATCACTAAATGTTAATTTAAGAAAAAAAATTAGAGACGGAAACAATCGGTCTCTAATGGGCAAAATTGAGACGGAAACAATCGGTCAAAAATTTTGGCTACAAGTCTCTTTTCATTTATTTAACATATGTCTATCTTTTTTCTCTTGATAAATTTTTCGATTGCATTTTTAATTTTCTCGAGATATACTCGAAAGGACAGGGTTATTCCTTTGTAATTTTAGTTTTATCTGTTCTTCATATTTTGAAATTTTTTCTTCTATTAGACACATATGGTGTTTATGCCATATGACTTTTTTGTCTCTGGGTTTTCTCTTATCATTTAATTTCAAATGTGAATTGCTTTCCAGGCATTGAACCATTTCTTCAATATAACCAAAGATGGGTGTTCATTTCCAAATCCATGGAATTGAAAATTCAGTAAAGAAGTGTAAAGAGTACATTCCCTCTAAATAAAGATTCTTCTTTTGATTTTCTAAAACTCTAGGTGAAATATTCATCCATCACTCAGATTTTCTCTTGTAATCCTCAGGTAAAATAATAATTTTACAGAGGTACCAAAATATTGCCACCATTTTACAAACCATATTGGTATATCGTGTTTATAAACTTCAAAACGAATTTTTAGGAACCATAAATATTTTCTTTTATTGTTCTCATATAAAAGAACTTTGTTAAAGGCATCAAGATAGTCCAAAAAATTATATTTAACAGGGGTTTTATTAAAGGGATAAAGAAATTCTCTCGTCCTTTGTGGAAAAATACTCAATTCTTCTAGAGTTACGACCTTTTTAATAATAATTTTACTGAAGTTATAAACTTCTTGTTGTCCACTTTAAGAATGTGATATTTCACACCCATAATTAATGAGTATATTTTCAAAGTATTATCGGACTTTATAAACCCAAGATACATATGATGCATTATCGATGTACCTTTCCATTAGTATACATGGATCATTTTTCCATTTAGTGTCCTTTTCTTCCACACAAAATATTACTTCTTATTTTTCATTAATAACAAATTCAGTATTACCTTTCTCATTTTCTTCATTTCCTACTATTTATGAAAAAGTAGAAAATTTCCCTGATAATTTTGAGTTGGGGTATTACCCTCTTTTTTGTTTTTTATATTCCAAGAATTCTTGGTATTCTTTGTCATTTGACATGTCTGAGGCTATTAGCTTTTTTTCCCATGTTGCGCCAGAATTTCTAGTTGTTTGCCTCTACTTCCTCTTCCTCTATAAGAGGAAGATCCTCAGCCTTGAGAGTAGATCCCTGTCAAATTCATTGCATATATTCTCTAGTTAAAAAATCAGGAAGATTATTTTCTTCCCCTTTTTTATATATTATCTCAAAATCAAACGGACTAAATGTGCCTGCCAACGAGCAAAAATTTGTTTGGAAACGTTATGTTTAAAATCTTTATTAAACATAAAACCTTGCAGACTTACCATCAGTTTTTATAATAAATTTTTAATTGTATAAATTATCTTGAAATTTTAAAACACATTTAACTATAATTTTTTTAGCTACGGTAGCACAATTTTTTTTAGAATTATTTCACTTTCCCGAATAAAATCTTACAAGATATTCTTGTTTATTTTCGGGATTTATTTGTTTAAGTATCCCACCGTAACGAATATTAGAAGATATTGTAAGATTTTATTCGGGAAAGTGGAATAAAATCTTACAAGATATTTTTGTTTATTTCCGGGGTTTATTTCCGGGGTTTATTTGTTTAAGCATCTATTTGCACTATTTTCTCCCAATTTGGATTACCTATCATTAAACAAGGTAGAGTTTTAACCTTTTGTTTTATCTTCATAACTGCTTGGGTATGTTGTACTAACCACGGTTCTGGCAACTTTTTTAATCTATCATATAAAATTGTGGTATCTTTAGCAGGATCTTTATAATAAGGAGAAATATAATTTAGACTTCCAAGAAATCTTTGAAGATGAGTTTTATTAATAATTTCATCAGGAAATTTATTAGCAAAATTAACTCATTTGTTAGCAAAATTAACTCATTTGTTAATTTATTAGCAAAATTAACCCAAAAATCGGACATTTGTTTGAAATAAACACATCTTTGATTTAGATATCATTAAATCATTTCTTATTATTATTTCGTTAGATATGCTAAGATGCTTAAAGTGCATTTCAATATCTTTTAGAATACCAGAATATCATCAATATATACAATAATGAACTCACTATAAGCTGTAAAAATATCAATCATAATTTTCTGAGACTCAGAAGGTATGTTTTGTAATCCAAATGGCATAGCATTCCATTCATAATGTCCTATTGGAACATTAAAAGCTGTTTTATATCTATCATTTTTTATTAATCTGAATTTGTCAGTATCCTGATTTTAAATCAAATTTTGAAAATATTATAGAATAATATAATCTATCTTATAATATTTTTTATTTGGAATAGGATGTCTAATCCATTTTAATACTTTATTAAGAGGTTTATAATTTATTACTAATCTAGGTACTCCTCTTTCCTGTTCACTATGTTTATTAACATAAAAGGCTGTACAAACCAAGGAGATTGTGAATGACTTATTAATCCTTTTGGCAATAAAGAATCTATTTCTTTTTTACATAATTCTAAATATTCTGAATTCATTTGGCATGGCCTAGCCTTTGTAGGAATTTTCTTTTCATCAAAATCTTCTTCATAAGGTAAAGAAACAATATATTTTTTCCTGTCCCAAAGTGCATTGGGATGATCATTACAAATCTCCATTGAAAATTGATTTGTTAATAATTTTATTTTGTCCTGTAATTTAGGATTTTGAAGTTTTCCTTCTATAGTAATTATATTTAATTCTTGTTTAAGAAAATATAATTGATTTTTTTGAAGAAATATTATCATAAATTTCATGTAATACTTTGGTAAAAGTTTAAATAACAAATTTTAAGAAAATATTATTTCCTTCAAACGTTCCTAATATTCCTTCTTTATCTACCCTTTTTAATGGGTATATCTTTGTTAAAAATAGTGTTCCAAGTATAACTTGATTAGTAATATCTTTTGCGAGTAAGAAACTTGTTTGTAACATTGTTTATTAATACATACATTGGCTTCAGGAAGCTTATAATTTATCTGTAATTTATTACCTACTGCATGTGATAATGTATGTGTCGTTTTATGAAAATATCTGGTGGGTATTAGTTCTTCCTGTATAACATTTAAATCTGCTCCACCGTCAACTAGAGCTATAAATTCTTTTGAATAATAATCATCTATTACAAGAGTAATTTTTATATGTCATTTCTGTGATATCAACATTTTTAATGTGCACCATAACTACCGATAAGGTAATTCAGATCTCTTTACTCTGTTTCACTAAGATGAACACCAAAAAGTTTTCCTAGAGCAATTCATGTTTTTGCAATTTTTCTTTTTAATTTTTACTTTAAAAGAAAAACAAAAAGTCATAAAAATGCTCAAATTTCAAATACTTTATAAAACTACTATAAAATGGAATCAGGAAAAGAATTTTTTTTCTTTTAAAAAATATAGCGTAACAATAAGTAATAAATCGACTATTGTTTTAGAATTATTCGAGATGTGTAGTAAATATTGATATTTACTTATTGTATCAAACATGAGATTATTCTTTTCAAGATAAATCTTACTAACACCAGCGCCAAATCAGCGCTGGTTAGCCCACTTTTTTGGGCCGGGTTGCTCCAACTCGGCACCATTCATTGAGCCAGAACAACGCAATCTTCATCTGCGCCATTTCTGGCGGAGATGCCCTTTTTTTTTTCTTTTTTGAAATGGCGCAGCATTGTTCATTTGCGCCATATCTAGCGGAGACGCCCTTTTCTTTTTCTTTTTGTTTTTCATTTTAGACCTTTATCTTTATTTATATTTTTAATGTAGTCCCTTATAAGTTTGAATTATTTTTAAATTCTTTTTAGTTATAATTATACCTTATGTTTTATATTTTATCCAATTAAATAATATATATTTGTTGATTAATTTATTAAATATCAAAACACAATTAAAATATTTTTTAATTATTTAATAGTACAATATTTTTATTATTTGTGAATTTTATTAACAAAGTATATTTTTTTGGATGAAAGTGCACATACGTAAAAGTGTTGGGTTTTAATTATGATGCACAGACACGGGACACGTGACACAGTGCACGACACGACAAAGACACGTGAATAACTACTTTTTCAACACGACACATAATATAACAAAATGAAATGCTTCATTGTACAAATTTTAATGCAAATAAGTGAAATAGCAATTAGACATTAATCGTCATACAAATAATGCAAATACAAAGAGTCTAATCTTCAATATTAGGTCAAATATCAGAATAATTTTTCACCATTTCATCTACAAGCAAATCATGTTCCAATACCGATTCATCAAGTGGAGATTTGCAAGTTCTAAAATTTCAAGAGGCAGGTTTGCAATTTCTAAAATTTCAATGTCATTAATGGACTCAAAGCATCTCCACCGACATCCTTCATTTCGGTTTCAACTTTTATATATTGTAGAGTTTTTCGTAATAAATGACGAAGAATTTTTAATTTTTTAGTTTTTATAATTTTGAATTTTATATTTTGACTCCAAAATACTTAATTTCTTTTTTAAAAAAAGAGGACACCCGTGTCCTAATTCGTGTCTAATTCGTGTCGGGCCGTGTCCAAAACGTGTCGGGCCATGTCCAAAATGTGTCGGGCAGTGTCCGAAATATGTCGAGCCGTGTCCAAAACGTGTCGAAATAATTTTTTTTCAAGGACATGTCTCAGCCATGTCCAAAATGTGTCGGGCAGTGTCCGAAATATGTCGAGCCGTGTCCAAAACGTGTCGAAATAATTTTTTTTCAAGGACATGTCTCAGCCGTGTCCGACACGTGTCGGAGCCGTGTCAGAGGCGTGTCCGTATCCGAGGAGTGTCCAACACCATACGTTGAGATTTTTCAGAGTGTCATTAATAAGACTGTTTTATTAATGAAAGACTATAAGATTATAAAAAATATGAAAAAATGGAATATTCGAGAATATTCCTTTTTAGTGTAGTGAATAGTGTTTTGAGTCGGAATGAATTTACTGTAGAAACATCAAAATGGTGCAAAAGGAGTTTTAAGGTTGGAGATGGCCTAATGATAAAATAGATGTTTAAGAATTGAAATAAGAACATGAACTCCTTTAATTTTCAATATAATATTTTACTTGTTATATTTTTCTATTGATTTGCTTTTCAACTTAAATTACTCAAATTCTTCGTTAGTCATTTTATATTTTAAAAGAATAATTTTCCTGTGCCTAGAATAAAAGGTAAAAAGTAAATGAAGAAGAAAGAAATTTTGCAATTGAAAAATTAATTTCATCACCTCATGACCTTGAGTATGAACAAAACAAACTCACCTTCACATAATATCTTACAACTAATATTCAGCCACTTTCGGCCATAAGTATTCAGCACTAATTATGCGTTAACAAACCATGTAATCTATTTATTAATTACAACTATGTACACTAACCTAAATAAATTCCAATCATTTTGTAAATACTACATATTGTTTATATTATACAATATTTAGTGTGTAGGATAAACATATATATATATGTATATATATATATATACAACATTCATTTGACAATTTTTTCTTATTTATTTTTTAAGAAAAATTCGATATTGTAAATGGATGCAAAATATTTCTAATATGTATTCATATAAAACATGAATGAATTAACATTTGCAAAATTTTCTGGCTTGAGGTTGACAACGAGGGATATATTATATACTCAATTCAAACTGCGATGACAATAATGACTACAACTTAAATGTACAGTCACTCAACAACATTTTCAGTTGAGTTTTGTCTTCATATAATTATATACTTGTATTTATACATGTAGCCAACCAGCCCCTCATATTTTTCTTCTTCTTCTTGCATTTGCTTACAATTATCAATCTTCAATGGAAGAGCACAAATACATCACTCTGCATGAGCTCTTGAAAACTGAGGAGGCCAATCCAAATCTGCTCAAACTTGAGCAATCAAATGTTGTTGAACCCGAAAAGATTAATCTCGAGAAAACAATTGGGGGTCCTTCTTCCTCTATCAGAACAAAAACAAAGGAGGAGAAATCAGTGTCAAATTCTCTGAAGCACTCAAAATGTGACAACCCTTTGTTTTACCTTCAAGAGGGTGTTGAAGATGCTGGTGATCCTTTTGTTCTTAATGAGGAATTGGATTTGAAGACTTGTTATCAGGACATCATGGAATCTTCCTTTCCTTACAACTATGAGGTCAATGTTTCTCGATCCAAGGAGGGAAAGAAGAAGTAATGAAGCACAAAGTTGGCAGTAATTTCTAGGGTTAGAATAGTTTGTCTCTTTGTAACTTTTTAGGGTTTCCTTATCACCCAAAAAAGAAAAAAAATGGAGGTGGTTTTGTGCTAGATCTATGATGTTTTTCTTTCCAAACTTGTTATTTGATTCGATATAACTAAAACAGTTACCTGTTAGTTTTAGACGATTTCATGTATTTTGCATGTAATGAAGTACTTAGCATTGCAATGCAAATGCAATTTTAGTTGATAATTTGATGTGTGATTTTTATTTATACTTACAAGAAAGAAGATTTTAAGATCGCTAAATAAAAATCGGGCCATTAGGATTAAATATCAAGAGAGAGGATGCAGGATTTTGGGACTGATAATCTTTACCTATCTTGCTATCTCGATACTCAAGTTTTTTATTTGTCGTCTTTGTGAATGATCATTTTTCTTTATGAAACAACATGATTCCATTATATTGGCTTGATAGATACAATTATACAGAGAAATATATCTCACTCACTCACTGGATAGAAATTGTTTTCCATTGGTTTTTCTTGCTCAACTAATTCTTGTTGGTAATAAGTTACTCAAAATGGACAACATTCTTTAATGGGACTAAAACAGCTGTGTGTAAGATTACAGGAAGATAGATGTTGAGAAGTTAATGTAGGTTCACTACAGAAAATTGTTAGTGTCATTATTGTTAGGAATATGATGCCATTGAATAATCGCATGAAAGAAAAAGAACAATAAAAGAACACAAATTGTTTACCCAGTTCGTCAAAAGAATTTTGACTACGTCTGGGGGCGCTACCAAGCCAGGGTTTTTACTATATTTTTCGAATAATGTTACAATTAGAGAATAGGGTTATTTATACAACATACGTTTCTCGGTTTACAGTTCTTCAGGCTCCATAACTCAACAATCTCCCACTTGGAGACTGATCTCAAAAGTAACCATCTCTCGATCTTCCCATTCAATAGCTCATAATGGTCCTGGTAGCGCCAAGCCTCTCTTCTCAGTTACTAAGGCCAATTGAAGCCATGCATAGCTTTAATTTCTCAAAGGTGACACTTTTAGTCAACATATCAGCAGGATTCTCAGTTCCAAGAGATATCTTATGTGATGATACTTCAATTCAATATGCTTAGTTCTCGAATAAAATGCTGGATTCTTTACTAAGTGAATAGCACTCATACTATCACTGTATAGAACACTATTCATTTGCTCCTTCCCCAATTCACCCAAAAAGTTTTGCAACCATACCATCTCCTTAATAGCCTCAGTCACTGCTACATACTCAGCTTCTGCAGTAGACAAGGCCACGACTTTTTGCAACTTAGAAGCCAAAGAAATTTGTCATACCCCTAGACCGGGCCCCGGGATGATGACCCTTTTCTTTTGTAAATGTTATGATTTTCTAAAATAATAAAATCATCCTTTGAAATAAAAATAAACCATTTTTCTTTTACAATACCAAACCCTGTACATAAACATTAGTTTGTTTACAAAACCATAACAGAGCGGCTAATTAAACAAAAATCAGAGTTCTTTGAGCTACAAAACGCTCGAAACACGGCATATGAACATAGCTTTGTCTGACTGCTCGGGATTCTTGGGCAACCTTCACATATGCACACTAATCATCACCTGCATCATAAGAATATAATGAGCTAATGGCTCAATAAGAAGAGCTCAGTTTTAACAATATATCACATAGCACATAAGACAGTCAATAATGCATAGTTCATTTAAAACATTTCTTTTTCCTCTTATGGGTACCCTCGAAGTATGGTATTCGACTGATGATGATAGGCGTCTGTTTTTGGAACCTATTTATAATTGGCCAATAAAAGAAGCATCGAGGAGGTTCTCATACCGACCTTCTGGCCGATGATATTTAGCCGCTAGCTCCATCATATATCGTGGCTTTATCTATCTTGGTTTTTACACTTCAAGGTATTCACCACTGTGGCTTTATCTATCTTGGATTTTACACCTCTGGTTGGTGTCGAATCCAACAAAAATAAAAACCTACTTTAAAAAGATTTGTAATCAGCGATAAGTAGGTTCGATCCACAGGAAATAGTGTAGAATTAATTTCCTAATTTACTAATATCAATTAATGGGGTGTTTTGAATTTGATTAACTAAATAAAATAAAAAGACGTAAATTAAAAAGCACAAGTAAAGTAGAATTCGGATTCAATAAGATGAGAAGTTTTAGTTTTCGGATTATCTTGGTATTGATTCAATCAATTCGATCATGGATGCAATAATAATTCAATGTTTTATAGATAAATTGGCTATAGTTATTAACAAGCTCTAATAACCTAGTCTTTCCTTAAGTCGTCGATAACCAAAACAAGCCCTTTGATTATTTCTCTTACCAAGTAGACAACCCTAAACAAGCTCTTAGGATTTAGCCTATCGATAGCATTCAAGTATTAGAAAGACACCAATTCTAGCCAACAAACGCATAAGCTCGGTTCATTTAGACCAGATTACTATTTCTCATAACGACTAATCGAAAACGATTAAATAATCAACGTCCTTAACTGCTACAAAAATTAGGGTTTTACCAGTCACGGATTTGGACCCTAGATAGCTAAATATGATTCCAACGATCAAATAATTGATAAAGTTATCTAACCAGTTGAAATATATTATCAACAGGGCTCAGAGAAAAAGTAAATACCTAACAACAGAGAAATTGTTGCACAATTCGATCTCACGAAATTAAAGAATCAAACCTTGATGAATCCTCGACTAGAAGTGTGAGTTTAGCAACTCATAATCAAAACGTAGACAAAAGATAATAAAATCGAGAGCTCCAGAATTAATGGGAAAAACGTTGCTTCAATTGAAAAATAAAATCAAAGGTCTTTTATGGAAATAAAATTCAACATATATATCTAAGTAGAATCCTAATATAAAAGGTAACTAACCAAGATTAGGATCCTAACAAACTTAACAAAATAAAATCTTGGAATATCTAGAAATAAGGAAATAAAATTCTAACAAATAAAAGGGAATAAATACCAACATATTGTCTTAACAAAAAAATCTTCCGGATATAGAATCCGGATTTGGCAGTTTGAATGTGGTGACCAACTTCTTTAACCGAAGATTTCCCAAATTTCCAGCAACTCAGTTTCTGGGCAGAAGCGTTTGGCAGCTTAAGCGTGGGCACGCTTAACTTTTCGAAGTCTTCTGCTGCATTTTTCATATCAACTCTTTTCTTCGTCATTTTTTCTCTTTTTCGTCTCATTTGGTTCTTTCTCCTTTTTAATCTTCTAACATCCAATTATCAATCTAAATTCACAAAATAAGACGCACAAGTGATACAAACAACCCGACTATAGACATGTAAAACATGCACAAAACTCGACTTAACAACCTCAAGGTATTCACCACCCTCTGTTGGGTCCGCCGATCCCTCCCGCATCCCGTGCCTACCCGACCGCCAATCAAATACCAAACCTCTCTTTCGAAATCGTTTTCTTCGTATGTATAGCAATATAATGCAACATAATCACGTGTACTTCAACATTTCACATCAAATAACATTCATTTCAATTATCACATATAATAAAAATCATAAATCATCAACATTTAACACAATCAACACATAATACATTCATTTCAAACAATTAACTCACATAATCATAAACATGGATAATATGATTCTTGTGAAGCAGCAAACGAACACTTCTTCTTACCTTATGTCGTTAGCAATGAAATTGAAAACGTGACGCTACCGCAAACTACCTATAGTGCTCCTTCTAATCCTAATTATTTAATAACCTGTAAAATGATATATATATACGATACGTAAATATGATTTTCTACGTATATTCCAAATTAACCAATTAAATTGAAGAAACTATCGATAAAATACTTACTTGTAACACGTATGTCGATTCGTCTAACTCGTTTTACGCAGTACTATTCATTTCCTATTTTTCGGAAATTTTTCTTCAATTTTTCATTCTTTTCTTTTCTTTTTCTATTTCTCTCTTGTTTTCTCTCTGATTTCTTTCTTAATTTCTATTTTCTTCCTTCATTTATGTAGACAAATATGAGGCAGCAAGATGGAAACTTGGTTCTTATCTTAAGTGACTCATCTGATAAATATATGTATTAACTTAAAGATAAGTCGGCATAATATTTAAAGTCGGGTAGATGAAACTTCAAAGCTAAGTTTGTGACCTTTGATATATAAATATATTATTATATTCAATGAATTATTTGCAGCTTATTACGTCTTATACATTTATGCGTTATATTTTCTACGTGTCATGTACTTAAATTAATCGGGATATACCGATAACACGTAAATGAAATGCATTTTAAATGCACATATCACATAAATAACCCATAAGTATCTTCGTAAAATCATGCGTTTATCATAAAATTAGCAAATACTCATATTCGTGCAGCCATGCCATTCATATGCTATAAATCAATAAATGCTAACTATATGACATGATTATTGTTGGTCGAGTGGGAGATCATTGGGCATTACAAAATTGTTGTACCACCCAAAGTAAACACATACCCGGTTGTACTTCTTCTTTTATCAAGATCACCTCCCGCTAAATCAGCATCGACAAATCCTTCCATTTTGACACTTTTGCCTTCAAAACATAAGGCTTTCTCTGTGGTACCTCGCAAGTATCTTAGGATCCACTTCACTACTTCTCAATGTTGCTTGCCCGGATTTCCCATAAATCTACTAACTACTCCTACTGCATGCGCAATATCTGGTCTAGTGCACACCATCACGTACATTATGCTACCAATTGCTGAAGCATAAGGAGTCTTCTTCATGTAAGCGCGATGCTCATCACTACTAGGCAAATCCTTGTTAGATAGCTTAAATTGGCTACCCAACGGAGTACTTACTCATCCTGCGAAAGATACAACTTTCCTGCCACCTTATCTCGATTAATCCGCATACTCAGAATTTGATTTGCTTCTCCAAGATCCTTCATAGCAAATCGTTCAGACAATTGCTTCTTCAACTTGCTCAATTCTCGAGCACACAATCCTGCTATTAACAAGTCATCAACATACAATAGGAAAATAATATAACTATTGTCAAACCTCTTAAAGTAGCAACAATGGTCAGCATTGCAACGCACAAAATCAATCTCATGCATGAATTCATCAAACTTCTTGTACCACTGTCTTGGAGCTTGTTTCAAACTATACAAGCTCTTCTTGAGCTTACACACTAGCTCAACGGTACTTTCAGACGAGTACCCTTCTGGTTGCATCATATAAACATCTTCTTCAAGATCACCATGAAAGAAAGCCGTTTTTACATCCACCTGCTCTAACAACAAGTTTTCTGCAGCAACCATACTCAACACTAATCTAATAGTGGTCAGTTTCACAACAGGAGTAAAAACATCAGTATAATCAATACCATATTTATGCTGAAATCCCTTCACAACCAGTCTCGCCTTGTAACGTTTGCTCTTATCCGCCTCTTCTTTAATTCTATAAATCCACTTGTTATGCAAAGCTTTCTTTCCCTTTGGAAGCTCAACAAATTCCCAAGTATCATTGGACTTTAGAGAGTTCAGCTCGTCATCCATCGCAAGTTTCCACTTGCCCCCATGCTCACATTGACTAGTCTCTGCAGAACATTCAGGTTCACCACTATCAGTCAATAATACATAATGTAAAGAAGGCGAATACCTATCTGGTGCATGATGCTGTCTGCTAGATCTCCACAGTGGAAGTGTCAGAGTACTCGGTTCTGCCTCAATAGCTACCTCATCATTCTGCATAACTTTGCTCCCATCCGAGTTAGAGATATCTAACTCAATAACCTCGGGATTTTTAGCTTGAGTACCCGAATTATCAATTTGTGGTGCTCCCAACCTATCTTTGTACAAAACATGTTCATTGAATTTAACATCTCGACTACGAATAATCTTCCAATTTTGTTCATCCCAAAATCTATAACCAAATTCATCACCACCATATCCAATTAATGTACACTTGATAGATTTAGCATCTAACTTACTTCTAGTAGTAGCATCAATATGAACATATAAAACGCACCCAAATACACGAAGAAGTGACAGATTTACCTTCTTACCACTCCAAGCCTCCTCCAGTATGCAATTACCCAACGGAGCTGATGGTCCCCTATTAATCAAGAAGGAAGCAGTGTTAACTGCATCAGCCCAAAACATCTTCGGCAACCCGCATTTCAATCGCATGCACCTAGCATGTTCATTCAAGATTCTGTTCATACGTTCTGCAACCCCATTCTGTTGAGGGGTTCCTCTCATAATCTTTTCCATGCGAATACCGTTCAGCTCACAATATTCCTTAAACTCAGCGAGTTCATACTCTCCACCATTGTCTAAAAGCACTTCACTTTCAGACTTGTTTCGTTTTCTACAAGGGCTTTCCATTTTCTAAAAGCATCAAAAACGTTAGATTTATGTTTTAGAAAATAAAATCATACCTTTCTCGTGGAGTCATCAATGAAAGTTATGTAAAATGATGCTCCACCAAGAGATGTAACTGGTGCAGATCCCCATAAGTCACTATGCATCCACTCCAACTTCTTGTTCTTCAAGGTTCTGCCATCCTTCGAAAACTCACCATTTTCTATTTTTCGAATACACAGTCCTCACATAGGCCAACATCAACTGTTTTGAGGTCTGGCAGTCTACCTTTCGAACAGAGTTCCTTCATCCCCTTCTCACTCATGTGGCCAAGACAGCAATGCCACAAATCTATATCACTGTTTTCTCCTGCAAGAGAAATACAGTCTTTGACTTTAGTTGTCATATACAATGTAATTTCTTTCTTACCTCGAGCCAGAATCATGGACCTTTCAGTTATCTTCCAGGTACTGCAACCGAAAGTCACAATATATCCATCATCGTCTAGTTGTCCTACGGAGACCAAATTTCTCTTCAGACTAGGAATATGTCTCATGTCACGCAACTGTAATACACTTCCATTCGAAGTTTTAATTTGAATATTTCCCTTCCTCACGATTTTCAAAGGCTCATCTTTAGCAAGATAAACCTTCCCGAAATACCCGGAAGTATAACGTTCCATTATATCAGCATCACTACAAGAATGAAATGATGCTCCAGAATCCGAAACCCACGATTCTAATGGACTACTCACGCTCACAATCAAAGCGTCACTAATGTCTTCAGTTGCTACATTAGCTGATTTTCCATTCTTCTTGGGTGATGTGCACTTGTTCTTATAATGACCAAGTTGCTCACAGTTCCAACACTTTATCAAACTCAGGTCCTCCTCGTCTTACTTTTACCTCTCGATTTTGACCTACCCCTGCTCGAATTCCTTGATTCCGATCTGCCTGTTTTCTGTATTCAGAACTGAACCCGAATTTATACCTGATTCTCTCCTGTGAATTTCTTCACTAATAATCAGATCTCTTACTTCAACAAATTTTTACTTCTCTTTCCCTGCTGAAGCACTAACAGTAGTAACCGTCCACCCCGACTTTCAGGTAGAGAAGACAACAGAATTAAGGCTCTAACCTCGTCATCAAAATCAATCTTATCTGAGCTCAATTGGGCTGTTATCAGATTGAAGTCATTAAGATACTTAGCCACCATAGTAATCTCTGACATCTTTAGGTTAAAGAGACGCCGCATCAGATGAAACTGTTCGCCGCTGATGGCTTTTCGTACATATCTGCTAAAATCTTCAGAATACCTTTGGTGGTTGTTTCCTTCGTCATATGGAACGCGACATTCCGTGATAGAGATAGATGAATTACACTCATCGTCTTCCTGTCAAGTACCATCCACTCTTCGGCTTTCATATCCGACGGCTTATCATCAAGGGGCTGATACAAATCTTTACCATATAGGTAATCTTCGATTTACATCTTCCAGAACCCAAAGTCCGTCCCGTCAAACTTTTTAATCGGTGTTTTTCCTTCACTCATCATATCCGCTCCCACTCAACCTGGATCTCTTGACACCAGTTGTTAGGAATATGATGTCAATGAATAATCGCACGAAAGAAAACGAACAATAAAAGAACATGAATTGTTTACCCAGTTCGTCAAAAGAATTTTGACTACGTTTGGGGGCACTACCAAGCCAGGGTTTTTCAATATATTTTTTGAATAATATTACAATGAGACAATAGGGCTATTTATACAACATATGTAACCCTAATAAGAAAATGATTACGTAACCCTAAGTTGGATCGGCGAGAGCTGTTTCTTGGTTTACAGTTCTTCAGGCTCCATAACTCAATAATTATAACATGTTTTTAACTATACAACTTTATTTTTAGCCTACGGATTAAGTGACATATTATAAGAGAATTTGGTTGCAACGTTTTCTGATATGATTTTTTCGTTGCCACTAAACCTATTTACAAACGGCAAAATATAAACATAGTGCTATTTCATTATAACAATCAATCAAAACAATTGTCATTGTCGCACTTTCTTTACTAAGATCTCCTTTTTATGTTAACTTTCAAAAATAAATAAATATTCAAGAATTGATTTGATAAAGATTCAAATACTTATTCTCATCAAGTATTAGCACTAATGTTCTTATTGAATATGATGTATTTGGAATACATAAAGGCTTTACAGAACATCAGAGACAACCCATTAGTAACTAAGTCATCTGCTATGGGAGCTAAAAAGATGAAAAAGAAAATATGTGAACGAATGATATGTGAAGTCCATAGTCAACGTTTAAGAGCGAAATTGGCGCGTAAGTTGAATCGCAAACCAATGTTTTAGTTCATTTAACTAATTTATTTTATGTTCTAACGTATTCTCAACTATATATTTGTCTTGAAATAATTAAATGCAGAAACAGTTTCGACTTAGCATTTCCAACGGATTAACTAACATATACCAACTAGAGAATTCGGTGTCGACAAATTTGTTTTCTGGCCACCACCAAACGCATTTACAAACACGAAGAATATCCAAAAGATAGTTTTTTTCATAACTACAATCAACGGAAACAATTGTCATCGTTGCCCTTTTCTCCATGCAGATTCCTTTTTGTTCGTTATTTCGAAAGGTGAATTTTTAGTCGTTATTTAAAATAAGATTAAACAACCTGTTTTTTAGTATTAGCATTGATGTTCTTATTTAAATTGGTTTAACTTGAAATATGTGAAGAGTTCATAAATATACATCTCTCTTAAGGACCAAAAGATATCTCAAAGAATATCAGTCACAGTAAAAATAACTATACCATACGGTTTGTCGTGTTAACTAATTCCTAATGTACAAGGAAGATTATAGAAAATTTATTCTAAGTTCACCACGTAATGTTTTCAACAATATATTTGTCGTTAAGGTATTAATTAAGTGCACACAAATCCTTTTTAGCTTTTCAGTGGATAAACGGACATATACCAATAAGGAAAATAATTGCGATGCTTGCTGCAAAAATTTCATTTTGACCACAAATCAAATTTGCAAACACAAATATTATCCATTATTGAAGTGCTTTTTCATAATTATAATTAACTAGAATAATTATCGTTGTTGTATTTTGTCTGAAAAGTGAATTTCCAATAATTCCTCTAATTAAAATATATTTGGACATTAGTATTGATGTTCTTAAAAATGACGTAATTTGGAATACATGAAGAGTCTATAAACGTACATGTCCCTTAAAGGACTAAACGATTTCTGAAGAAATATCATAGCCAAAACATGAACAACTAAATGATTCATTTGGGAGCTTAATAAGAAAAGAGATCACAGCTGAGAAGAAGAAGAAAAGAATCATATATATGCGAATATGATCAAAATTTAGATGTTAAAATAAGGGGTGTAAGTTGAACCACAATTCGGTGCCATATATCATTAGTTAATTCCTAACGACAAAGAAAGTTAATATGAAATTTTATTTAAATTTGGTTATAGAAATCTCTATATATTGTCAAAAAATTCAAAATGCACACATTTCTTTTTAGCATTTCCAACAAATTAATTGACATATAGCAATAAGAGAATTTAGTTACGATATTTATGCTCATTTACTTAAATAAAATAAAATAATTTATACTCATCATATTTATTTGATATTTCATTTATTTAAGTTTGTTCTTTTTAAGTAATTGTGTCTTATTTAATAATATATTTTGACTTCAGTTATTTATATTTAATAATATAATTTAACTTAAGTCATTTACTTAAAAATTTTACAATTTATTTATTTATTTTAAATTGTAATATACAAATGAATATTCATCCATATTATAATTATTACAATTTTAATATTATAATATAATTTTAAATTATTATTTAATCACCAACAGATAAAATTGTCATGATTTGACTGCTATATTAACATAAGTTCCCTTTCAAAACAAAATCAAACACTCCTCACCCAAAAAACGAATCAAAAAATAATTCTCAAATTAAACCAAACACTATCTCACCAATAATGCATGTGCCTCAGAAAAACTCTCACCAACAAATCTCACCAAAATACCCAACTAAAATAAAATCAAACATACCCTAAGTTATTAAACATTTAAAACTTAAATATTAATTAAATAAGTAAATACTTACCAAACAAATAATTCAGGTATTTAGTTAAGTGTTACTTTTATAATATTATATATTAAAACTAAAATAATAACTTAATTATGTGAGTTACTATTCAATAAATTATAGCTATTTTAAAAAGTAAATATATATTGACATTATAAATAGAACTAATATGTAAAAGATCT
The DNA here is from genome assembly GCA_963669365.1 of Verbascum thapsus. NCBI lineage: Eukaryota > Viridiplantae > Streptophyta > Magnoliopsida > Lamiales > Scrophulariaceae > Verbascum > Verbascum thapsus. Next base: position 12,673,995 of record OY770105.1, read on the forward strand.
ATTTGGTTAATTTTGATGGAACTTGAAAGCTCAAACTATGTGATGCAAATAATATATGGTATGTCTTATATAATTAAAAGTATTTGGTTAGAACAATTAAAAATAATATTCAATTAGATGCTTTTGAAATTCTAAAGTAACTTAACAAAGAAAGAAGCTTTTAGCATGCTTTTATTTATTAGTTTTATAATAAATTCATAATTAAATATTGTAATGTAAATAATGTAATTTTCATGTTTAAGCTAAAATATGTAATTTTATCGTACGATTCTAATGTAATAATACATTTATTGTTGTAAATATATTAGATTTGTCAAACACACTACAAGCTTTTATGCAACAGATAACTCTACTTGATTGCTAGATTAAAAAGATGTGCAATAATGCGCAGAATAAAGAAATAAGTAAAAGAGACAGTTTGCATGGTTCGTTGGGTGGTGTAATCCCAACTACGTCATTCATCTTCGATCACGAAGGAATTCACTATATTGTATCTAAAAATTCACACAAAGTCTTCTCCAATACAATGTACAAAACTAAAACGTCTTGAGCTCCCTAGCTATACAAGCTTCTGCTCCAAGAACACTTTTATTGATCTGCTTCTTTCACTCAGAAATAATGCAGAGATCCTACAACTTTCCTCACACTCAGTTTGAAAGAGAGGATGGAGAATTTCACACAGAAATAGGTTTGTTTATTTTGGGTAAGTCAAACATCTTAGTTGATATTTTCTTCGATTTGGTTCTTCTGAAAATAGATAGAGAAATATCTTTGGAGTGGATGCTCATGATTCGATTTTCTGAGGGTAAACTTCAATCTGAGATTGAAAGATTTTTCGAAAGATAGGAGTGGATAAGAGGCTTTCTTAAAGATTGTTCGAACCGAGACTATTTTTGTTAAGATATTCTGTTTAAGTTCGTGAAATTGCTTATCTTCGGAGTAGCTCTTTGAAGTTTTATTTGTACGCAGGTTCTTGAATAGATCCGTTAGGACTGATGGTTGTATCGTTAGGACCATTCCATAGATTCGTTGAGACTATTTTATAGGCGCGTATAAATTTCTCAGAAGGAGGTTGGTGAATCTCGGATATTTTGCTGTAATTTTTCAGACTGCGGCAGTTGTTTTATGTTGACATCCAATGGGTTTGGTGCAATCCGTACTCCATCAGCAGTATATGCATTAAATGAATTTGACAAAGATTAAATGCATTCAAATAAATGCCCGTTGAACATTAAATGCTTTGAGTAGACATCTAATATCCAATTTCTTACGATGGAAGCCATTGGATAGCTAACCGATGTCTTGAACATAGATGATTGTCGCTTGAAGAGCAATGTCGCTTGAGATACTTGATGTTACGGATGATCTTCCGATTGTCGCTTGAACTTGTTGAATCTTCAACCTCTTCACATTAGTTGACTCACTCAGAATTCTACTAACGTTACAAGCATTAAAACTAGCAAAATTAAAATGACAAACAAAAAGCACATATACTAAAAGTTACAACTCGATATACATCATATCGTTTGATACATGATATTCTAAGAAAAACAAACTTACATTTTTCAGGGTCTAACATTAAAACCTATCTTGTCATCATCAAAATCTTTAAAAAAGAAACACTACAAGAAAACAGGGTTTCAAAGACGGAACAATCCGTCTCTGAAACCCCGAAATTCCATCTCTAAAAGATATTAGCGACGGAAATGTCCGTCTCTGGCGTCGGTCGCTAAACAGCTTGACGCTAATTAGAGACGGACAACTATTCGGTCTCTAAAATTAGAGACGGGCAAATTCCGTCTCTAAATCCGTCTTTATTTACAAAACTAGTTTACACATAATCCGTCACTAAAATTCATCACTATTCTGTCTCAAATCCGTCTCTAAATACATCCATATTTCTAACAAAATCCGTCACTAAATCCGTCTCTGATTTAGTCATTAATTTAGTCACTAAATCCGTCTTTGATTTAGTCATTAATTATGTCACTAAATCCGTCTCTGATTTAGTCATTAATTCCATCACTAAATCCGTCTCTGATTTAGTCATTATTTTCATCACTAAATCCGTCTCTAAAATTGTTCTTTTTGTTAATTGTTAAATTTCTAAAAACCTAATTTAATACATTACAATCAAAACAAATCATATTATAAATCAATGCCATTCATATGCAAATAATGTAGTCATCATAGATTATAAAAACTCAAACTTACATTTAAATATCATTCTATTGAACAAGTAAATTATTTGTTCAAATAATCTAATAACTCAATGAGTATTAAGGTGCTAATAAATACAAGTCACTAAATCATTCATCGACTAGTAAAATCTCATTAACTCTTCGTCACCAATGCAAAGATCTTTCCGGTTTGTGTATCTCGCTCAAATCATAAACCTCATTCTTTGGTCACCCTAAAGAAAAGTAATCCAAACTTAAATATTAACACGACATATTATTACTTCAAGAGAGTAGAAGAAACGTTCTTGAATAATGTTATATATTGAAAGCTGAAAAGATACCTTTTAAAAAAGAAACAAGCTAACAATATTAGTAATTGTAAAGTATAATACCTGATAGTCTCTAAATTATTATGAAGTTTCTCAAACAAACATGGGTGTCTGCAATGTCAGCGGATGGATCAAATGTATAGCTCCAATGAAAAGGTCCAAATATGAAGTTTTCATATAATGACAATGAGTGTGGGCTACATAGATAATTTCGAACTTATCATGTTACACCTACTTTGGTATGACAATGTGAAATCCAAGATTCAAATAAAACCACTTAGTTTGTCAATATATTTTCAAAACACAACAATGCTTATATAGTAATCGTCTTCTAATAGGAATTCGCACCTGTACCTCTAACTTGGCATGTGAAGCTTTAAGAATCTGTATTTTTTTCTCTTGGGCAATTTATTGTGTTAGCTCACTAATATAGTATGGTACATGTATCAAACACAGTGAGATCCCGGTATTGTGCAGAAATTCACTATCTCCGGATAGAATTTTAAATTATAAAAAACAAATAACAATTTTTTTCAAATAGGAATTCAACAATCATTGAAATCTCTTGATTCTGTAGAAAAATATTTCGAAAATCCTGTTGCTAGATATTGTTAGAGAGCCATTGAAGAAAGAGATGGTGTCATGAAAATAGCGTAGATGAGTTTTATAGGACTGACCTGAACGAGCTCCTTAACGATTTCTAGTGCCAATGACGCAGCCTTATACGGAAAGAATCTGCATTTGTATGGATATTATCATCGTTCTTAAGATAAGAACATTATAACACACTTTTATTAATACTTTTGCACTTGAATGCAACAAAGAAGGAGCTATTTCTATTTCGAAACAGATTATTGCATAGCTGAACCGAAAACCAAACATCCCACCAATAAAACAAGTGAATTCCACAAAGAAACTTGAATTTACTAATATTTATCTTATGAAATGTTTATATCACAAAAGATAATAAATCCAAGAAATTTTGTTATCTGCAAGTGACTACAGTTTCTATTCACTACAAATAACACAAGTAAAAGAGAAAGAGAAAAAGACAAAATATTATAATAAATGATTTTGATTAACAAACGTATAAAAAATAATATATATTTGATTGATAGTTGGTTATATAGGATATTTGAAAAATAGAATTGAAAAAAAAATGTTCATATGAATATGAATTTAGTGTTTACACTTATTTAGAATTTTATCATCCAAATACTTGCAAAATAAAAATTAAAAAACATAAACAAACAAGCTTAATAAATACCTCATTTGCTACAATTTAAGGGCAACATTTTTGACAAAGACCATATGCATAATTTGTTAATTTTAAAGCACTAGTCTACTACCTTCTTGTTGGATTGTTGATTATTTCTCAACACATAATCGTAATAATATATTTCGTTGTTAATTTTCAACCCATCATTGATCTAAATATAGTAAACTAAAGTACTCATAACCCTATATATTCATAATAATTATCATTATACTTTTAAGTTTACAAATAAAAATAATTAAAAAATACAATGTTAAAATTAATATCATAATTGTAACTAAATAATTGAAGTTAAGCTTAAGATATCTGAAATGTTTATAATTGTTCATTTATTACATTTTTTGTATGATCATTTATGTTCTATGATGTTTCATTTAGTCATACAATTTCACTAAAGTTTCATTTTCCAAAGTACTTAGACACCAATCTCTTTCAAATATTACATTGGCTATGCCAAACATACACGTATTACTAAATATAAAAACAAAGAAATAAGAGGTGGTCTCACTGTCTTCTTCATCCTCTCCTCAACATTTTATTTACTTTTTATTTTCTGAATAATAATCTTTTATAATATATGAAATAATTCGGAATTTTAAGAGATAAGATTATTAACACATTTTGAATGTCTAAATTCCTCAATTTTGTCATTTTCTTTTACATGAGATTTGCAAATTAATACGTAAGTTTTTACAGTATTAAATTTGATGTGCTTCATATAATTAGATAAATCTATCAACTGCTGTATTTGATTATAAACATCGGATTGAGAGAGCATTTTTCTTCATTTATAATTTATGATGTGTAGTTTGTTAAAATCCAATTTTTTATTCTTTTTGTGGCAAAATTAAAATTCTTAGAGTAAACCAATAAGAAGTAACATCAAATTCAAAATTAAGATTAAAATTGAGCCAATAAAGTTAACATGTACTATGAAAATTTTCAATAAAAGTATACTTGTTCAACAATATCTACCTTAGAGATTTATTTAAAAATAATATTTTTATTAGAGTCTTTAGATAAATATAAAATTTTGGAATGCACTTTTATCATATATAAAGTTTAGAAGATATCTGATGCCAGTATTACCTTTTGAAATATAATCCAGATTCATTGTAGGATAGTCTAGACAATTATGCATGTATGGAAGAATGTGACTTTTGGTATTATGCATGTATTTAGTAAATTAGGATGAATGTAATTAATTCATGATACATGTACCAAGTGTAGGTACATGGCTAGAAAATAGTATAAATACCCCATGTAATCTCACATTTGAGACAAATTGAGTTGAATTAGAAATAAAATACAAGTTTTCTCCACCCTCTTCACTAAAGTTTTTCTATTCTTTCCTCTCCATATTCTAACAAATTTTGTTTGGAGATATACTCGATTTTGAAGATGACAAATGGAGCACCTTTGCAAGTTCCAACTCTCACCAAAGATAATTTTGATATAATTGGTGTATACGGATGAAAGCTTTGTGTGCAGCCTATGAAGTTTGGGACTCCATCGAAAATGGAGTTGACGGAAGTGAAGCAGCCGCCAAGAAGAAGGATCAAAAGGCGCTTGCACTCATCCATCAAAGTTTGGATGAGACAATGTTCGAGAAAGTTGCTAGTGCAACCACGTCCAAACAAGCTTGGGATATTCTTCAAGCTTCATTCAAAGGAGTTGATAAAGTTAAGAAGGGGCGTCTCCAAACATTGAGAAGTGAGTTTGAATCTCTACGCATGAAAGATTCAGAATTGGTATCGGATTACATTTCAAGAGTTTTGGCTATTACTAACCAAATGAAAAGATATGGAGATGAGATGAAGGATAACAGGATCGTTGAAAAAATCTTACGATCATTGGATACGAAATTCCATTATGTTGTTGTCGCTATTGAAGAGTCCAAAAATTTGGACACCATGACCATGGATGAGCTTGCTGGATCTTTGCAAGCACACGAAGAAAGATTGACAAAGCCGGTTCAAGAAACACTGGAACAAGCTTTGAAAGAAAAGCTAACCTTAAAAGAGAAGGAGACTAATTATGGCAAGTCTCAAAGAGGTCGAGGATGTGGTGGAAGTCGAGGGCGTGGCCAAGGAAGAGGTCGGGCTCGTGAAAATGATGGGAGAGGCGACAATAATTTTCAAAATAATAATGAAAGACGACAAAACTTCAACCAAGGAAGGAGGAAGACAAACTCAACAAATGTATGATAAGTCAAAGGTTGATTGTTACAATTGTCATCGTTTTGGCCATTACGCTTCAGAATGCGTCTATGTGGAAGAGACGAGTAATCTTGTGGAAAGTAATAATGAAGAGGTCAACCCTACCGTGCTTCTTGCTTGCAAAAGCAATCAAGATGAAGATAACCATCAATGGTACCTTGACTCCGGTGCAAGTAGTCACATTTGTGGAAAGAAAAGTTTGTTTGTGGAACTTGATGTGTACATAAGCAGCAAAAAGTTCAAAGTTATGGTGGAGAAGCAAAGTGGTTACCAAATTAAAGCACTTCGGTCTGACAGAGGTATATCTTGCTTGTAAATGTCTACTCATTTTCTTATTACAGTATTGTTGTTTCACAAGATCTATCACAACCTTATAGTCACAATGTATAGATATGGCTGGTAAAGGTTTCTTTACAAGTGGAATATCAAGTAAAAGGTCTCTTAACCATCAGCTGTTGTACATGTTAAATCTAAAGCTATTAATTCAACTTCCATCGTACTTCTAGAGATTACAACTTGTTTCTTAGAACCCCAAGTTATTGTTGCTCCTCCCAACATAAAGATAAAATCACTTGTAGATTTAATTTCGGAGCTATTAGTAATCCAATTAGGATCACTATACCCTTCAAGTACGTTTGGAAAACCCTTATAATATATTGAAAATTTTAGAGTTCCTCTAAGGTATTTAAGAATTCTTTCTAAAGCATTCCAATGATCTTTACTAGGGTTATGAGTATATCTACTAAGTCTCCCTACCGCATAACAGATATCAGGTCTAGTTCTATTAGAGAAATATAGTAAAGATCCTATAATTTGTGAATATTTCAATTGAGATACCGGTTCTCTCATATTTTTAGTTAGATGTACATTAGATACATAAGGAGTAGACATTATCTTACAATCATAATAATTAAATTTTTTCAAGAACTTTTCAATAGCAATAGATTGATCTAATGAGGTTCCTTCTTGAGTTCTACTTTCATTCCTAAAATTATATGAGCTTCACCTAAATCTTACATCTCAAAGTTGTTTGACAGACAATGTTTAACAATTTTAATAAAACTCAAACAAGATCCAAAAATTAATATATCATCCACATACAAATATAATATCACATATTCACCATTTTGTTCTTTACCATATACACATTTATCATGTTCATTTGATTTTAAATCAATAGCTAGTATAACATTATTAAATTTTTCGTGCCATTGTTTTGGAGCTTGTTTTAAACCATATAAGGATTTTACTAATTTACATACTTTATGCTCTTGACCTTTCACCTTAAATCCTTCAGGTTGTTGCATATAAATTTCTTCATCTAAATCGCCATTTAAGAATTTCGTTTTTACATCCATTTGATGAATTAATAACTTATGTATACATGCTAACGCCAATAGAGTTCTAATAGTTGAGATTCTAGCTACTGGTGAATAAGTATCAAAATAGTCAATTCCTTCTTGTTGTGTAAATTATTTTGCTACTAACCTAACTTTATATTTATCGATAGATCCGTCAGTTTTTAGTTTCTTTTTAAATATCCATTTACACCCTATTGGTTTACTACCTTGAGGTAAATTTGATAGTACCCAAGTGTTATTTTGAATAATTGAATTATATTCATCATTTATTGCTTCTTTCCAAAAAGGTGCATCTACAGAGGACAAAGCTTCTTCATATTACGTATTTGATTGTTTTACTTTTATTTAGTTTTCTTTTTGTTTGGAAAGTGTACGTAGTTAGCAAAACTTTGTTTTAGTAGGAAATAGATTTGGGAAGATATCATTTTCTATAAGATTTTTACCCAAATTAAGACTCTTGCTTTACCTATAAATAGGCTACGTTTTTCATTAATAAAACACACAATATTTTGAGTGAATTTAGTGAGTTTAATCTCTCTCGTTCTTTAAGAACATTTATCGAACTTATCGGAGTAACATCCGCGGCGTTCGTCCCGACTAATCAAACGGCCATCCATACCGTTTGTGGCCTCTTCATCACTTCGTTCCGACATTCGAATTCACAGATTTCATCAGGTCGAGGTCTTTCTACCAAGGTTCGTTGTTACTGTAGAATTTTGAGTTGAGGATATCCATCCACCTCACCAATTTGAAATCGATCTTGGGAAAATTCCACTTCGAATCAATCCAAGCCTGGGTTGATTCGTATCATTTGGTATCAAAGTTACGTTTGCCACGTAGTTTCTATATGCAGTTATCTCATATTTGAGGTAGAAGTCTTTTCTACTTCAATAGATGTTATCTTTTTTAATTTATTGTTATTTTCAAAAATTATTTTTTCTACCTAGTTAATTTCGTGTGTGCGGGTCTCGTACCTCAAAAAAATTGAGAAAAAGGAAAATTCTTAAAAAAAATCAAAAAAAAGAAAAGAAAATTATCTATAGGCTGAAAATTAAATGTCTGAGGAAGGTTTTCCTGAAAACATAAAAGGAGAACTTTACATGAATGCTATCAGGGAAGAACTAAGGTTGATATGAAGAGGTTGATAAGAATCGAAGTAGAGGACCTTCACGAGAGGATAGATCGAGTTGAGAATCAACTCAAGAGAAGGGGTAGTTTTCGCTCATATACACATGCTTAATGGAAAAAGAAAGAACAAACCACACCAAAGCCAGAGATATAGCACAAGCAACAGACGAGATGCCATAAAAATCAAAATGATGAAGGTTCTGACACCAATGAGATGCCTTCATTGGAGGATTTCGGTGAGCAGTGTATAGGCCATGATGCGTTGACTTTGGTTTCGAGAAGAGTAGCCAACACGTGAATGTGGTTGAAGATAAGGTATGTAATGTGACTGTCGATGGTGATAATTGTTCTAATATCACTAGTATATCTATGGTGGAAAAATTAGGGCTCTCTCTATTAAATGGGCCAATCATAACGGTGAGACAAAAGTGAACGAATAAGTGATGGTCGCATTAACATCTCAACAAGTTTATGAAGATCAAGTGAAGGTAAAGAAAGAGAGTGAGTCGAAGCACGTGTGTGAACAAAAACGCAATGGTGATCATGTCTGATAGGGTAAAAATCAGCTTCGAAAGAAATTATATAAACGAACTGACTGAACCGGATAAATAATATTTTTCATGAAGGATTCAACTCGTATACGATGTACGAGTTGGTGAATGGTTTGGTTCACGGGTCGGAATCCACAAGATCAGACCCGACCCTATAAGAAACGTGGACCACCAGGACGGCAGCTCAATGTTGAACCAGATGTCCCATCATGAATAATGGAATGAGCTCATTGTGGGGACGGATGTTTCATGTACCTATACGAGCTATTAAATCTACGACATGCTATAAATCATTAGAACTATGTTAGACTTGATCTCATTTGAGGTATGTAGGTAACTTGTTATACGAGTACAATCTGAAACATCACATCACCAATATTTGACTAGATCAATGTCCAAATTCAACAATGCATTGACGATACTACATACATATGGCGCTTTTTATTTGATGACAAATCCCTTTCAAGAGGATGGGAATGGTATGAATATTATTAGGGAAGATTATATTTCTTTTATTCTTTTTGTATTTTAAATTGTTTTCTTTTTATTAGGATTCAAATTTGATAGCTTTCTTTTTTAGAGATTCGAATTTGATTGTTTTCCTTTTATTAGGTTTTCTTTTTGTTTGAAAAGTTTACTTAGTAAATTTGATATCTTTTTCTATAGGATTCTTAATCAAATTAAGATTTCTTGTTTTTGCCTATATAGAGGCTAAATTTTTCATAAATAAAACACACAATAGTTTGAGTGAATGTAGTGAGTTTAATCTCTCTCGTTCGCTAAGAACATTTATCGAACTTATCGGAGTAACATTTGTGGCGTTCATTACGACTTAACAAACGACAATCCATACCGCTTGTGGCGTTTTTCTCACTTCATTCCAACGATTGAATCCACAGGTTTCATACGGTCAAGGTCTTCATACGGAGGATATCCATCCATCTCACCAATCGTAATCAACCGTGGAAAAATTTCACATCAAATTGATCCAAGCTTGGGTTGGTTTATATCATACAGTATTCATTCAGTTGCTCTTATTTCCAATTTTATTGGTGTTCAAACAATTTTATACACTTGTTTGAGTATCATTAGTTGTAATATTTCAGTTAGTTAACTATGTTTTCAGTATTCTTTTGTTTTCAGTATAGAATCAGAAGTAAAAGTAGATTGGATCATTTCAACAGATCTTAATCTTATGTTATTGTTGATACTTGCCACAGTTGTGCACTTTTTTGTAATTTTATCAACATCGAGTGATGGAAAGGTGAACCTAAGAAATAAAGGACTTGTTGAGATACTAAAAATAATTTTTAAACATAGTTATATATCAATTTTTTCCACCTCCCCTAATTTCGTCAAAAATTTATTGCATTAAGAGGTGAAAAAAATGATGTTATAAAAAAAGGCAATATACAACATCCTCCACAATTAAAAAAAAAATTATATGTTTCATGACCTATTAACTAAGAAAAAATTTATATAGTTTAGGAACCAATTACAAGAATTGGTCGTAATCTTTTGCCCTACTATATGCATGCAAAAGTTTGCGTGAAAACAATGCACATGGCAACGAATTCTACGTGCTAACTCGGGAGCCTACAAATTTTGTGTATATCTCATAATCTTATGACATGCTACTCGCCCACCGACCATCATATTTCAGCAGTACACCGAAGTAAAGCCCCTCATGAAGCAACCGCCATCTCTAATTCAGGTTCTTCTACACCACCACCACCAAGTGGAAGTAAAGGACTTTTTTGAAACTCATTCCTTAGTTGACCACAAGCTGCACTTGCATCCAGTCCCCGTGTTTGGCGTACACTTACAGTCACTTTACGGGATTCTAGAGCTGCTGAAAATGCAGCTATTGATTTTCTATAGGGCCTTTGATACTCTGAACCTTCTATTGGATTGAAAGGTATGAGGTTAACATGATAACCAGGACCCCATTTGTGAAGAAGCTCTGCCAGTTCAATTGCATGCTCTACTTTATCATTGATTCCCGCTGAGCCAATTGAAAAACCATAAATATAATAATAATAATAGTAACAACATCATGAAATAGGAATAGAACGTTCCGGAATACCTAATAGTGTGTACTCAAAGGATAGCCGTCTACTGGTTTCGAGGAAGTAGTCCTTGCAGTCCTTCATTATTGCATCTAATGGATAAGACTTTGCACTTGGCACAATCTTTTCCCTAAGTTTCTGGTTCGGAGCATGTAAGCTGTGATGTTACAGGTTGGAATGCAAGAAAAAATGTGGATTCAGAATACTCACACTGGCAAAATTCTGACATATTATGTTTAATTCATGCAAGCAATATGAAGCAACAGTTTGCAAATATGTGCATGTCTAATTGGAAAGTAGCAAGGTAGTGTGTTTTACCTGAGAGCTAACGTCGATTGAAGCTTGTGAGACGCCAGTTTCTTTATAGTGTTTGGAACTCCAACTGTTGAAATTGTAATCATCCTTTGCCCAATTTGAATATCCTTCAATCGATAAAAGCATAACCTTTAGAAACCGAAAGTAGATAATGACAAATTTAGGTATTACACCTATGCGTGTTTGTACGAACTATTCTTTCCATTCAACTTTTAGCTCCTTACAAAAAAACACTTGGAAAATACAGCAAGAGAATGTACGTAGATACGCACGAGTGTAAAAATCAAAGTGTAATAAAGCCAAAATGAGACGCCATGAAATGTATAAATCATTACTCTTAATAAGTCATGAAATTCAGTAATTGACCTTTCTTCTTTTTTACCCAACTAATAAAAGAACATGACATACTTATAGGAAAGTATGACATGATAAATGTATTATGTTTTGTCATCATTTCAACAATACCAATATTTGAAAAAGAAGATGAAGAAACCTCAAGCATAAGCATCAAGCACATAAATTATAAAGTAGATACATCAGATTAACTGATTTACTTAATTGTTTGGTAAGGTCAACAAATACTATATCTTTCTGAATGAATTTGAGCTTGTTTTCATCTCACCTTATCAGCTGATGATGGCAGTAAGCACCTATAAATCTATTTTTCATAAAGGACAAGTAAAAGCATTTATTACCTTCTCACTCATTCTATATTCAACAGTTTTCTAGATCAGGAAAACATTTATTCTCTTATCTAAAAATTACAGATGGACTACATCGAGTACTTAGCTACCATCTTGATTCCAGAAAGATTTCATTACAGAATGTTTTTGCGCTTCCCAAGATTCAAATTGGCTAAAATTGCAGTAGAGCCACATCATAACCAAAAGAGTCCTTTGTTTCCAATTCTATTTTTATTAATGGATGTCATTATCGCAATTGACACATTCATTGCATCAAAACGTTTGAGATAAGACAGTCTGTTTAATCAACTCTAATCAACCAATAATTATAATATGCATTGCGAAGCTTGACAAAAAAATCCTCGTTCTTCAGTATCTGTATAGTTCTAGGCTTCAGTTGAAATGACAAAAGTTGGTGCATTTGAGACATGGAAGTCATTTAGCATTAAGATGATATTGGATAAGATATACATAAATTGAGAAGGAAATTTTGAACAAATATGCTAAGGAACTGCGAATCAAGCAGCTAGAATATAGGAACTGAACAGAGATAAAACGCCTAAGAAAATACTTGAATCTTTCTGGTAAATTGTAAACCATGATAAATCAAATGAAGCTTCAGAGGTGCTGCTTTTTCCATCATATACATCTATTCTCTCAACTTTAGATAGCCACTTTTATTCAAACACATTAACAGTCTAATAGGATGTACAATAGAGAAAGCAGTACACTGTCCTAGATGCTCCATCCTATAAATGCCATATGTTACAGTATTTCCTCTAATTTCAAGAGTTAACTCGCCTACTAGTAGATGGATCCTCAGCTATTTAAAGCTACTAGGGTGGCAAAAAACTCTCTTTCACAGATAACAAACCAAGACTTTTGGGACTCAAAATTTATCTCAAATATGTGTCCGTATTATAGAAACCAAATGGAAACTCAGTGTTTTATGAACTAGTGATTCGACAATTAGACTTCAAAGCCAAAAAGAATGGAAACCACATACAAGGTAGACGCAAAGAAGCTACCTTAGGTGCATGAAGAGATTGTCTAATATATATATTTTTTACAAAATTCTTGCCATTCATGGCTCTTCTCTCGCAGATGTACTTTACAAGGTAAATTACGGGAACATCTAGCTTTCCAAAGGAATAATTAAGCATTTGGAATATCCTCTTTTTGAAATTTTGTTAGTCGATATTTTAACCAAATTCGATGGATTATTACTTCTCCCTCTTCAAGTCTTTTGTTACGTGTCCACTTAAGGAGGCATTAGTAGAGATGATTTAAAAACCACATAATGGCTTACGCTCGAGACTTTCACAAATATAGTTTTTGTTTGTACTACTAATAACACCAAGCCTAATACAGAAAAAATACACCAGAACAAACTAAGTGCTAGGTTACCGTTATCATATCTAAGCAACATAAATTAATTAACTGACGATTACGCCAAATAACCAGAATATTTGTCTGAATAAAATATCATTTTCTTAAATCCATATAATTAATTTTTATAATTTTAGCCTTTAAAGTTCACCAAAATTCGTTTTCATCTTTTTCTTCAACAAAATCCATGAATTAAGTACACTCTCAAAAGAGCATTTCTCAAGTGAAGCTAATATCATCCCAAGTCAGGGATGTATATATATACAGAGAGAGAGAGAGAGAGAGAGAGAGAGAGAGAGAGAGAGAAAGAGAGAGACTAGACAACTCAGTACTAAAAGCAATACGTCATTCACTTTGTAAACCAATAGCAAGAAGCCAAAATGGACACGACTAAGAAATTAAGAACAAAACATGACCAGTCCTTAACAACAATGGCAGCCAGTACATTAGTTTCACGAATATGTGAATTATAACAAGTTCTAGTTATGTGCTGAATCACAAAAGTCATAGCTATAATTCTAGAGCATCAATATTTAGAAACCATATGCTATGGAAACAACTAAACCTACTTTGAACCTCAAAACGCCACATTCAGAGGTTTAAGGAAAAGAAGTGGAAAGATTAATATTTAATACTAGTTCAATCATCTCCAAAGTATCATAAAACTACCAATATATTATGCTGTACTCAAAAACAATGCAAATCTAGAAAATGTGCTACCAACTGAAAAGGCTCATAGTACCTTGTTCAAGCAACGGTGTGCTTCAAGAACTTCTTTCAGGTTCAACATTGGCTCACCCATTCCCATAAACACCACATTGGTAACTCTACGCTTGAATATCTCTTCAATCGCCAAAACCTGAAAAGTTAAGGCAAAAGGCAATGTCTTTTATGCAAATTTTCATAAAAACGTATAATACTCTATCCATGAAGAGCTCTTCAATTGGCCAAACCAGGTTTTGAAAGTATGGAAAAAATGAAGGGGCGGATGCTCAAAACAGCAGAAAACTATAACCAATTTGTCACAAGTATTTCCAGGACATATGCTACGATCAGTTAACTTAAAACAGCTATGTTTCACAAACAAAGGGCTCATGCGTTGAAAATGACCCAAACTCGGCCAACCTCTAGTTGGCCTCTTTTCAATATTGGCATTCATGCTGCTGAAGTCTCTCATCATAAATCAAACCTATGATGCACGGACCCAATGACACGGATACGACATGATAAGAAGACAAGACACGACATGGTTGTCTAATATAAAATTTACATATTTATATTAACATACATATACATACAGAGATATAATATATATATGTATGTATATAATGTGTGTGTATGTACGCATGAATGTAATCGACAATTGATTTTAACAATAATGGTGCGAGTATACAGAAAAAGACTTGCATAGTTATTGTGATATATTGATTGTTAGTTATATAAATAACAATAATATAACACTGAAAGGAAATGTTTAAGAAGAAAGAATGTGGATATTGAGAAGATAGTACTCGTTTTTTCCATTAATTTACTTTATCATTTTTTTCGTAATCCTTAAAATTTTTTCAAATATGAAGAGACCTGTTAAGTCGTATTTTGTGCATATTTTACATGTCTATAGTCGGGTTGATTGCTACGTTTACTCCTCTTATTTTGTGATTTTAGGTTGACAATTGGATTTTAGAAGATTAAAAGGAGAAAGAACCAAATGAGACGAAAAAGAGGAAAAATGACAAAGAAAAGAGTTTGATGGAAGAGGGCAGCAGAAGACTTCGAAGAGTTAAGCGTGCCCACCCTTAAATCTCCAAACACATCTGCCCAGAAATAGAGTTGTTGAAAAATTCGGGAAACTTTTGGTTCAAGATTCGGTTATGATGTCCAGCTGTCAAATCCGGATTCTATATCCGTTTTATTTTTGTTAAGACACTTTGTTGGGATTTATTCTCTTTTATTTGTTAGGGTTTTATTTCCTTATTTCTAGATTTTGCAAGATTTTATTTTGTTAAGTTTGTTAGGATCCTAATCTTGGTTAGTTACCTTTTAGATTAGGATTCTACTATTATAAGTATGTGGAATTTTATTCCACAAGACACCTTTGATTTTATTTTCTATTCAAGCATCGTTTTCCCTTTACTTTTCTAGCTTTCGATTTTTAATATTTTTGTCTACTTTTTGATTATGAGTTGCTAAACTCATACTTCTAGTCAAGGATTCATCAAGGTTTGATTCTTTAATTTCGTGAGATCGAATTGTGCCGTAATTTCTCTGTTATTAGGTATTTACTTTTTCTTTGAGCTCTGTTGATAATATGTTTCAATAGGTTAGATAACCTGATCAATTATTTAATCTTTGGAATCATATTTAGCTATTTAGGACTAAATCCGTTACTGGTGAACCCTAATTTTGTAGCAGTTAGCGACGTTGATTATTTAATCGTTTTCGATTTGTCGTTATGGAAATTAGTAATCTGGTCTAAATAAACCGAGCTTATGTGTTTGTTGGCTAGAATCGGTGTTTTTCTAATACGTGCATGCTATCGATAGGCTAAATCCTAAGAGCTTGTTTAGGGTTGTCTAGTTGGTAAGAGAAGTAATCAAAGAGCTTGTTTTGGTTATCGATGACTTAGGAAAGACTAGGTTATTAGAGCTTGTTAATAACTATAGCCGATTTATCTATAAAACATTGAATTATCATTGCATCAGTGATCGAATTAATTGAATCAATACCGAGAAAATTCGAAGACTAGAATTTCTCATCATATTAAAAATCCGAATTTTGCTTTATTTGCGTTCTTTTGAAATTGTATTTTTGAATCTTGCGTTTTTAATTCCGCTTTTTAATTTAGTTAAAAATCTCAAAACCCCCTTTTTTATCGATATTAGTAATTTAGGAATTGAATTTTACACCATTCCCTGTGGATCGACCCTACTTATCGCTGATTACAAATCTTTTTAAAGTAGGTTTTTATTTTTGTTGGATTCGACACCCATCAAGACCGGGGCACACCATCAGCTGTGTCCTTGGCATGCTGGAATATTAACCTTATAATTATATTATATAATTTTCTGGACCCTACATTTGGCGTGTTGGCGTATAACGCTGTTTCTTCGAAGTGTCTGTATACTAAGAATGAAACAATACAACATCATAACTTAGCATGAAGCTTGAGTGAGTTGTTGGAGCGCTTTGCTCAGTTGACGAACTTAAGGTTCAGGCTCATATTCAAGAACAAGACAACCTACCAAAGATAATTCCACTCAATCATGTTATGTGTTTTAATGGCTTGTATACCATGAAACTTAATACAAATGAATGCATGCATGTATTTGGAGTTGATATCTTCAATGATAAGCTTCTCTACGAATAATTAGGTGGAGCTAACTCCCTCCAGTATTGTTATGCAGAGGCTTTAGAGAAATCAAACAAGAACAAACTCGGTGGAAACTAGGGGTGGCAAATGGGCGAGTTGGGTTAGGTTTGGCTTGGTTCCAACGGTTTGGTTCTTAAATGGGTTGGGTTCTTAAATGGTTTTATGGTGGAACCAACTCAACCCAAAATAGAACCAAAGTCAACCCGAAAGGGAACCAAGCTGATACGAATATGGAAGAAGAGGGGGCAGCAAAACATACGAAGCCGTGGATCGTTTACGAACGACGCCGGAAGAAGAGGAATTGATCAGTGTTGAGTCGTTTAGTTGGTTGGGTTATTGTTTAGTTATTTATTGATTAGTTATTTCAGTTATTTATTTTGGGTTATTAGTATTTCTTTAATTTAGGCTGGTTTATCAGTCGTGGGCTTTGGCCCGATTTTTGAGTCTGTTATTTCGATTCTAGCGTCGTTAGGCTATATAAATATAGAGTCTACCTTGTAAGATCCTTATCGATCAATTTTGAGGAATAAGAGTTTTCGGCTTTCGAGCTTGGGCAAATCGCTTGTTTGCAATTCGTGAAATCACTTCGTAACAATTTGGTCCGACCTGCCGGATTCGAGAGATATCTCCACCACCACCACCATGACTCGTTCACACGAAGTTCGTTTTACATCCCTTGAGGAAAATCAGGATAAGATCATCCGGGAGTTGGCTGAGATCAAGGATAACATGAACGTCACAACTAACCGTCTGGACGAAAGGTTGGACGCCATAATGACCGCGATTGCAGCCCTGAACGCTACATTGAAACCGGCGAATCTCGCGCCGGAAGGGCCGCCGTCGGAAGCCGAGGCACCAAACCACGGTTCTGAACACATCCCGTGATGTGGAGCGAATTTCGGATTCGCCGGAAAAGCCTTTGATCGTTTACCAAAGCCGTGCGAACCGAACACGTGGGCCGGGTGGGCCGGATCAAGTTTAATTTAGTTTACTTTCAGTTTTGTTTCGTTATTTGAGTTTATTATGTTTTCCCGCTTTACGGGCCGGACTCTTACGAGATTAGGGTTAGTATTAATAGGTCGTTGTTTTATCGTTTTGGATTATTGAAGTTTTATTGAATTTTCGAGCTTGGTAGCTTGGGCAAGAACATCTTGTTCTTGAGTTTGGATTTACGTTTTGTTATTTGAAAATAAGTTCTATCAATTTGGTCCGACCTGCCGGATTCCGAGACGATCGTATCGCAATGACTAATACCCGATCATCGACCGACCGTATGGATAAAATTGACGAGACGTTGGCACTCATTACCGAGGAACTGAAACACTCACGGCGCGAACAAGAGGCGACGCGCGCGGAACAACTGGCCGCGCGTGAGGAACAAGTGGCTGCCAAGGAGGAACGCCAGGCGCTCAAATCACAACTGGCCGATATTTTGTTAGCACTTGGGACTCTCAAACCAGGGCCAACAACGGCAGCACCACCGGAGAATTCTCCCGCAGCGTCGTACGCCCCGGCGGCGGAGGACGCGGCCCATATCGCGGCCCCGGGTCCCGCCGTATGCGCTGCGGCTGCCCCGATACCGCTCCAGTTACCCACGTTTGACGGCACCGACCCACTGGGGTGGTTAGCCCGAGCACAACAACAGTTTACTATCCACACGGTTTCCCTGGAACAAAGGGTTAGGATGGCGATGGTCGCTATGGAGGGCAATGCACTCAATTGGTATCAATGGTTATTGCAACGCACCCCGGAGATCAATTGGGCCGATTTTTCGCAGGCTTTGACGGTTCGTTTTGACGAACGTTACACTGGCAGCCCCTATGAGCGTTTATCCGCCGTGCGGCAGACGGGTAGTGTTGATGAATATGTGAATCACTTTGTACAGAGGGCTAATCAAGTGCCGGGATTAGCCGAGGGCCATTACTTGGGGTATTTTATGCATGGCTTGAGGGAGGAAATTCGAGACAAAGTCAGACCCTTTCGACCTCGGACTTTAGACGTCGCCATGGACATCGCCCGGGATATCGAGGTTGATTTGCGAAAGATATCGGTTGATCGCGGAAATCGCTACCCGGCAGCCCCGCCCCGAAACGTCCCGGGGGTGATACGGAATTCGACGTTTAGCCGTAGTGTACCGCAGATCTCGAGCAGCCTCGGCTCGCGGCCATCGGTTGGCGGAGGGGGATCGGTACGGAGTCAAACGTCCCGCGCGGGAGGATCAGAGCAGTCGACTGGGCGAACCCAATTCAGTCGGTTATCACCCCAGGAATTTGCTGATCTCCGTGCCAAGGGTCTATGTTTTCGGTGCAAACAGCCCTACACTCCACTGCACGTATGCCCACACAAACAGTTAAGCGTATTACTCGTGAGCGAGGGGGATGCAGCCGAACCCGTCGAACTCACGGAGCTCGAAGTTATCGAAGATGGGGAGGTCGATACGGAAGATACACCAATAGAAGAGGCAGCTTTGCCGCTATACTCTCTCGCCGGATTATCAGGTCCACGCACCATGCGCCTATATGCTTCACTACGGGGTCATCGAATCACGGTTTTGATTGACAGTGGCGCTAGCTATAACTTCGCGTCACAATCTATGGTTCGAGAACTCGGTCTGCCAATTCATGCCACGGGACGATTTGGGGTTTTGGGAAACGGGCTTAAGCAGGAATCTCAAGGATTGTGCAAAGCCGTGGAAATTGAGTTCGCGGCCTGTACAGTTGTGGCCGATTGTTACGTGTTTCCCTTAGGCGGAGTAGACGTCATTCAAGGGGTGACGTGGCTAGCAACTTTGGGAGACGTCAATATTAATTGGAATACGATGACGATGTCATTCGCGCTCGGAGCTGAGGTAGTGCAATTGCGAGGAGATGCCTCTCTATGTCGTGCACCAGCGTCACATTACAGGGAATTGACGCGGAATTCTGGGCGTTATTTCTGACACACACGGAAATCAGGGACGCGGGCACTGTAACCGAGGATAACCGTGAAAAGGGCCTGTTTCGCGAGACGTTGACCGAATTCGATGGAATTTTTGGGGAACCAACTGTGCTTCCTCCACAACGCAATAGTGATCATCGAATTGTGCTACAGCCCGGAGCCGGACCAGTGTCAGTCAGGCCGTACCGTTACGGCCACACACAAAAAGACGAGATTGAGAAGCTAGTCGCGGACATGTTATTGGCCGGAATCATACAGCCGAGTTCCAGCCCATTCTCGAGCCCGGTACTATTAGTGAAGAAAAAAGATGGTAGCTGGCGTTTTTGCGTTGATTATCGTGAATTAAATAAGGTCACGATACCAGATAAATATCCGATACCGGTAATACAAGAGATGCTGGATGAATTATCTGGGGCCTCTATATTTTCTAAAATTGATCTAAGGTCCGGCTATCACCAGATTCGAGTAGCCCCGGAGGACGTGGAGAAGACAGCGTTTCGCACACATAGCGGACACTACGAGTTTTTGGTAATGCCCTTTGGGTTAACGAACGCTCCGGCTACTTTTCAGTCGACTATGAACGATCTCTTTCGTCCATTATTACGTCGATTTGTGTTAGTCTTCTTTGACGATATTTTGATATATAGCAAGGATATGACTGATCACGAGGTTCACCTACGCGAGGTGCTAACTATTCTACGCGATCACCACTTGAAGGCTAACCGAAAAAAATGTTCATTTGGGTGCCCTCAGGTCGAATATCTAGGACATATTATTTCCGCTCAGGGAGTAGCGATGGACCCTATTAAGGTGACTATCGTCACCGACTGGCCGCGGCCCACATCCGTACAGGCGGTTCGGGGTTTCTTGGGGCTGACAGGGTACTACCACCGCTTTGTAAAGGAATATGGCCTTATAGCCCGACCCCTAACGCAGCTCTTAAAGAAAGAACAGATGGGTAGGTTTACGTGGACATCTGCCGCCGAGGAGGCCTTTCTCGCGCTCAAACAGGCTCTAACGCGCGCTCCTGTCTTAGCCATGCCCGACTTTAATGAACACTTCGTGGTTGAGTGTGACGCCTCGGGCTCCGGCGTAGGCGCCGTGTTAATGCAGAAGGGGCGGCCTCTCGCTTATTTTAGCAAGGCCCTAACTGATCGAACCATTTCGAAATCGGCATACGAGCGCGAACTTATGGGCCTCGTACTAGCGATTCAGCATTGGCGACCTTATCTCGTGGGTCGGCGCTTTACGGTTCGCACGGATCATAACAGTTTGAAACATTTATTGAGTCAGCGTATCGTTACTCCGTCACAGCAGATTTGGGTGGCGAAATTGTTAGGATACGATTTTGAGATTGCATACAAAACGGGGCGATCGAACCGAGCAGCCGACGCTCTCTCGCGTCGCACCGAAGTCGAGAAAAACGGGGCTGCATTGTTCGCCATCAGCAGGCCGACGTGGCCCAATATCGCGGCAATTGTTGAAGAACAGGCTAACGATGACTTCATTGGGAAAATAATGGCAGATATTCGCGCGGATCCCCATAGCCGACCGGGGTACTCAGTAATTCAAGACAAATTGTTTCATAAGGGACGCCTGGTGCTAGCGGAAGGATCGGAGTGGATTCCCCGGTTACTTCACGAATTTCACGACACCCCAGCTGGCGGTCATGCGGGCACCCTACGCACCTATCGCCGGCTGGCAGGAAGTGTGTATTGGAAAGGAATGTTTCGACGAGTTCGAGATTACGTGGCCAATTGCCTCACCTGCCAAAAGGCAAAATACGAAGTTGCGGCTCCAGCGGGGTTGTTACAGCCGCTTCCGATTCCCGAGGTGGTGTGGGAAGACATCTCCATGGACTTTATCACGGGCCTTCCAAAGTCTCAGGGTTTTACATGTATTATGGTGGTCGTGGATCGATTATCTAAATACGGTCACTTCATCGGCCTCAAGCATCCCTTCACGGCTCGTTCAGTGGCCGAAACTTTTATGCGCGAAATTCTGCGCCTCCACGGGGTTCCTCGCTCGATTGTTAGCGATCGCGATCCTATATTCATTAGCTCATTTTGGAAAGAATTATTTCGTTTGCATGGAACCCGTCTGAAATTGAGCTCGGCTTACCACCCCGAAACGGACGGTCAAACGAAGGTCTTGAATCGGGTCTTAGAGACCTATCTTCGTTGCTTTACATCGGAGCAACCTCGGAAATGGGTGGGCTGGTTGCCTTGGGCCGAGTTTTGGTATAATACGTCCTTTCAAACCGCCGCTAAGATCACACCTTTCGAGGTGGTTTATGGGCGCCCACCGCCATCTCTTCAGCGGTTTTTACCAGGCGAGTGCCGAGTGGCCGCTGTAGCCGCGCTGCTGTCGACCCGGGATGACATATTGCGCCAACTTAAAGAAAATCTTACTACGGCGCAACATCGCATGTCCAACTATGCGAATACCCACCGAAGGGATGTAGAATTTAATGTGGGCGACTCGGTCTTCTTGAAAGTTCGTCCGCATCGGCAAACCACATTATCGGATCGCGCATATAGTAAACTGACCCCCAAGTATTATGGGCCATTCCGGATTTCAAAGCGGATCGGTAACACAGCTTATCATCTGGAGTTGCCGGCATCGAGTCGCATTCACCCCGTTTTTCACGTCTCTCAACTAAAACGGGTGATCGGCTCTCATCCCGTGGAATGCGAGCTACCCCCGAGTTTGGAGTTGCCTCGTTCCCCCATCTTTGAACCCGAGGCAATTTTAGATAACAGGGTTAACTCTATGGGCGTTCCACAAGTTCTGGTGAAATGGTACGGCAAGGAGGACGACGAGGCGACATGGATGGATGACGCCGAATTAAAGGCTCAATTTCCGGATTTCCACCTTGAGGACAAGGTGGCTTTTAAGAGGGATGGAGTTGATGTGGAGCGAATTTCGGATTCGCCGGAAAAGCCTTTGATCGTTTACCAAAGGCGCGCGAACCGAACACGTGGGCCGGGTGGGCCGGATCAAGTTTAATTCAGTTTACTTTCAGTTTTGTTTCGTTATTTGAGTTTATTATGTTTTCCCGCTTTACGGGCCGAACTCTTACGAGATTAGGGTTAGTATTAATAGGTCGTTGTTTTATCGTTTTGGAATATTGAAGTTTTATTGAATTTTCGAGCTTGGTAGCTTGGGCAAGAACATCTTGTTCTTGAGTTTGGATTTACGTTTTGTTATTTGAAAATAAGTTCTATCATCCCGCCTACGTCACCACGTCCTTCCCCCACCACGTTAATTAGGGGAAACACGGCTGTCACACCCCCCCTGCCCGTATTCGATGGTACCGACCCTCTCGGTTGGCTATCACGAGCCGAGCAACACTTCGAAATGCACGAGACCCGAGATGACCTTAAGTTACAACTGGCCTGGGTCGCAATGGAGGGATCTGCTCTCCATTGGTTCCGTTGGATCCGACAGCAGGACCCGCACCTTTCGTGGATGTCGTTTACCGAAGAACTCATAGCACGTTATGATAAAAATTTATCCGGGAATGCGTACGAGCGACTCGCAGCGCTGCAGCAGCACAGTTCCGTCGACGACTATGTTGACAGATTTTTATTAGTAGCCAATCAGATTCCTGGCCGAGCGGAGGATTTATACCTTGGACTATTCTTGAAAGGGCTCGATGGAGCCAATACGGAACCGAATTCGAATCTTCGATCCTCATACCCTGAAGGCGACTATGAACTTAGCCCGTAGTATTGAGGTGGAATTCCAGGGGCATAACATAGGGGCAGTCGTTATAAGGGCGAGTCCTTGAGCTCGGGACAGATTCGGCACACGAGCGTACCGCCGCGTCCGAATAACCAGGCGCCACCCGCACTAAGCGGGGTACAAACGAGTTATCGAAACCCAGATCGTAATATTCAGGCTTCGAGCCGAGCCTCGGTTCCAAGCCCAAATAATTCCATACAATCCACGGCCCGAACCCCGAACAGACGATTAACGCCGCAAGAGTACATGGAACTACGGAGTAAACGGCTATGCTTTCGTTGTAAGCAACCGTTTGCGCCCGGCCACGTGTGCGCTAATAAACATCTACGAATCATGATCGTAGAGGATCCGGACGATGATGACGAGGGCATCGAGGTCATACAGACCGCACAGGACCCGACGGATAACCCCCTTGAAACCGCGAATTCCGCCGCCGCCTTACCACTATTTTCCATGGCTGGACTTTCGAGCCCACAAACGATGCGATTAAGGGGTAAAATACGGGATCACGAGGTGACCGTATTGATAGATAGCGGGGCTAATCACAATTTTATTTCGCAGGCCTTCGTCACGAGGAACGGTTTAATCTCGAAACCAACAACTAATTTCACGGTTCAGCTCGAGGACGGTCATCGAGCCCAATCGGAGGGGGTTTGTTGCAACTTACAAATTCAGTTAGAACCATGCACCATCACTACTGACTGTTATGTGTTCCCTTTAGGAGGGGTCGACGTCATACTTGGGGTCGCGTGGCTCAGTCAATTAGGGGATGTTCGTATAAATTGGCACAAAATGACGATGGCTTTCGAGTCTGAGGGACACATCGTGCAACTAAGTGGTGACCCGGCACTAAGTCGGTCACAAGTGGGAATACGATCGCTCATTCGGACTCACGAACCGGAATTCATGGCGCTATTATGGTCTGGGGAAGGATCTGGCCCAGTCATCGAGTGCGTGAGCGAACAAATCGTAGAGAATGGGGAGAATTCGCAAACCAATTTCCGTATTTCAGCCTTGAGGACAAGGCTGAGGTTAAGGGGGGAGCAATTGATACGAATATGGAAGAAGAGGGGGCAGCGAAACATACGAAGCCGTGGATCGTTTACGAACGACGCCGGAAGAAGAAGAATTGATCAGTGTTGAGTCGTTTAGTTGGTTGGGTTATTGTTTAGTTATTTATTGATTAGTTATTTCAGTTATTTATTTTGGGTTATTAGTATTTCTTTAATTTAGGCTGGTTTATCAGTCGTGGGCTTTGGCCCGATTTTTGAGTCTGTTATTTCGATTCTAGCGTCGTTAGGGTATATAAATATAGAGTCTGCCTTGTAAGATCCTTATCGATCAATTTTGAGGAATAAGAGTTTTCGGCTTTCGAGCTTGGGCAAATCGCTTGTTTGCAATTCGTGAAATCACTTCGTAACACAAGCCCAACCCAACTCAATAACTTAATTTTGTTCTTTATAATTTAGATTATTGGTAAGCGATTTGGGCCTAAGGTGAAATTAGTTGGACCCAACTTGGAACCAAATAAAATTTCTTAGAAACCAACCCAACCCAAACTAGTTTAATTGGGTTGGAACCGTGGTCCCGGATCCATTTTGCCACCCCTAGTGGAAACCCACACTTCATAAATGATTTGGATGAGTTGCAGCCTACTATATTGTTAAAGGGGAAATGGAAGGAATTATTATGGTGGGAAGGTCCAAACTCTAACTGGGAATTCGGAAAAAAGGACAGTAAACATCAGAAGGCACTAAAGAAGGGCAGAGTACTTGACGGGTTCATGTTACTGAAAGCAACTCCAATTCTTCAGGATAATAACAAGCAAACTTACACTTTTGGCATTGGGCATATGACAACCTTACTGTGCTGGAGAAGCCTCCTGAAGTAAATAACTCAAAAAAACTACTTTTGAGCAGATATACACAAACCTGTTCAACAATTTCGTGGCTTTTTAGGTTCCTCGAGAAACCTCCCTTGCCAGTTGCACAGAAGGAACAACGTAATGGGCAACCAACCTGCTCAACACAAGGAGAATAAAAACAAAATGCGTAATTAGCATTTTCTTACAAGAAGTGAACTACCCTAAAAGACGAATTATTTGCAAAACACTACCTGGGATGACACACATGCAGTCAGTCGAGGAGAACTTCTGTCATCTTCAACAGGTATGCCAACAGTTTCCACCAGCCTGTTATCCGCCAGCTTTATTAGTAACTGAAACACCAAAAGACACAATGAGATAACAATATTGTGAGAGGAGGGGTGCACCATGCACAAACAAACTCACACACACATACTCAGAGGAGAGAGTTATGTATCAACTATCAAGAAACAGCATTCTGATAGAGTGAAATATATTCTACAGCAGAATGAGGAATATAAAAGGCATCTAATCAGCCAAAAGAATATATTCTACAGCAGAGATGTGAAGTTCATAAACTTCTAGATAATAAAAGAGACTGCAATTATATCTACTTAATCTAAAAGGCATAATGTGCATGCATCCAGATTTTAAGGCAATAGAGTGAAATATATTCCACCCGGAATTGTGGAATATAAAAACCGCACAATATTATTCAGCCAAGAAAAAATATATTCTACAGCAATCGTGTGAAGTTCAGAAACTTCTAGGTAATAAAGAGACGACAATTATATCTGTATCATCCATAGCACAGAAAACGGGATTAGAAAAGTTCAAAGTACAAGTCCTGATTAAGTTGTATACTGCCAAAAGCATTAGAAAGGTAAAATGATGTAGTAGTGCCTTTTTCTTCCAATACAAAGAAATATACATAAACACTTGAACATGTTCCTCGAAAGGAAAATGAATCTTCCATATCATATAATTAAGCATATATTTTAAGAAGAGAAATCATTCTAAACTTCATGACATACTGATTTTGCATTTAAATTCCTCGAATCGAAAAACAATGACAATTTGAGAATTCACAATATATGATGCTATACATTAATTGCTCCATAACTGATTAAAATTGAAAAGGAGACAGAACTATACACGAAGAGAAAAACACAAACAGAGAGAAAAACAGGAAGAAGAATTCAGTAACCGGAATCCTCATATTAAAGAAAATTTCGGAGGATGATCCTGAAACATTCTTTATTAGGTGCGAAAATATACCATTTTCCAATCCTAAAATGAGTTTCTTACCTTGGCATTAAAAAGAAAGTCCAAACAGGTAAGACATTCCACATACAATAACTTCCAAACCTTTTATTTTGATTGTATTGTAAATGTATAGCAATCCTTTTTGGTCCAGGAAATTTTATATGGTACAACTTGCTACATGGAAATACTATATGGTAGTATGGTCCAGCTACTACATGCCAAAACTGATCTTCGTCTTGAAAACATTCATTTTTACAGACTGAATATGAAGGTGAATCAAATTAAAACATAGTTTTTCGAACACAAGTTCACAAGAAGATGTTTTGGAAGGACAATAATGTGGGAGATGCAAAGTTTATCAATAATGAGAAGACCAAATTAATGCTACATCCTCAATTGAAGTGATAAGGCATTAGCACGGAAACAGTAGTCATACTGAAATGAGTAGTCTGATTGCAAAGCATAAACAAATTCAAAAAAGATTAGGTTACACAAATTGGGATCTAAAATTGTGGTTGAAAATTAATTTGATGGTTAATATTGAAAGAGGGAACTGAAAAACAGAGTGAGTTGTACAAAAACCGGATCATAGTCCGGCGGAATTTTATGGATGCCAATTGTGACTATCCCGTTTGTGAAGCATCAAATCTTCATATCTCCATTAATTCAGACATATCAACAATGAAGTTCTGACAGATACAATTGGCTTGAAGATTGAACCAGATAATTTTCATGAAACATAAACATAAAAAAACATAAACATAAATTTCACTTAGAATTCAAAAATCAAATTCTTTACTGTTTCATTAGAGTCCTCAACAGAAATCACATGTGCCAATTTGGAAAAGTCACTGTTTATTTTATACCTTGCTTTTGCCCAGCGAGTTTAGCCAAAAGTTCATTCTTACTTCACCGGCACCATTAACCTTTTAACCCCTAAAATTTAGGTTATCTTAAGAAATTGTTAATTAAGAGCCAGGTATCCGAAAATTGTTTTCCACATTTTCTTTGTTTTAGTAACGACCCAGGATTTGGCACAACTCACAGGAACTCGAATTGTGTTGTACTGTCATTACAGACTAATAAGTGTTACTATCTCAAGTCTAAACTCATTTTCGCTGTAACAAATTAAATAAGAACAGTTGTGGTTGTTCACCTTAACAGTACCATCAGCAGCAGTGACCTCCTTATAAACAGGCGATCTTCCCACACTCCACCCTGCTTCCTGCAGTTCGTTCCTGAACGCCAATGGCACTTCTCATGCAAAGAGAGGAAGGGAGGGGTTACAATGTCATTACCAAGAGTTCATGTACAATATAAACCAAACTACTAAAGCATGGCTCGTGCTCGATAGCTCATCTAGAGGAACAATCACACAAGCTGAAACACACACAAGTTTTGGAGCTCGATTTTACTTCAGAACTAACAACTCGTTCGGCTTCACACCCTTACATAGTGATAGAACACTTCCCCAAACCAAATTAAATGAAGTGAAATTCATTAAGAAAAAACAATTTAAAACACCGAGGTAGTAGTAGTACTCACAATGAGTAAAATCGTGAATCTGCTTAGCCTTCCTCTTGTACAATAAATGATGCAATTGTTTGCCTCTGTACTTCTCCTGCCAAAAACGAGTAATTCGAAACTAGTAATAGTACCAAATAATGATAACAATTGTGTGTTCTAATATATGATATGAATCAACATACGAGGCCAAATTGAAGGGCGAGTTGTTGTAGGTCAAGCTCAGACATGCCTAGGAGCACGCGAGAGTCTTGTTTGTTGTTGTTCTTGTTGTTCAGAGAAGAAGAAGAAGAACGTGGTGGTGGTGGTGCGACTGTAACGGCGGTGCTATTGCAAGCAACTGTTAACACGCGCAACTGTATTGCGCGTGAGAGGGGCGCGTGGTACAACACTGCCGCCATTGATGTCATTTCTGCGGAGAAACTATTTGAAATGAGAGAAAAGAGCTTGGCGGCAGGAGGTTATGGATTATGATAAACCTTTAGCTTGTGGAAAAGACTGTTATGCCCCTTAAAAATATTTGTAGTTTTATGGATAATTAATATGGTTCCAACTTCCAACAACAACAAACATGAAAGTACTTAAAAGTTAAAAATATGTCTCAACCCCAAATTACCCTTTTAAATTAAAACATGGCAAAGTTGTACCTAAGGGTGTCAAGCAGGCCTTTTTAAGGCCTGCTTGACAGCCGGCCTAACAGGCCGGCCTGTTAAGGCCGGCTAGGCCAACAATGGCCTGCCCCTTAAGGCCAGCGGGCCTTAAGGGGCCGGCCTTAACCGGCCAGGCTGGCCCATCCCATGATAGGGAATGGGCCGGCTTGGCCCATTAATGTTTTATTTTTTATTATTAAATTAATTGCCTTTTTGTTTTTTTTTTATTTGATTTATTTACAATATTTAGTTCTCATTTCTTTATAACGATTTTTTTTTAATTTAATGCAAGTTACTAATTTATATACTACTAATTATATAATATATAATTTAGGTTTTTTTATTTATTTTTTTTAATTTGTTTTTTTATTAAATATGACCCAATGTTTACATTTTTACATCACAAACAATTTCAAACTATATTTTATATATATTACATTAGATATAATACATATATTTAATGTCCACATTTACATTAAATAATTTGTCTTTTTTTAAAATATATTTTTCTCTATTATAAATACATTATATATTAATATATAATTATATACTACTAATTATATACAAGTAATATAACTAAATTATATTAATATTTATAATATTTTGTAGCCATATATTATAATATGTATTAAATCAAAGCAGATAATCAGAATGAAACACAGACTGTATTATATATACTGCTAATTATATAATAATGATATACTAATATTATACACATATTATATAAACTCAAAAATGAAAATAATAAAATTACAGAAAAATTATTTTATACACGTTAGATAAAAGTTAACTATATAATTACAAAAAAAAAACTAATTTGATTATTTTAAAAATGAAAATATTAATATTTACAATTTTTTACAATTAAATAAACAATAAGGAAAAGAAAAAATAAACCAAAAACAAAAAAAATAAATAAATTATGGCAGGCCTGCTTGGCCGGCCCGTTAAGGCCGGCCAGCAGCCTGCCACAGGCCGTTTCGGCCAACTGCCAGGCCTTAAGGGGCCGGCCTGGCCCCTTAAGGCCTGGCTTGTTTACCCTGGCCCCCTAATTAAATTGGCCCTAACGGGCCGGCCTGTTTAGGCCCGTTAGGGCCAATTTGACACACTTAGTTGTACCTTGTGATGCAAGGACACGGGATACAGCGCACAACACAATATGGACACTGAATATGATATTTTTCAAAAAACCTAGGACACGACACAGCACTTGTATTTGTATATATATAAAATGTGTATATATATAATTTACTTGCTTTTTTGTAAAACTTGATATGTTATAAAAGTAAACTACTAGTCATTACTTAATAAGTCTGATAAATGCAAAGCAAAAATAACCACGTCTCCAATGAGTAATATTTACTCATTTTGTCACAAATACATAAATATATATTAAGTAGCAATAGATTGTAAATGAAATAAATTTATAAGTAACTAAATAATAGACTAAACTATTAAAAACTCATACGTTCAGATCATTGTTAATAGGTTGATTAAGTGGGGTGGTCATGCATCCATCATAGCATAAATCTTAAAATGAAGCATCTATCGCAAGCAACCACAATAACATTCATTCTATAATTTTCGGAATTCAAACCAAAATTGAGTTAATTGAGGCCTTTTGTCGAACAGGTGGTGGGGGATGAAATTAATTGGGTTCTCGACAATGAAGCCTTAGGCATTAGCTATTTAATATAGTATACTTGATTACTTGGTAATGCCATACGAATTTGAGTTCAAAATTAGGGATTTACAAATCTAGGGATTCTAGAGTATATGTTAAATATATTGTAGAAGTAAAAAGAAATCAAAGCTTTGCTGGATTAGAGATGGAAGTAGAAGACGACGACATCACCCCTTCGATTGAAGAACAAGGAGAAGTAGTTTTCTATATTATAGATTTTTTCTAAATTGCATTTGACCACATACAATATAATTTCTTCAAAAATTGGGCACAAGTGTCCCAATCCGTGTCAGACACTCCACATGGCCGTGTCGGACATTCCACATAGCCATGTCGGACACTCCAGATGTCGTGACCGAAATGTGTCCAAATTCTGGACACGTATTAGGCGTGTCGGACACGTGTCGGAGCCGTGTCCGTGTCCGACACGTGTCCGAAACCATACGGCTTGAATTTTCGAAGTGTCCATGCATTAGAGGGCCTGTACCCCTCCCTCTTTCCCCCCAGTTCGTCTTCTTTTTTCGTCCTTTACCCTCAACTTCCACTCCCTCTTTCCCCCCAGTTCGTCTTCTTTTTTCGTCCTTTACCCTCAACTTCCATGTTGTGATAGCGTTTATTATTGTAATTAACAATTGTAATGAAGTCAAAGATAGCTAATTTTCTGAGCAATGTGCAAAATGCAAGCTCAATATTTGTGCCTTTACCCTTCAAATTTAACTTAAAAGCAGGTAAGCAACAATGACGTGCATAGATAATTTTGATGAAAACGAATGATGTATGCTACTAAAAGACTAGTGAAGATGTGTTTGTGAGAAATTTAAAATAGATGTTTTAGTTACTTGATTGGGTGAATTTGGTTATGGATTTGGAGGAGAAAGATCTTATTTGATTTTAAATGATTTTTGACCCAAATTTAAAACTGATATTTGTTAAATAACATCAAGATGAAATAATAGAATAATTATCATAATGAAATAATTATGGCGAAAAAAAGGGCAGGGATGAAGTATGAAAGTATGGGAGTGAAGAAGGGGAAAAAAGTGAGAGAATCAGGAGAAAGTGCGGAACGTGTGTTTGTGGAAAGGCATTTTAGTCATGTTAAATTTAACCCTCCAGTTTTATAAGATGGTTTAAGTGTCAAACCTCATAGGTGTGATTCATAAAACTTTATAAACCTACCAAGCCCAGGAATAAGTTTCGGGCCAAAATTATTTGACAAACTTTACTAGTTTGAACCAAACATTAGATATAACTTGATAATATAGTAATCCTTCCAACCAAATAAGCCATGGGGGATAATACGGGGGATTAATATGGTTCCAACAACAAACATGAAAGTACTAAAAATGACATTACCGTTAGTTTTAGTAGGAATACATATTAGGGTGAGCTCGTGAGCCGGCTCGATTAAAGCTCGGCTCAAGCTCGAACTGTCGCGAGCCCGAGTCGAAATTCACGAGCTCGAGCTTATTGATGAATCGAGCTCGAGCTTCTGTTTAAGTACTCATAAACTCACAAGCTACTATTATATATATATATGTATATATATAACTACATGTATAACACATTTGTGTTTATATAATTTAGGTTTAAGAATAATTGATGCATTATATTTTTAATGAAAATAATATTGGGTAAACATTTCATAATTCATTGTTAATTATGATATAAGATTCTTGAGAAATAGTTCTCTATTTTCGTTATGCCTATTTCAGTAAAACCAAAAGATTATTTGGACATAGATATCATATATACACTAATTTTTAAGTACATGAGTATTCCATTACCAATTTACTAAATAATATATGATTCTCATACTCTTGATATTATTTTATGGAAATGCATTATATTAGTAAAACAAGTGCGATTTTAGCGAGTTATTTATTAATTACTTATATTATGAAGTACAATGTTACATAAGAAAGAATTGATCCACTTTTTTAATTATCCTAAATGATTATATATTCAAAATCATAAAATATATTATATACCCAAAGATTTAAGTTTGATTGGAACGACAAACGAGCAAGCTCGAACTTGGATAAACAGACGGGCTGAGTTTGAGCTCGAACGATCAGATCCGCCGAGCTCGAGCTTTACTCATTTGCCTCGAGCTCGAGCCCAAAAAAATGGGCTCGAGCTCAAAAATTTTAGAACAAGCTCGAACTCGAGCCTGTGAAATTTTCAAGGCTCTACTCAAGCTCGACTCATTTACAGCCCCTAATACGGACGCATTGAGGGTGTTTTGATACGATTATTAATTGTTTGTGTAATTATATAGTGATTTTGGAATAATTTAGTAATTGGTTGTCATCGTAAAAATAAAAAGTGATTGAAAACGAGAATGGTAAGTTGTAAAAATGTTGGATGTGGGTTTTCTTAATTAATAATGTTCGTTTTAAAGTAATGTCTTTAGACTTGGTTCGGATCTATCAGCTGGTTAAATTGGGCACGATGATATGTCCGGTCCGATTGTGTGTTGCGCTGGGTTGGTTACTAACCACCTCAACCCGGCTAGAACCGATTGGTCCGGTTCGATGGTAGGTCATGGTTTGCAACTATTCTTATTATTATATAAAAAAAAGTCATATTTGAATGCATCAACTTTACTTTGAAAACTAAACCTCATACTAGAGTTGTTGAGATTGTTACCACTACATCAAATGATATTGTACAATTTATGATTTTAACTAAATATGAAAATGTTTTCTTATGAAAATGTTACCACTACATCAAATGTTTTGCCACCAGCTTAAGGGACAAAGTTATTCGATGGTTTCATGAATCTAGTGTGGGAGGGCATGCCGGAATTCAGGGGACATTTCAGCGGGTTCAAGCAACCTTACTATGGCCGGGGATCAAACAACACATTTCACAGGTGGTCTCACACTGTCTCGTTTGTCAGCGGTGCAAGCACGAATCTGTCAAATCACCAGGGTTATTACAACCATTGCATGTCCCTGATCAAGCTTGGAATCACTTAACTATGGATTTCATCGAACAACTCCCTAACTTCGAAGGTAAAAATGCAATATGGGTAATTGTGGATAGGTACACTAAATATAGCCATTTCGTTGCTTTATCACACCCTTTTTCTGCATCTCACCTTGCGCACATATTTCTTGACACTATTTACAAACTACATGGTCTTCCTCAATCTGTCACTAGTGATAGGGATAAAATTTTTGAGAGTAAGTTTTGGAGAGAATTATTTTCGACTTTAGGCATTGAGCAACACCTTAGTACAGTTTATCATCCACAAACGGATGGACAAACTGAAAGGGTTAATCAATGCCTAGAATCCCATCTTCGTTGTATGTGTAACAGCACGCCAAACAAATGGGCTTGATGGCTAGCCATGGCCGAATGGTAGTACAATACGAACTACCATACGGCCATTGCACTCACACCGTTCGAGGCTCTCTATGGATACAAACCACCACAGATGGGCATTGGGCCATTTCAAGTAGGGCAAGTGATCGGGGTCGAACAGATTATCAAGGAACGACAAGACATGACTTTCTATCTCAAATTTCACCTGGACAAAGCACAGAATAGGATGAAACAAACAGCGGACAAGAATCATTTGGACATGCAATTTAAAGTTGGTGACTTTGTGTTTTTAAAGCTTAAACCATACAGACAACGCACACTTTACAACAACAAGATATGGAAGCTCAGTCCTAAATATGCGGGACCATTCGAGGTTATTGAGAGAGTCGGGCCTGTAGCTTACCGTTTACAATTACCATCAACAGCGAAGGTGCATCCCGTCTTTCATGTTTCAGTTCTCAAGAAGGGAAAGGGCATCACAGACGCAGCAACCACCATTCCACCTTTGGACGACGACGGACAGGTTATTCTGAAATATTTGGCTATCCTCGCTCGCCAATTAGTAAAGCGCAACAACTCAGCAATCACTCAGATTCTCATCAAATGGGCGCATCTTCTGGAATACGAAGCAACATGGGATGATTGGGCCTTGATTATGCAGCGATTTCCAGAGTGTAAGTCTTGGGGTCAAGACTCATTAAAAGGGGGGGTAATGTTATGAACGCAGCAGCAGACATCGGGGAGGGAAAACAACTTTCAAATTCAATCAAATGGGCTAAGAAATTAACACAATTTTGGGCCAAAAAGGGGAACGGACCAAGATCAATTAATCACTGAAGCAATGGGCTGAAGCAGCCAGATGCACAAGCAGGCCCATGGACATTGATAATATTTACTGTTATTTTGTTTTTAATGAAATTCCACTTTGCAAGTAGTTAGAGAGAGTGAGTTGGCAACGGATATATAAGGGAGGAGTAAGCAATTGTAACAAACATGTTGGGATATTTTGTTGAATGCATTTTTCTGTTTTTTGGCTTCTCTTCGTCTGCATTTTTCTTATTTGTTTTCTGCATTTTTTCTTAGTTTATTATCCATTTGCATAGTTATTTTCTGCAGGTTAGTGAGTTGATTCAGCTCTAATTCGCTGGAATTGAGTTGAATCATAACAGTGGTATCCAGAGCCAACGATTCCGGGCTAAATCTCTGTTAAGCAATGGCAAAGAATAACTCAAGGCTAGATTCGATAGAGGAGCAACTTGCAACGCTGTTAATGAAATAGCAACAGTGGGACGGACAACAAACTGAAATGGTGAAAATCCGGAGCTATCAAGAGAGTTGTAACAAGCAACTAGAAAGCATGAAGGGGGCTCATCAGGATACAAAGGGGCAGGTAGAAATGATATTACATCGAATGGACGAGTTATGCAAAATTTATAAAGGTAAGGAGCCTGCTGCAGACATACCATCAAGTTCCCAATTCCAATCTCCCAAGGCAAACAATCCAGTACAGATCACTCCAGGTCAGGTTAATAGTACAAATGCTGTTAATCAAGGCACCTTGAATATGAATGTAAGGGTCCCCAGATTCGACTTCCCGAAGTTCGATGGAGAGAACCCGAGAGGATGGATTAGGAAGTGCCATAAATACTTTCTAGTTCACCCTATGAAGGATTTTGAGAAAGTCCTAACAGCGGCAATGCATATGGAAGGACGGGCAGATAATTGGTATTTGGATTATGTTGAGGGTAGGGAAATGATGGGTTGGCAACACTTCACGGATATGGTATTGGCGCGATTTTCAGCTCTCCAACAAGAAAATGTCATAGGACAATTTAACAAGTTGACACAAACAGGTTCTATAGAGGAGTATGTTGAGCGATTTGAAGAACTTACAGCTTTCATGGTCGGCATGAATCGATTTCTTACTGAAGATTACTTTATCAAAAGCTTTGTTAGTGGATTGAAAGGAGAGATTGCACAAATGGTGGAGATGCTCAGTCCGCTATCACTAGCCCAAGCTATGCATTTAGCACGGAAGCAAGAAAATTTACTGGAAGCAATGGGAAAGGGAGGCAAAAATCAAAACAAATCGTCCAGTTTAGCCTATGGGAATAAAGGAGGGAAGCCGGACAATGGGATAATACAAACTAACAGGAAATTCAACAATCCCATCTAACCCAAATATCCGCCTATTAAAAGACTTAGTGGGGACGAAATGAACGAGAGGAGAAGAAAGGGCTTGTGCTTTAACTGTGACGAGCCGTATGTCTTAGGACACGAGTGCAAGAAATTATTCGTTATTACGGGAGAAGAACAAGAGGGAGAGGACGAAGATGAATCACTGGATGTTGGAGTGGATAATATGGAGGAATTACACATCTCTGTTCATGCCTTAGCAGGGCAGATAACACAAGACACCATCAAAGTCACAGGAAGGTAAAAAATTCTAATATCTCTGTTTTAATTGACACGGGGAGTACCCATAGTTTCTTAGACCCAAATACCGCAAAAAAACTCAAGTGTGTGCTCGAGTTCACGAACCCATTATTGGTTACCGTAGCTGACGGGGGAAAAATTAACTGCAATGCTAAGTGTTCTGATTTTCAGTGGACAATGGGGGGGAACAATTCAAGGCAACGGTACGAATTCTGCCCTTAGGGGGATGCGACATGGTAGTCGGGGTTGATCTGCTTAGGAGATTAGGCCCAATCACATTTGACTTCCAAATGCAGAAGATAATGTTTGTAAAGGGTGGAAGAGACGTAATTTTGCAAGGAATTCAACAGGAAGTATCATTGAAAATGATGAATGGTAAGCAACTTAAGAAAATATTCACACAGCAAGGAAAGCAAATTTTTGGATGCATTTACATGCTCAATTCAGCAGACTTAACATCACCAGAAACTTTTGCAACAGAACTACAACCCATCTTGGATAATTTTAAGCAAGTGTTTTCAGAACCTACCACCTTACCTCCGGTGCGAACTCATGATCACCAAATTCCACTCAAGCCAAATTCTGAACCTTTCAAGCTGCCTCCATATAGATACCCCTACATACAACGACAGGAGATTGAGAAGTTAATCAGAGAAATGTTAGACAACGGCATAATTCAACCAAGTAACAGTCCATACTCTTCACCGGTACTATTAGTAAAAAAGAAGGATGGTTCGTGGCGGTTTTGTGTAGACTTTAGAAAGCTAAACTCCGTAACAGTTAAGGATGGATTCCCTATTCCCCTCATCGATGATCTATTGGACGAACTAGGGGGAGCTATTGTATTTTCGAAGATAGACCTACGGGCTGGTTACCATCAAATTCGGATGGCTGCTGAAGACGTTCACAAAACAGCCTTTGTCACCACAACAGTGCACTAAGAGTTTAAAGTGATGCCCTTTGGGCTCACTAATGCGCCAGCCACCTTCCAATCGTTAATGAATGAAATTTTCAGGGCTTACTTAAGATACTTTGTATTAGTGTTCTTTGACGACATTTTAGTCTACAGCAAGAATATCGAAAGTCACAAACAACACCTCCAGATAGTATTACAACAGCTAACAGATCATGAGTTATATGCAGAAGCCTCTAAATGCTGCTTCGGTTTAGCAAGGGTGGAGTATCTCGGACACTTGATCAGCAAAAATGGGGTCGAAGTTGTATGAAATAATGGCCTACACCGAGTAATGTGAAGGCATTGCGTGGGTTCCTAGGACTCACTGGTTACTACCAGAAGTTTATTCGGCACTATGTGGTGATTGCTAAACCTCTCACCGACTTGACCAAAAAAGGAAAATTTCAATGGTGTAAGGAAGCTGATTTAGCTTTCCAACAACTTAAGGATGCAATGTGCAGCGCCCCAGTTATCAGTTTGCCAGATTTTTCAAAAGAATTTACAATTGAAACAGACGCATGTTACTACGGATTAGGAGCAATTTTAACTCAGGGAAAGCATCCTACCGCGTTTATCAGTAAATCCTTAGGTCCTCGGAGTTTAGGCTTATCAGTTTACGAGAAGGAGTTCCTCGCAATACTCTTGGCTGTAGAGAAATGGAGAGCCTACTTAATTCAGGGGAGATTCACAATCAAGACCGATCAACAAAGTCTAAAACACCTGTTAGAACAAAAAATCTCTACACCTTTACAACAGAAGGTAACTAAATTACTAGGCTATGATTATAAGATCGAATACAAGCGAGGTGCTGAAACTAAAGTGGCTGACGCACTTTCCAAACGCGAAGTTGGTTCCTGTTTAGCTATGACTGTACTCAAACCGAGATGGATTGAAGAGTTACAAGAGAGTTATTCGGGGGATGAGAAGGTACATACTATTATTGCTCAATGTGCTTTGGGTTCATTTGATGTGTCATTGTATTCTTGCGTGGATGGGATTGTAAGGTACAAAGGCAGACTATGTATAGGGGTTGCCACCAGCTTAAGGGACAAAGTTATTCGATGGTTTCATGAATCTAGTGTGGGAGGGCATGCTGGAATTCAGGGGACATTTCAGCGGGTTCAAGCAAACTTTCTATGGCCGGGGATCAAACAACACATTTCACAGGTGATCTCACACTGTCTCGTTTGTCAGCGGTGCAAGCACAAATCTGTCAAATCACCGGGGTTATTACAACCATTGCCTATCCCTAATCAAGCTTGGAATCACTTAACTATAGATTTCATCGAACAACTCCCTAACTCCGAAGGTAAAAATGCAATATGGGTAATTGTGGATAGGTACACTAAATATAGCCATTTCATTGCTTTATCACACCTTTTTTCTGCATCTCACCTTGCGCACATATTTCTTGACACTATTTACAAACTACATGGTCTTCCTCAATCTGTCACTAGTGATAGGGATAAAATTTTTGTGAGTAAGTTTTGGAGAGAATTATTTTCGACTTTAGGCATTGAGCAACACCTTAGTACAGCTTATCATCCACAAACGGATGGACAAACTGAAAGGGTTAATCAATGCCTAAAATCCTATCTTCGTTGTATGTGTAACAGCACGACAAACAAATGGGCTCGATGGCTAGCCATGGCCGAATGGTAGTACAATACGAACTACCATACGGCCATTGCACTCACACCGTTCGAGGCTCTCTATGGATACAAACCACCACAGATGGGCATTGGGCCATTTCAAGCAGGGCAAGTGATCGGGGTCGAACAGATTATCAAGGAACGACAAGACATGACTTTCTATCTCAAATTTCACCTGGACAAAGCACAGAATAGGATGAAAAAAACAGCGGACAAGAATCGTTTGGACAGGCAATTTAAAGTTGGTGACTTTGTGTTTTTAAAGCTTAAACCATACAGACAACGCACACTTTACAGCAACAAGATATGGAAGCTCAGTCCTAAATATGCGGGACCATTCGAGGTTATTGAGAGAGTCGGGCCTGTAGCTTACCGTTTAGAATTACCATCAATGGCGAAGATGCATCCCGTCTTTCATGTTTCAGTTCTCAAGAAGGGAAAGGGCATCACAGACGCAGCAACCACCATTCCACCTTTGGACGACGACGGTCAGGTTATTCTGAAACCTTTGGCTATCCTCGCTCGCCGATTAGTAAAGCGCAACAACTCAGCAATCACTCAGATTTTCATCAAATGGGCGCATCTTCCAGAATCCGAAGCAACATTGGAGGATTGGGCCTTGATTATGCAGCGATTTCCAGAGTGTAAGTCTTGGGGTCAAGACTCATTAAAAGGGGGGAGTAATGTTATGAACGCAGCAGCAGACATCGGGGAGGGAAAACAACTTTCAAATTCAATCAAATGGGCTAAGAAATTAACACAATTTTGGGCTAAAAAGGGGGAACGGACCAAGATCAATTAATCACTGAAGCAATGGGCTGAAGCAACCAGACCCACAAGCAGGCCCATGGACATTGATATTATTTACTGTTATTTTATTTTTAATGAAATTCCACTTTGCAAGTAGTTAGAGAGAGTGAGCTGGCAACGGATATATAAGGGAGGAGTAAGCAATTGTAACAAACATGTTGGGATATTTTGTTGAATGCATTTTTCTGTTTTTTGGCTTCTCTTCGTCTGCATTTTTCTTATTCGTTTTCTGCATTTTTTCTTAGTTTATTATCCATTTGCATAGTTATTTTCTGCAGGTTAGTGAGTTGATTCAGCTCTAATTCGCTGGAATTGAGTTGAATCATAACATACTCATATCGGATTAACAATATATATTTCAATTGTCACTTCAATAAATTATTAACGAATTAAAATAACCAAAAAATCTTACTTTGTTAGAGTTTATGCTTTTTTTTACCGTCTTTTTATAAATTATATAATATAATCTCAGTATGCATTCAGTGTGATTTCGATTCTCTAACACTAAACACTACCTCTTGTAGTGATTGCAACGAACTAGTGATAATTTGCTAAGTACCTTGGATTTTTTTAATCAATATATTTCTATAAAATCACTGAAAATAAGTTTTAAGTTTGATATTTTTGTAATTTAGGTTAATATATGTAAGAATTTTAAAAGTTTGATATTTTGGAAATCTTGATTAATATATGTATTTATTTCTTAAATGGCCTGCTGACAAAGTTGTGGCTCTTTATTGTTATTCGTCTGGAAGGTACATTGCGTACTGAACATCTCCAAGGCTCACATCGCTGCTGCCTCTGCTAGTAATTTCTATTGCCTTGTGTAATTTCAATAGCTGTTGCTGGTTGTTTACTGATTAATTTAGAGCTTCTTTTTGGGTTTTATTATTTTTCTGGTAATATTTTTTTTCCGCATTGAATAGGTGGTCAAAAATTGTGTCTCGGGGTCTCTGGTTGAAATAGGACAACACCGAATCCAGAATTGATATGTATTTGATTCATACTATGTTTTTGTTTTTAAAGTAGTATGTCGGGCATGTAAAAATGGACGGCATATAGCTAGATACAGAGGTATTTCATTCAATGTTTCTATATTAGGAGAAGGTGATCAACCTTAGATCCTCAGTGGCACTGGCATATTGTACTGTAATGATAGCAGCAATTACAATGAGAATTAGGATAGGGATATGACCTAATCAAACAAGTATACATTCTTTTGCAGATAACTATAGACATATGATTTGTAAATTTGCTTCTTCATGTTTATAGGAATGACTATGTATGTTCAGGAAATCAGGAACCAAAAATAATCTCCAAGGGTAGTTTCTATACTCACTTCAATGGACACGATGACTTAGCAACTAAAATTTGCCAATGAGCTTAGTATTTCATTCGCTAATGCTCATATTACCAACTTGGGAATTGAATTAATGCTAATTTACGATTACACTACAGTAATGTAATATACACTCAACTTTAGTTTGTAACCGTTTGATGAATCCTTTTGTTTCATTTGTTAGTTTTCTTTGATACTTATACAAGTTGGAATGCTTTATTCTTTCTATATAAATATAAGAGCCACAACAGTGAGGTCTTCGTCCCCGGTTGCACAGCCTATCATTCCTTGTGGATTTTAACAAAAACATGTTGTATTGCACTGCCAATTTTTATTTTTCTCCTTCACTTCCACTAAACAGTATGGTATCTATGAAATAAAATAATTATGGGATTATGAAAATCATTCCAATCGTCTTATACAAACACTATAACATTCCCGATGCTCCCTAAAAATTATGAATGACTATTTTTTCAGGAAATTCATTTGATTTCTTTTCTAATTATGCCTTTCTTTGATGTGGTAAGGAATGCCTTTGTTTCCTGGTATATATGTTTATTCAGTTTAAGTCTTAATTATGGTGTGACGCAAGATGCGCAAGACCCGGACCCGGGGGAAACGCGGGGTCCGGGAACCCGGGACCACGGGCCTTCGCGGGTTTATACGAAACGATTAATTAATCGTTAGATTAATTAATCATTTATTGCTTTATTAGTCAATTATTTATTATGATGTTATTTTCCTTTTAGCACTATGTTTCCTTATGGAACAATGAGCCTTTATTTTGGTTATTAGGGCAAAAGACTTTGTT
Organism: Verbascum thapsus; assembly: GCA_963669365.1. Classification (NCBI taxonomy): domain Eukaryota; kingdom Viridiplantae; phylum Streptophyta; class Magnoliopsida; order Lamiales; family Scrophulariaceae; genus Verbascum; species Verbascum thapsus. The sequence goes on from OY770105.1 coordinate 12,715,873, forward strand.
TTTGATTATTATGGAATTTGGATTTTGAAAAGAGGAACGGTTAGGGCTAGAGAAATCTAGTTGAATTCTTAATTATTTTCTATTATTTGATTCGTGATCCACCAATTTGGTCCGACCTGCCGGATCTTTCACCGCAAGGATGGTGGATACACAATTGGTTACGTTGGAATCTCGCATGTCGTCGATGGATGCGAATTGGAAATCTGTGGAGGAAAATATGAGTGTCATGTCGGAGGAACAAACTCAATTGCGGGGCGCCGTGGGAAAGTTGGATGGAATGTTGGATGCCGCCATGGAAAAGATGGATGCCCGTATATCAGAATTGGTTAACATTGTGAAAGCTTTGGCTGATATTCGTGCAATATCGCCGTCGATACCTAGTGACGCACCACCCGACCCCACCTTGGTTCGACCAGTGCCAACCGGAACGTTGGTAATACCGAGGCCTGACGTCGAATTGCAAGTACCGGCCCTAACCCACCTTTGATGGTGGGGATCCGCTCGGGTGGCTCGCTCGTGCGGATCAACACTTTGATCTGTACCCCTGTGATGATGAACGAAAAATTTTTTTGGCTATGGTGGCTATGGAGAGGGTGGCCCTCAACTGGTTCTGCTGGTTCAAGCGGAAGCGGCCACAGTTCACCTGGCAGGAACTGGCTCAAGGTCTGATTTCACGTTTTGATGATCGATGTGATGGTAATATATACGAACGTTTAGCGGCCACGAGACAGACGAGTGATGTGGTTGCGTACGTTAATAATTTCACTCAGCTAGCTAATCAACTACCGGCCCTATCAAATGACAACTTTCTTGGGTTGTTCATGCACGGGCTGAGAGAGGAGATTCGGGTTCAGGTTTGGGTTTTGAATCCGGTGGATCTGGATTCGGCAATGAAGATGGCAAGAAACATTGAGACGGCTTTAAGGGTCCAAAATAAGGGCGGTGGGAACGCTCGGCCACCCTGGCAGCCGCCCCACAACCCTTAGCTGGGGTATCGATCGAACTACACGGCCCCACCCCATCGGGTTTATGCCACGGCGGCCGTGGGTGCGCGAGTTCTAGGCGCTAAGCCGGGCGCCAGGGCTTCGAGTATCGTACGCGCACCGTTTCGTCGACTGACAGATATGGAATGAGAGGAGCTGCGCCATAAGGGATTATATTTTCATTGCAAGGCTCCATATCACCCGACACATCACGATTGCCCCATGAAATCACTATGTGTCTTGCTAGTAGCGGATGATGAGGCTCCAATTTTGGAGTTAGAAGAAATTGAGTTGACAGACGAGGTAGGAGAGTCACCGAGGGAACATGACGTTCTCGAGGCGGCTGACGTAGAACTTTCCATGTGCTTGGCGGTCGGTATCTCCGAGCCGCGCACTATGCGTCTGCGAGGTTCGGTGCACGGGCGTGAAGTCACGATATTAGTCGATAGTGGGGCTAGCTACAACTTTATCTCGACTCAGCTCTTGGCACATTTGGGACTGACGGTTGACCATACTAACCGTTTCGGGGTGAGGCTTGGTGATGGGCGATGCACCAACGCACTGGGTTGTGCCCGGGATTGAAAATTGATCTCGGGGCTATGAGTCTCGACACTGATTGTTATGTATTTCCCCTTGGAGGCGTGAATCTAATATTAGGAATTTCGTGCTTTGCATCGTTGGGAGAGGTGAAAATCGATTGGAATAAGATGTACATGAAATTCGATCAAGGAGGTAAAACCGTCACGCTTCAAGGCGACGGGGCTGACAAACGAGCCGGGGTTTCTCTCAAGCTTCTCTTACAAGCTCAATAGGTGGAATTAAGCGCAGTGCTCGTCAAACCTTGCTATTGTTGGGTGGTGACCGTAGATGGAGAGATGAATGAGGAACTGGACAGGTTGTTAGGCTGATTCACCGATGTGTTCGGACACCCCAAAGGGCTTCCCCCTCAATGGGCTATGGACCATCGAATTGAGTTAAATCCAGGCGCGGGTCCCATTTCTATTCGATCATATTGATATGGGCACATGAAAAAGGAAGAGATCGAGTGATTGGTGACAGACATGTTGACCGCAGGGATCATACGACCGAGCTCGAGCCCGTTCTCGAGACCTATCTTACTCGTAAAAAAGAAAGATGGCAGCTAGAGGTTCTGTGTAGACTATCGGGAACTAAATAAGGTCACTATACCCGACAAATACCCGATTCCGGTAATTCAGGAGATGTTGGACGAGTTAGCCAAAGCTACGGTGTTCTAAAAATTGACCTCCGTTCCGACCATCATCAAATTCGGGTCAGCCCCTCAGACGTGCACAAGACGGCATTTCGGACACATAGCGGCCACTACGAGTTCCTTGTCATGCCTTTCGGTCTGTCTAATGCACCAGCAACGTTCCAATCCACCATAAATGACTTGTTCCGACCTTTGTTACGTAAGTTCGTACTCGTGTTTTTTGATGATATTTTGATCTACAGTCGCTCCTCCGTGGAGCATGTCACACACCTTTCGCAGGTATTAGATATAATGCGGGCAAACAAATTAGTGGCGAATAAGAAGAAGTGTGCATTCGGGAAGTCTCAGGTTGAGTACCTGGGGCACATTATTTCCGCTTCGGGGGTCTCCATGGACCCGGATAAGGTCGAAGCTGTTGTGAATTGGGTGACTCCGCGATTGATAAACCTCGATTATACGTGTTTTTTAGCCTAAAATTAGTCGTTTTTATATCATTTTTTATCATGATTTATACCCCATATATGTTTATAGGTTTGTTATATGTTTGTAGGGTAAAATCATTAACTTCGAGAAAATGACGAAAAATCGCAAGATAGGTGATAAATGGGCGCTGTTCGGACATACACTCATATCTTGAGCTACAAACCTCTTATGTTAATGAATCTTTTATGGTTAGAAAGCTAAGACAATTCCCTAAACATCTTATGAAGGAGACAAGATCAAAATCGAACGTCTGAATGCTCGAAAGTTACAAAACATATTCTGTTCCGAACCTAATATGGCAGTCTTGGTAGAAACATCATATCTCGAGTTGTACAAATCCGATTGTATCCAAACAAGTTGGGTTGTAAAGCTAACACATATATCTATAACTTTATAGAAGATGCTAAAGTCAAATTCATATGGGAAGACAGTCACATGGGCGATGCAAGATAGCATAAAAACGGCGAATGAACGAAAAACACTGTTTCCAGCGTTCAGACACTGGTTAGACCTGCGTTCGAACGCTGCTTATTTGAGCGTTCGAACGCTGCATATTTCAGCGTTTGAACGCTGAGAACAGTGGGTTACGCCCAATCTTCCAGTAATATGACTCGAACTAGGATTCTTGGTTATCGTTCATTATATATCAATTCTTTCCACACAAAAGGGGGGAACTCGAAATTTGGGGAGAAATCATTAGATTAGAGATTGGAATTACATCTTTTTGAAGGTTTGAACAAATCAATCTTGCATGATTGTATTCAACAATTTCATCGATATTTTAATCGAGATTAAGTTTTCTTTATCTCTCCTTTTAATTATTGTTGATATGGTGATTTTAATTATGTTTATTGTTTGTCTCTTCGAATCTATGGAGTAATCCATATTATTCTGGAATCGGGAATAGCCCGATAATATGTTGTCAGCATAGATTATAGAATCGTTGACGTTACATCGCCTCCGCTTATGATTTGAATTCTTAGCCTTTAATGCTTGTGAATCTGTTGGCCACTTATTTGCATGATCATAGATATTAGGTAAAAATTCTGACAGGTGACATCTAAATCGAAACCCTAGAATTCAAACCTAGGATCCTAAATCACGAAAGTAGTTTTAGGTCTTTTGATGAATCGATACATTATCACAGAGATTAATAAATCTGAGCTTAGTCTAATCATCACGAAAGTAGTTGATTAATTAACTTGGGTAAATTGTTATACTTCGACAGAAGATAATAAGTATAATTGGATAGTGTGATTCATAAGTAGTGATCGTAACTGAATTGATTGCATGATTGAACTGATAACGTATTTCGTGGTGAAACCTGATTCGGGAATTACTAATTCCATATAATCAAAACCAGTCTTCTTGTTTAGTTTTCTTTACGTTTTATTCTTACGATTTCATTAGGCTTAGATTACTGATAATTGATAGAATTAGTACTTCATTATTCGGTCCTCGTGGGAACGATATATTTTGTACTACACCGAAGCTGTGAGCTTGCGATTTTAGCACATCAAGTTTTTGGCGCCGTTGCCGGGGACTAGAATAGTCAATATTAGTTTTTATCAGATTTTAGTGAGACTAAGCTATTTTTATTTTTATTTTTAGTTTTTAATTCTTATTTTTTTGTTTTATTTCAGGATTTCGGATTTTCTCTTGTATGCGAAGCAACATCGATTTCGAACTAGATCCAAAAATCGAGAAAACTTTTCGTGCAAGGAGAAAACTATAGAGACTGAAACGAGCTCAACTGAGGAGCGCAACAATGGCTGAAGAGAATGCAAACGTGAACGTTAACGTGAACATAAACGCGGATGCAAATGGAAATGTGAACGTAAATGCGAGGTCTCTGAAGGATTTTGCTGCAACCCAATGCGCAGACCCTTCATTCAAGCATCAACAGACCCACTGTGGAAGCTAATAACTTCGAGCTCAAGCCATCCCTTCTGCAAATGGTTCAGCAGAATCAGTTTGGCGGTGCACCTACTGAAGAACCAAATCGCCACTTGTTAATGTTTTTAGAGTATTGCGACACTCTAAAGATGAACGGGGTTTTCCAGGATGCTATTAAGCTGAGGTTATTCCCGTTCTCACTGAGAGACAAGGCGAGAGCTTGGTTACACTCTCTACCATCGGGTTCCATAAGAACGTGGAATCAACTTATGCAGTGTTTCCTAGCTAAATACTTTCCCCCGAGAAGGACTGCACATCTGAGGAACCAAATCACTACTTATGCTTAATAAGAGATTGAATCATTATATGAGGCTTGGGAGTGATTCAAGAATCTTCTTCGACTATGCCCACACCATGGGCTGGAGAAGTGGCTTATAGTTCATACGTTCTACAATGGGCTAATTTATAACACGAGGATGTCAGTCGATGCAGCAGCTGGAGGAGCTCTGATGAATAAGAGCGTTGACGAAGCATACGATTTGATTGAAGATATGGCACTTAATCACTACCAGTGGTCAAGCGAAAGATCGACTCCACAAAAGACACCAGGTAAGTACGATATTGATGCTATTACTTTACTTTCTGCACAAGTAGAGGCTATGTCTAAGAAGTTAGATTCTATGAATATGCATATCAATTCTGTCAATACCCCACCTCCTATGTGCGAAATATGTGGTATAGTTGGTCATGTTGCATTAGAGTGTCAACTAGCTAGTGTACCTAAAGATCCCTCTATGGAACAAGCCAACTTTGTGAACAACTTCAACCAAAAGAACGACCCGTTTTCAAACACTTTTAATCCTGGTTGGAGGAATCACCCTAATTTTTCGTACAACCCAAACCAAAACGCAGCTCCACATCCTAACTTTAGGCTACCACCTGGGTTCCAACAGAAGCCTTATATTCCTGTTCCACCGCAGAAATCAAACCTAGAGTCCATTTTTGAGAGTTTTGTAGTAGCTCAGACTAAACAAAACGAGGTAGTGAATGATGCAATTAAACAATTAGCAACTAAGGTCGACTATTTAGCAACTCATAATAAAATGCTAGAAACTCAAATTGTACAACAGGCTAGCAACTCGAATGGGACTTGCGGTTCTTTTCCCGGACAACCTAAGACAAATCCGAAGGAACATTGTAATGTGATTAGTTTAAGGAGTGGAACCAATTATGAAGGTCCAAAAATGCCTACTAGGATTAGTGAAACTGAGTCAATTGAGAAGGTCGAAAAGGAAAAATCATCTCATCAAGACAACTCTAATGACAAAACGACTGATGAAAGCGAAAAAGAACTAGTCTACGTACCTCTACCACCATATGAGCCACCCGTACCTTTTCCTCAAAAATTAGCTAAAGCAAAATTAGATAAGCAATTTGGGAAATTTTTGGAAGTTCTAAAAAAGTTTTATATTAATATCCCCTTCACTGAGGCACTATCACAAATACCTTCGTATGCTAAATTTTTGAAGGAAGTTCTTTCTAACAAACGAAAGCTAGAGAAATATGAAACTATCGCTTTAACTGAGAAGTGTAGCGCTGTAATTCAAAATAAATTACCTCCAAAACTTAAAGATCCCGGTAGTTTCTCAATTCCTTGTGTAATTGGTAATATGAGTTTTAACAATGCTTTATGTGATCTTGGAGCTAGTGTTAGTCTCATACCATTGTCTATGGCGAAGAAGTTAGAGATGAATAATTTAAAGCCTACGACCATAATATTGCAATTAGCCGATCGTTCTGTTAAGTATCCGATAGGTGTGTTAGAGGATGTACCTATCAAGGTCGGTAAGTTCTTTATTCCTACGGATTTTGTTGTTCTCGATATAGAGGAGGATTCTCAAATCTCCATTATTCTTGGCAGGCCATTGCTAGCTACAGCAGGAGTTATCATTGATGTTAAAAATGGAAGGCTTTCCTTGAATATTGGAGATGAGAGAGTTGAATTTAGTCTATATAAATCTGTTGCTAACCGCTCTCTTGAGAACTCTTGTTACAAGATTGATGAAGTTAATCAAATAAGAAAGGAAAAGCTTGTTAGGAACAACTATAAAGAATTGTTGAATGGTGTTTCGATCGAGGAGAAAGATGAAAACTATCGTTGATATTGCTCGAATGTTTGAGGGATTTCCGCCATTGGCATCAAACATTGCTAGAAAAGAGATAATGTTTGGACATCATAAGAAAGATGAATTAAGGTTTGATGTCTATGAGAGTACAAGTATTAACAATGAGGGTATTAAAGTATTGCACGACAAAAAGATCTCTCGACAAAATCTCAAAATGGGGCAATTTAGTTCTTCTATTCGACAAGCACCTGAAGTTTCTTTACCTAAAAATCGAGATTCTAAAGTCGATTGGAGAATTGCCAAGTCGTCGGGTTCAATACGGGATCTGCAAAACTAAGTTAACATGGTAAAGTCAAGCTAATGACTAAACAAGCGCTTCTTGGGAGGCAACCCAAGTGTTTTTTTTTTCCTTTAACGCACGAAAAAAATATCTTTGCATGCTTTGTTTTTGTTTTGTCGTACAAGGTACATGAGTAGCTCACGTTGGATGGATAAAGATGTTACACCACCTTCACTCGGAACAAAAATTCTCTTTCGCTATTCGGACATGTTTTACAACATCCAGTTAGGTTACGTTTTCCTTTCCCACTACTTATGTGTGATAACATTGAGGACAATGTTATAGTTTAAATTTGGGGGTAGAATTCAACTTTCTGTATCTATATTGTTTGAGATTTGCGTATCTATATTGTTTGAGTTTGTTTCGTTGAAGTTTGGGGACGTTTAAGTTATTCATGTGACATGCATTTTTTTTATGAGTCCTAGCTTGTCGATTTGTATAATTTGCTAGAATTAACTTAAGAAAGATGTCATGACTTGAATATTTAATCTAGACTAATGGAACAAGCATACCTCGATTTTTGCTCATGTCGACCTAATATTTGGATTAACTTTTTAGATGACACTATGCACATAATCATATGGTAGAGGAGTTGAGTGGATGTTTCATCTTGAGACACGTAAGGATTAATTTCCAAGGATATTAACTAAAGTTTTCACAAGGTATAGAGTTTAATAGTCACATATGTGCTTCATAATGAAAATTTTATTTGACGCTCGCATAAAGACCTAGCTTGTTTCGTGGCCTTTGACACTCGAGTGATTAAGTCCAAAAGGAGTGTCTCGACATTTAACGCCCTAAAGCTATCTAGATTCGGAGTCGTTGACCCAAAACTCGTTACATGGGTGTCATAGAAATCCTAAGGGAACAAGCATTGCACATGGTCTAATGAGCTAAAACTGAAATCCACACGTAATAGTGTAAAAAGTAAAAAATGCTTAAAAGCTTTAATTTTGAAGTGTTTATTTATGCCTATAAAGTTTAGTGCCTTTTGAATAATTGAAAGTTGATAAAAATGGGGATTATATCCAAAACTTGGTAAGGATGCCACTCGACTATAATGCTATGGTTGCATATATCTCTTTTGAAGTTAATTCGACTCTTAGCGTTTATATGTGGTAAAGCTGAATGATATGTATATACTTTTGAGCTTAATTGTTAATGATGTTATGCCATTAGTCTTGTTAATTTTATAAGTTGTATTAGCTAGACTTAGCTCGAATTTTATAGATTTTGTGGGTATATCGAACTGCAAACCCTCACGAGACTGTAACTCGTCCTTTTGGGGTAACTAAAAGGTTTAAAGGCTTGTTGCACATGCTAAGTGCAATCATGAACTCTACGAAAGTGAGCTAGTTAGTTAGTTTTTTTTTTTATCGTTGCAAGAATCTGGTTGTTCGTTTTCAATGATATTTATTGCTCGAGGATGATCAATCCTAAGTTTGGGGGGTTGATAAACCTCGATTATACATGTTTTTTAGTCTAAGATTAGTCATTTTTATATCATTTTTATCATGATTTATACTGTTTATAGGTTTGTTATATGTTTGTAGGGTAAAATCATTAACTTCGAGAAAATGACGAAAAATCGCAAGATAGGTGATAAATGGGCGCTGTTCAGACATACACTCATATCTTGAGCTACAAACCTCCTATCTTAATGAGTCTTATATGGTTAGAAATCTAAGACAATTCCCTAAACATCTTATGAAGGAGACAAGATCTAAATCGAACGTCTGAATGCCCGAAAATTACAAAACATATTCTGTTCCGAACCCGATATGGCAGTCTTGGTAGAAATATCATATCCCGAGTTATGCAAATCCGATTGTATCCAAACAAGTTCGGTTGTAAAGCTAACACATGTATATACAACTTTATAGAAGATGCCAAAGTCAAATTCGTATGAGAAGTTAGTCAAATGAGCGATACAAGATAGCATAAAAATGGCGAACGAACGGAAGACACTGTTGCCAGCGTTCAGATGCTGGTTAGACCTGCGTTCGAAGGCTGCTTATTTGAGCGTTCGAACGCTGCATATTTCAGCGTTTGAACGCTGAGAACAGTGGGTTACGCCCAATCCTCCAGGAATATGACTCGAACTAGGATTCTTGGTTATCGTTCATTATATATCAATTCTTTCCACACAAAAGAGGGGGAACTCGAAATTTGTGGAGAAATCATTAGATTAGAGATTGGAATTACATCTTTTTGAAGGCTTGAACAAATCAAAGAGGTACGGGGTTTCTTGGGCTTAATGGGTTATTACCGAAGGTTCGTCAAAAATTACGGTTTGATTGCTAGACCGATGACCCAACTATTGAAGAAAGAGGGACCGGCTCGGTTTGAATGGACGGCAGCCGCGAACGCGGCTTTCATGCGGCTCAAATCCGCGCTCACGTCCACCCCCGTTCTAACCATGCTGGATTTTTCTAACCCCTTTGTGATTGAGTGTGATGCCTCAGGCACTGGGGTAGGTGCAGTTTTGATGCAAGAAAAATAACCTATCGCGTATTTCAGTAAGGCTTTATCTGATGCCTCTTGTTCGAAGTTGGCTTACGAATGGGAGTTGATGGGTTTGGTTTTGGCGGTGCAGCATTGGAGACCCTATTTAATCGGCCGCAGGTTTGTTGTTTGAATGGACAACCATAGTTTGCAACACTTGCTGAATCAAAAGATCGCCACACCGTCTCAACAAAATTGGGTGGCGAAATTATTGGGCTATGATTTTGAGATCGTTTATAAATCTGGGATCTCCAATCAAGCCGCAGATGCTCTATCTCGTAAGGACGGTGGGTATGATCGACGTGCTCGACGAGCAGCGCAATGACTCGCATCTTCACAAGATCATTGATGGGTTGGGACAAGATTCGTTGAGCCGACCTGGACATACCTTAGTAGCCGAGTGATTATTTCATAAGAATTGTTGGTATTGGCAAGTGCATCACAATGGATTCCGAAATTGTTGCACGAATTCCATGGTACACCGACGGGGGGTCACGCAGGGCTTTTACGCACGTATCACATGATCGCGTCTAGTGTGTATCGGAGGGGAATGTATTGTCGAGTTCGGGATTACGTAGCTGCGTGTCTTATGTGCCAAAAATCCAAGTACGATGCGCAGTCACCAGCCGGCCTCTTACAACCTCTGCCGATACCAAATATGATCTGGGAGGACTTATCTATGGATTTTGTCACGAGTTTGCCTAAGTCAATGGGATTTTCAAGTATACTCGTAGTGGTGGATCGACTCTCGAAATATGGCCATTTTATTGCTCTAAGGGAACCTGTTCGCGCACGCACATTAGCTGAGACATTCGTGCGTGAAATGGTTAGCCTGTATGGGTTTCCACGTTCGATCGTCAGCGATCGTGACCCCATCTTCATGAGTACATTTTGGAGGGAGGTGTTCCGTCTGCAAGGTACTAAACTGAAATATAGTACCGCATATCACCCCGAGACGGATGGGCAAACTGACCGAGTGATGGAAGCATACCTCTGGTGCTTCACCTCCGAGCAGCCGCGGAAGTGGGCTGGTTGGCTCTGTCGGGCGGAATTGTGGTACAATACGTCCTTTCAAACGGCAGCCCGACTCACGCCATTTGAAGTGGTGTATGGGCGTAAGTCACCCACGATTCATCGTTATCTTCCGAATGAATGTCGGGTGGCGGCGGTGGCGGAAATACTATTACACCGCGATGTCACCCTTCAACAATGAAGGGTAACCTAGAGCGCGCCCGTGAGCAAATGACGCGCTATGCTAATAAACATCGGCGAGAGGTGCAATATGAAGTCGGGGATCGGGTTTTTCTGAAGGTGCGGCCCTATCGCCAATTATCGTTAGCAGCCCGGGCTTATTCTAAGATATCGGCTAAATATTATAGGCCATATGAGATCACTAAAGTAGTGGGAGCGGTGGCGTACGAGTTACGTTTGCCAGAATCAAGCCAAATTCATCCTGTGTTTCATGTCTCTCAATTAAAACGAGTTGTTGGGAATCATCCGATCAAAAGTGAGCTACCCCCAACCTTGGAGGTAAGCGATTCGTGTATATTCGAACCAGCAAGGGTGCTGAAATGGAGGAAGCAGAGTGAAGGGGGTGCCGACGTTCGCGAATGTTTGGTGGAATGGGTGGGAAGATCGAAGGAAGACGCTACTTGGATTGACGCCAAAGAATTTCAGCAACAGTTCCCTTATTTCCGCCTTGAGGACAAGGCTGTTTTGGAGAGCGAGAAAGTTGGTGTGATGCAAGATGCACAAGACCCGGACCCGGGGGAAACGCAGGGTCCAGGAACCCGGGACCACGGGCCTTGGCGTGTTTATACGAGACGATTAATTAATCATTAGATTAATTAATCATTTATTGCTTTATTAGTCAATTATTTTATTATGATGTTATTTTCCTTTTAGCACTATGTTTCCTTGTGGAACAAGGAGTCTTTATTTTAGTTATTAGGGAAAAAGACTTTGTTTTTTATTATTATGGAATTTGGATTTTAAAAAGAGGAATGGCTAGGGCTAGAGAAATCTAGTTGAATTCTTAATTATTTTCTGTTATTTAATTCGTGATCCATCAAATTAGCTCTCCATCAACTCCTGCAATATGCTTGTCAAAATTGGTCTTGTGAGAACTTAGAAAACTTGATTTGGTTCATATTTTCCTTTTTCTCCATGTTACAGGTACAAATATCTTCTTTCCTCATGTTTCCAATCTAATTAGGTTAAACCTTGAAATATGAGCAACCATTCATTCATGTTTATTTGGAATAGCAAAGCATTCTATAGTTAGAGAATTTTTATCAAAATGGCACACAAACTTCATTAATCTTCATGACTTATATTTCATTTTCAGATCAAGTTGATCAATATTGATGATCTTCAGATAATTTGGAAAAAAATGTCATCGTTTAACTATTATATTAGCTGCAGATTTTTTGTGTAGTGCAATATGCAACAACTTATCAAATACACATATATCTATGTGATCATAAAGTTCTTTTCAATGCTTATAAACTTCGTCAGTGACGTGTGAGAAAGGAAACAAGAATTATAGTGTTATCTATTAATATTGTTAACGTGTTAAAAGGTTACACGGTTTAATAAATTAGCAGGTGGTATATCTAAGTAATTAATTGATATGTAACTATATAAGTTATTCTGATATTAAGAGATTCCATATAGGTAAAATTGTGAAAGCGGACCTTTTGTTTCCTTGGACCACACAAGAAGTCATCATCAAATTGAATTTGCTTGTGTTTAGTGTCCTAATTATGAGAATTGAGGTGTGTATTATTATGTTTGTTTCCGTGTAAGGGCGTCACATTCTAAAAAATGGAGAAACTTTTGGATCCTTAATAAGCGACTGTCTAAGGTTGAAGAATCAATTCATGTTGTGTTTGATGATGCTAACCATGAGCCTATCAAGGTAACTACTAACGATGCAGGAATAATTGATCTTAATCATCAAGCATCTGTACTAGATGTTGAAGATTCAAGTGATGAGGAAGATGAGATCATTGTACCAATTTCACATACCAAGGCCTCTATGGTTTCTAATGTTGAAAATGACAGAAATGCTGATGATTGTTCGAGGAGAACACTCATCAAGAGCATATTTTACCCGAAAATTTGGAGAATCAGTTGACTTTGATGAAAGTTTTGCTCTTATGGCAAGACTTGAAGCAATTAGAATGTTTCTAGCATATGCAGTGTTCAACAAGTTTACGGTATTTCAAATGGACGTGAAAAGTGCATTCCTAAATGTTAAACTTCAAGAGGAAGTTTATATTGAACAACTTCTTGGATTTATCAATGCTCAGGGTAAGGATTTTGTCTACAGGCTGGACAAAGCATTATACGGGTTGAAACAATCTCCTCGAGCATGGTATGACACGCTCTCTATTTTCCTTATCAGTAAAGGTTTTTCAAAAGGCAACGTTAACACAACGTTATTTAAAATTACTGATAACAAAGATATTATTCTCGTTCAGATCTATGTAGACGACATTATTTTTGGATCTACTAACACTCATCTTTGTGAAAATATTTCCAAAATGATGCAAACCCAATTTGAAATGATTCTTCCTTGGTTTACAAATAAAACAACTTTTAAATGGTATTTTCATCAACCAAGTGAAATATACTAAAGACATGCTTAAGAAATTTGGTATGAAAACTTTTTCGAGTTCCAACATTCCTATGAGTCAAACGTTTAAGTTGGATAAAGATGAAAATGGTAAAAAGATGGACGTTACCAATTATAGAGGAATTATTGTGTCGCTACTTTATCGTTCTGCTAGTAGACCTACATAATGTTTTATGTCTGCATGTGCACACGATTTCAAAGTGATCCCAAAGAATCACACTTAATCGCTGCAAAGAGAATCGTCAATGATGTCAAAGGAACACAGAATGTAGGACTTTGATACTCAAAGGAATCTCATTTTGAACTAATTAGTTATGCAGATGCAGATTTTGTAGGATGCAAAATTGATAGAAAAAGTACTAGTGGTACATGTCAATTTCTTGGAAACAGATTGGTTTCACGGCATAGCAAAATGCAGCAATCAATTGCAACATCTACTGCTGAAGCAGAATATGTAGCTGCTGGTAGTTGTTGTGCTCAGATCCTTTGGATGCGGCAACAACTACGTGAGTACGGTGTAATTCCAGGCTCGACACCGATCTTTTATGTCAATCAAAGTGCTCACGCCACAACTATCTTTGATCAAGACAACTCTGAGATCTCGATGGCTTCCATCATAAGCAATTGGATGTTAGATGTCATCTCAAAACATCTAATGTTCAACGGACATTTATTTAAATGCATTTAATGTTTGTCAAAAGCATTTAATGCATATACTGCTGATGGAGTATGGAGTGCACCAAACGCATTGGATGTAAACATAAGACAACTGCCGTAGTTTGACAAATTGCAACAAACATATTCGGGATTCACCAACCCATCTAACCTTTCTGAGTGAGAAGTTTACACGTGCCTTCGAATGGCTCTAATGGATATAACAAATGGTCCTAAAATATCTAATGTATGGTCTTAACGGATCTATTTAAGGACCTGCGTATAAATAGAACTTCGAAGAACTATTTTTGAGAGAGAAAATTTCACAAACTTAATTAGAACATATACTAAACAGAAATTGACACTGGATTCGAACAACTTTGAGAAAGCCTCTTATTCACTCCTATCCTTGGAGAAGCTTTCATTTTCATAGATTGGAGTTTACCCCTCAGAAAATCGAATCCTGAGCATCCACTCCAAATATATTTCTCTATCTCCTTTCAGAAGAACCAAACAAAAGAGAATATCAACTAAGTTGTTTGACTTATCCAAACAAACAAAACTTAAAGTTGGATGTACGAACAAAGGCGATAAAAAGTATGTGAGTTATGATAACTTTATGTTTTACTACATATAGGGAAGTTATAATCTGTATGAATCACCATCAAAGTAACGGAAGTTATAATCCGCACAAGAAATTGCACATGCAATTCTTCAAGAATAAAATTTGTAACAAAAATTTTCTCAATTTCGTTTGATAATGCTAGTGCCAATACGACATCCTTGCCCATTTTGATAACTTATGTCAACCAACTTGTGGAGGAAGATTTTTTCACATTCGGTATCTATGTCACATTCTAAATCTTTGTGTTCAAGATTGTTTATTATGTTTTAGTGATTATATCAACCCTATTCGGATGGGAATAAAAATGATTATGAAACACCAAACGTTGATAAAAGAATGGTCAAAAGTTTGCAAAAACAAAGGAATACATCCGAAAAAATTTGTTTGGGATGTCCCCCACCGTTGGAACTCTACTTATAAAATGTTGAGTGATTCTTATGAATACAAAGAGGTTTGTGTGACTTTTTTGTGCAAAACCCAGCAAACGATATTCAATTGTTTCTACAATCGTGGGATAGTTGTGCAAACTTGATTCAACTTTTAAAAATATTTGAAAATACAACAAAAGAACTTTCCAGTTGCTATTATCCCACTTCACCCCTTGTAGTTGATCATTGTGTCGCGATTGCGGTAGCATTTTTCAATTACAAAAATGACCCAATTTTAAGTGAACCTATTTACAAAATGAGAACAAAATGGGTCAAATATTTTAATGAAATCCTGAACGTATTTTTAATTGTTAAAATGTTAGATTCTAGAATTAAAGAGGATGGTTTAGTTGAACTTTTAAAAATGTATGACGAAGCATTGTTCTCAGATCATGGCGATCCTCCAAGTGCCGCACATGTTGCCGCTTCTGTGAAAGGGGTTTTTTAGAACGTATTTAAAGACTATAAAATTCAATTTGGTGGCACTGAGTCTAGTGATTTTGTTTCCTCTAACCCAACTCCTTCTTCTCAAAGTTATGCTAACCCTGGTCAGGAAAGGTTACGACGTTTGTACGAGGAGCGGTTCCTAAAAAATCCACGTGGGTCTTCGTCCAATAACACATATAGCGAGATTGACCGATATTTCAACATCACCTTCGAAGAGATGGATTTCGGTAACACCAACTCTCTTTTGAAGTGGTGGTATAGGAAATCCAAGGCGTTTCCGATCCTTTCCCTTATTACAAAGGAGATTCCTGCCACACCGGCATCAACCGTCTCCGTTGAGTCCGCTTTTAGTACTGGAGGCAACATCTTGGACGATCGACGATTTAGATTGACGGTTGAAAATGTGGAAAATCAATGTTTGCTTGAAGATTGGATGAAGGCCGATAAAAGACAACAAGTGGAAGACTTCGACTTTGACGAAAAGGGAGATTATATCCCGTGGAAAACTTCAACCAGTTCCTCGGATGGATGAAATGCTTGACCTTCGAAAGGTCAGCAAGGTAAGAAGAACTACGTGAATGATACGTAGTCAATTTTATTTTAAGTTAAAAATTAATCACTAATTTTTTTACTTAAAATAAAACTCAAGCCCATTTGACATTTTCGGTAGAAAAATAATAACTCGAGTTCTACAACTTGGATTGGATCCAAACTATTGGGTTGTAAAGTTAAGACATAGATACAAAATTCGGTTGCCAAAGTCGAATTCGGTTGGAAAGAAGGTCAAATGAGCGATCCAAAATAGCATAAGAACGACGAATTGGCAGAAGTTCTCTGTTACCAGCGTTTAAATGCTGGCAACAAAAAGGTTTGATTGCCAGCGTTTAAACGCTGGGTTTTTACGCGTTTAAACGCTGGGAAATTGGGATTTTGGGAATGGATCAATCATCAATGAACTCCGATTTTGTTCCCTCAGCTCAAGTCATGGCCCATCGCCTCATCTCAATATCTCATTATATAAATTCTTTCCTTTTCCATACTACAAAGTCAAAATCGGGGGATTCTGGAATTCGAAATAGGGAAAAAACATTAGATTAGAGTTTGAAATTAGGTTTTTCAAGGTATGAAAATATTATTGCAAAATTGTATTCAACTCTTCAACAACATTTTAATCTATACTAAGTTATTCTTTATCTCTCCTTTAATTAAGTCTATATGTTTATTGTTTGTTTCTTTAATTTCATGGAGTAATTTCTTTTAAATTCGAATTTGTATTGCTTTAAATTGTCAATAATATAAAAATTATTTGTCTATTGTTTAATATTTTTAATGTTTGTCTTTATTTTATCCGGTTTATTTTTTAAATATTGCCGAAATAAATTTATACATAATATATTTAAAAAAACATTACAAAAAAAAACAATTAGAACCGGGAACTAGCCCAGAACCGAAGAACCGGGAATCGGTTCTAATCGGTTCGAATACGGTTCCGACCCCTCCCAGAACTGGAACCGGAACCGTATGGTCATGCCTAGACTAGAAGTTATTATGTACTTTAACCGGAACTGTATGGTCATGTCACAACCCAAAACCTCGCACTCAATAAAATCATACATTAGCATAAATACACGCATTTATGTTTGCTAGCATTTAGTAAAGCATGACGTCTAAGCAGGCATGACGTCTAGCGTGTATTACCAATTAATAAAAGAATAAATAATTGATGTGCTTCCCAGAACGTCACCCATCACTTAATTGACCCCGTCCGAGCACACTTAACTTTAGAGTTTTGATTGAATACGGTACACTAAATATTCCCGTTAGTTATCGAGTAAATATATTCTATACACTACGCGTCACTTACGTGTTACCTATATGTCCCGATTAGTATAAATATATAACACGTAGAAATATAACGTATAAATGTATAACACGTAATAAGTTAGCAGTTGCAAATAATTCAAGGAATAAAACAATATATATTATCAAATAAGAGTCACCCAAACTTAGTCCCTTAAGCTTCCAAACGTCCTTACCTTACTTTTTAAACCAACTTTGAAGGAAAGAAATACAAGAAACATAAGAGAAAAGCAGAGAAAAAAGAGAAGAGAAAGAAAAATGAAGAAAAGGAAGAAAAAAATTGGAGAAAAATAGAAAACGAGAAAATCGACATTTTCGTAGAAAGTAAGTGTTTTACCGATTGTTTCTTTTGTTTTAAGTATAAGTTTGAAAACATAATTTATATATATTGAAATTGATGTGTAGTTTAAGGTTTTAGATGTTTAAAACCTATAAGTTCTGAAATTAAAGTGTTTTAGCACCAATACATGTGTATTAGATAACTTAACACTTGGTTTGACAAAATTCAAAATCTGTGTTCCAAGTTTACATCAGTAATTGCATAGTTAAACTTGTGAAATTGATCATGCTAAATTTTCTGTGTCAACTTTAGGGTGTTAGAAATACCAACAAAAACTTTGGTAAAATTTGGAGATACGTAGAATTTTCTAAAAATCGTAGCGTAAAACTGCCAATTTGTTAGATGGGATTACAAACAGCTATTGTTTTGGATTTATTTCACAACCTAGGAATTTTTGGTTGGTCTGTAAAATTTTCCACAATGTTATATACATGTTAGGAAGGTTCTCAGAAAAGTTGAGAATTTACAAAGAAACAAGGGAATTTATAAAATTGTTTGAAACAGCTTTGCATGTGCTCAAACTGTTTTCCGGGTGCAGCAAACTTGAAGGATGAAATGACCATGACAAACATGTTAATTTAATATGGAACTCTTATGACATGTTATTGAATGTGTTTACTGTATTACGAAATAATTTGAGATAAAAGTCATACGCTTAGAATTTATTATAACTTATGTAGTAAAACCGTTCAAGTGTGGCTTACGGGTGACTTGTTAGTTGTAAGTAAGTCCAGGACAGGCCGTCAAGGAAATAATCATTCATTCATTTGAATTTTATGTGTTGTATCAAGTATAACTATGATTTGTAATATGCTTAATAGGGCGGGATTCCAATAGAGGAGCTGAAAACGTCAACTAGGCGAAGACATATCGAGAATCCACTACTTGTGAGTATAATTTGGTGACTGTTATTTGACTCAATAATGCTTTCTTAATTGATGGTACTAATGAATCCTTTACTTGCCTAATTGTATTGATTGAATAGCCTATGGTGCTATAACGTGGATTATGTAATGTTTGAGCGACATAAATGAATGTGGTGATTTGAACTCATTGTATAAAAATGTAGATTGTGTGGCGATCCTTATCATGGTGAAAATGTTGTTGATGAATTGATGATTAAAATGAGATATGTAATATGTAAATGCATTCATCAGAGATAAGAGGCTCTGTTATGGATGTTATTGACCTTGAGTCATGTGTTAAAGATTGTCCAAATGATTGGACCATAGAGTACAGTACAGCCACCCGAGTTCACTAAACTCTCATGTGTTATATGTATTATAGAGTGCCATGGCCATTTTCGTGATCAGGATCTACTCTTGGTTATAATAGGCCATTAACAGTAAAAGAAAATGACAATCACTATATTTTATGAATGATATGAATTCCATGTGAGATGATTTTTAATGAAATTCTTATGTGACTTCAAAGATTGATTATTTGTTGACTTTATGTGTTTATATGATTATAAATAACTCGTTACTTTATTATACTTGCTGAGTTTGCGATTCACCAAGCGCAATGTTTTTCCTTTAGTTGTTATAGATAAAGTTGATCGTGAAGTCGTACATAAAGTTTGAAGCATGGATCCGAGGTCCGTTGGCTGGTCTCAAATCCTTTACCCTCGGCTCATCATTTGCATATCTTATGTATCGAAAAAGTAAAACAAGAACAGAGTACATCTTTTGTTATCAATGATGATGGTAGTTTGACGATTAATAACAAACTCTGTGTTCCTAATGTAGATGGCCTTAAACATGAGATAATGGATGAAGCTCTCACAACGCCATATGCCATGCATCCAGGTAGTACAAAGATGTATCAAACCTTGAAAACTCATTATTGGTGGCCTGAAATGAAGAAAGATGTAGCTGAATACATTTATAAATGCTTGACGTGTCAACAGATTAAAGCAGAACATCATGTACCCGTAGGTAAATTGCATCCATTACCCATTCCAGTTTGGAAGTGGGAACTTATTACTTTGGATTTTCTATATGGTCTAACAATGACATAGAAAAAGAATGATGCCGTTTGGGTTATTATTGATAGGCTTACAAAGTCAGCTCACTTTTTACCGTTCTGATGGGGTGCTACATTACAAAACCATGCAAAAAGATATGTAGATGAAATTGTGAGATTAGATGGTGTACCTTTATCCATTGTTTCGGATCGTGATCCTCGTTTTTTGCATCGAGATTTTGCGGTAGCTTACAACAAGCATTAGGTACTAAATTAAATTTTAGTACAACATTTCACCCACAGACAAATAGACAATCATAGAGAACTATTCAAACTTTAGAAGATATGATTAGGACATGTGTTCTTGAATTTAAAGGCTCGTGGGATAATTATGTTGCATTGATGGAATTCGCATATAACAATCAAATTCATAGCAGCATTGGCATGGACGAAGCATTATATGGTAGGAAATGCAAGAGTCCAATATGTTGGGATGAAGAGGGAATATGGTTGTTAGAAGAACCAGATTTAATTCAAGATACTATTGAAAAAGTAAAAGTTGTCAAAAGTCGATTGAAAGCAGCACAAGATAGTAAAAAGAGTTACATTGATCAACATAGATGGGAAATGGAATATGAAGTTGGTGACAAAGTATTTTTACGTGTTTCTCCATGGAAAGGTATTCTTAGATTCGGTAAGAAAGGTAAACTTTATCCTCGTTATATCGGGCCTTATAAAATACTTGAGATAGTTGTTCCATTAGCATACCGTCTTGCATTACCACCAGACCTGTCTCAAATTTATAATGTATTTCAGGTTAGTATGCTTTGCCGGTACAAATCAAATCCTTCTCACATTCTTCGAGATGAACCAGTAGAGATTTCGGATAATTTAAGTTATATTGAAGAACCAGTCGAAATCATAGGCTACAAAGACAAACAACTTAGAAACAAAACGATACCATTGGTAAAGGTGTTGTGGAAGAACCATTCAAGACAAGAAGCAACTTTGGAGACAAAATAATATATGCGAGAGTAGTATCCATGGTTATTTAACAATACAGGTACAAATTTCGAGGACAAAATTTTTCGGGGGGGATAAGTGTCACAACCCAAAACCTCACACTAAATTCAATCATACAATAGTATAAATGCACGAATTATGTTTGCTAGCATTTAGCAAAGCATGACGTCTAAGCAGGCATGACGTCTAGATTAAGCAGGCATGACGTCTAGCGTTTATTACCAATTAATTAAAGAATAAATAATTGACGTGCTTCCCAGAACGTCACCCATCCCTTAATTGATCCCGTCCGAGCACGCTTAACTTTAGAGTTTTGATTGAATACAGTACACTAAATCTTCCCGTTAGTTATCGAGTAAATATATTCTATACAGTACGTGTCACTTACGTGTTACCTATATGTCCCGATTAGAATAAATATATGACACGTAGAAATATAACGTACAAATGTATAACACGTAATAAGCTAGCAGCTGCAAATAATTCAAGGAATAAAATAATATATATTATCAAACCAACTTTGAAGGAAAGAAATACCGGAAACATAAGAGAAAACAGAGAAAGAAGAGAAGAGAAAGAAAAAGGAAGAAAAGGAAGAAAAAAATTGGAGAAAAATAGAAAACAAAGAGTATTACATAAAGCGAATTAGGAAAATCGACGTTTTCATAGCAAGTAAGTGTTTTACCGATTATTTCTTTTGTTTTAATTATAAGTTTGGAAATATAATTTATATATTTTGAAATTGGTGTAGTTTAAGGTTTTAGATGTTTAGAACCTATAAGTTCTGAAATTTAAGTGTTTTAGCAACTATACATGTGCATTAGATAAATTAACACTTAGTTTGACAAAATTCAGAATCTATGTTCCAAGTTTACATCAGTAATTGTATAGTTAAACTTGTGAAATTTATTATGCTAAATTTTTTGTGTCAACTTTAGGGTGTTAGAAATACCACTAAAAAAATTAATAAAATATGGAGATACGTAGAATTTTCTAAACATTGTAGCGTAAAACTGCCAGTTTGTTCAATCGGATTACAAACAACTTCTTTTTTGGTTTTATTTGACAAACCTAGAAATTTTCGAATGTTCTATAATATTTTTCACAACATTGTATACATGTTAGGAAGGTTCTCTGAAAAGTTGAGAATTTACAAAGAAGCAGGGGAATTCATAAAATTGTTTGAAACAACTTTGCCTGTGCTAAAACTGTTTTCCGGGTGCAGCAAACTTGGAGGATTAAATGACCATGACAAACATATTAATTTAATATGGAACTTTTATGACATGTTAATGAATGTGTTTACTATATTACGGAATAATTTGAGATAAAATTCACGTGTTTAGAATTTATTATAATTTAGGTAGTAAACCGTTCAAGTGTCGCTTACAGGTGAGTTAATAGTTGTAAGTAAGTCCAAGACAAGCCATCAAGGAAATAATCATGCATTCATTTTAATTTTAGGTGTTGTATTAAGTATAGTTATGATTTGTAATATGCTTAATAGGGCAGGATTCCAATAGAGGTGCTGAAAACGTCAACTAGGCGAAGACATATCGAGAATCCACTACTTATGAGTATAATTTCGTGACTGTTATTTGACTCAATGATGCTTTCTTAATAAATGGTGCTGAATGAATCCTTTACTTACCTAATTGTATTGATTGAATAGCCTATGGTGCTATAACGTGGATTATGTGATGTTTGAGCGACAGAAATGAATGTGGTGATTTGAACTCATTGTATAAAAATGTGGATTGTGTGATGATCCTTATCATGGTGAAAACGTTGTTGATGAATTGATGATAAAAATGAGATATGTAATATGAGATAAGAGGCTCTGTTATGGATGTTATAGACCTTGAGTCATGTGTTAAAAGATAGTCCAAATGATTATCAAATGTATGAAATATCCACAGTTCTAGATATTGTTTTCTGTGCAGGTCCAAGTATGCTTAGTGAGGTAAAGATTACCTTCAGTTTCGCGTTAAAGACCTTGAGAACAACAGAAAGGTCCTAACAAGTGATGTAGCAACAGCCTTCTGAAGGCACTATCGGTCCGCAAAGCCTGTGAAGATGGTTATTTTCTAGCAGTAACCAAATTGATCAGAACAGGGCGTGTAGATAATAACTAATTTTGACTGTCAATTTGAGGATTTTGACCAAAATTGGGGATTTTTGACGATTTTGACCGAAATTGAGCTAATTAACTAATTTTTAGGGAAAGATTGACCAATTTTGACTTATTATAAAGGGAATAGAATTCTATTTTACCAATTTACCCCCAAACCCTATTTTAATTTTATCTTCTTCATCTTCTTCACTATTCTTCATCACCAACCACCACCATCAACACCAACCACCACCACCACCACCACCACCAAAATATAAAAAATTAGACATTAAAATATGATATTTTCATGCTCGAGCAAAAAGAAATTCAAACAACACAAATTGAATGTAAGCAAAATCACATTTGTTCATGTAAAATGAAGTGGGTTATAATATTTTCTTCATATTCTTGATTTTTGGGTGTTGGGAGTGGTGGTGGCGGGTGGTTCGGGGGTGGCGATGGCGGTGCCATGGTTCAGGGTGGGGGTGGGGGTGGGGGTGGCAGTGGTGGGTGGTTCGGGGGTGGCGATGGCGGTGCGATGGTTCGGGGTGGGGGTGGGGGTGGCGGTGCGGTGCTTGGGGGTGGCTGTGGGGAAGAGGTGGTTGGGGGTGGCAATGATGGAGGAGAGGGGAGGAAGATGGGTTTTTAAAAAATGGAATAAAAAAAATAAATCAAAATTCCCAATAAATAAAAAATAAAATAGAAAAATAAGTCAAAATCAGCCCAAATCCCCAAATTTGGTCAAAATTCTCAATTTTAGTCAAAATTAATTAAATTTCCGGCAAAAATCGAATATTCCGGCTGAAATCGAATTTTTCGACGAAATTTGTACTTAAATTGCCAGACATACCCCACATTAATGTACTCAAATTGCCAAACCCCCCATATTAGTGTACCAAATAAACGTGCATGCCACATTAGTGTACCAAAAATGCAATATTCCCTCTTTGTAACACATCGTTCAACTTCGCCCTAGGGAGGCTCGATCTGATTCTCATTTTCCGGCGATTGATTTTCATCTTAGGCGTTGCCTAACTCCATTTACGTCTCTACCAAGTCAATTTTTGTGAAGTGTTAAGGTGTACACATCTGGGTTCATTGTGTTCGGACTTCGCTTTCGTTTCTGAGTTTTGTCAGCAAAGTGATGCTGCTTTGGGCTTATTTTTCAGCGTTTGTATGTCTACCATTTGAGTTTGACATATGGTATCTTTTGGGTGTTACACGTTTTCTGTTCCAATCTCGTTGTTCAAGATTTTCACGCTTCGACTGCGGGGAGTGTTGGAAAATATATTTCATATTTTAGATTAGTATCTTTCCATATTATGTTGCTTATTAAGATATATAGTAATATATTATTTATAGTTTAAGAATATTTTATTTCCTTGTTTGTAGGGTAGGTTAGGGCAAATTATGATATCGGTAGATTCTCTTGTAATCGTATATATAGGTTCCATCATCAATAAAACTATTTACGGGGTTTTATGTTTTTCGACAGTCTTAATAAAATTTATCTTATTTCTACCTAGCTTTTCCTTCTTTTTGTTCTTTTCTTTTGGGATATGTTCTTTTCTATCTAGTGCTGGATTTCTGCCATGTCGATCATCTGTGGAAAAAATCTTATAAAAGTCTAAATTGATTTGAACCTCTTTATTCTTCTGCAATAAAGATGCATCCTTCAAATATAGCAGTGTTTAAGTTCTACATAACTGTGGTTATGCGGCTTCTTCACATATATATTCGTTTTCATTAGTTTTGCTCGTTTTACGAAATGGTCACTTTATCCTTTTGTAATTAGGATTGATTAATAGATCGTTGTGGATCTGATTGTAATATTTTACTTCACAAAAAGATATAGAAAGATTTTAAGCTTTTATGAATCACGTTACTGTTCAAATGTACAGTCCACTAAATTGATTGGAGCATTAGATTCATAGATGTGATGGAGTCATGTTCTAAACATTCCAGTTCTTATTTTCTGTTGTCATGCGATTTTTTTGTATCAGAATATATATATATATATATATATGTGTGTGTGTGAATAACATCTTGAAGCAGGTTTAAGTCCAAGAGTAAACATATTGAAAGAAGTGGTTTACGCAACCTCAACAGCTACTAATCTACTACATATGAGGTTAGCTATCTTTCTCATGCTTTATTGTTGCATACTTGCATGATAATCTCTATTAGGCCATGAACCAATGGAGTTTATAGCTGTAAAAAGCTTGTTTGATATGCATATTTGGGATCAAGGAAAACAAAGGTGAAATCAACCAACTCATTTTAGTTTTCAAGTTTGCATCCATCATGGAGGTGAATTTTAACTTGAATAATCTATACGGCTCCTCTCCTAGAACATATTTCACGCTTAACTATAGTGATAGTACATGTAAGAACAAATGTCTTGTGACGTTTAAAGCTTTCTTACCCTGAGAAGCTTTCGAGAAACTAATTGTTTATTAGTAGAAACTCTGCATAGGAAATAACGATCCCTTTGTAATTTGATTCGTCTAAGAGTTTAGTGACTTACTTTGTCAAATGATAAAGATTCGTCCAAAATTAACAGCTAAGGAGTCGAGTTTAAATTTTGAATTTTACCACGAAGATTCTAAGTATTAAAGAGGGTGACCAATATCTTTAATTAAAAGCGCTATTAAATTGTAAGCCAAACCTAATATCATGAAATGCTAATAAATAGCCAAAACCCGCGCCTGCCCCAATCATACAGCCTCTCTCTACCTCAACCCTAGCTGTAGCGGCGCAAATCGTTCAAAAGCAGATCTCTTGCTCTATTCATTTGTGTAAGATTTTATGTTCTTCTTCTCTCTAAATGTGTATTTATGTACACGGGTGTATGTCTATCATATGAATTCGTTTATGCTAAACCAATTTGTTCGTTTTCTTGTATATTCATTGCCCATTTTTCCCATTAACTTTGGTTTAAGAAGATTTTAAAGTTTCAATGTATCTTCTAAAGGTAAGTTATGATAACATGATCTAGATGGACCTGAACTTATATAATTATTTATGTATACAAGCTTATTATCGCCGTATATTCGAAAGCTATGTGGATTTTGTGTTTTGAACTATGAAATGCATTTGAGAAACACTAATGTATAATTAATACAAATACATTGCATATCTTTTGTCTATCTATTCATGGAAACTAGGGGTGGCAAAATGGATTCGGAACCATGGTTCCAACCCAATTAAATTAGTTTGGGGTTCGATTAGTTCTAAAAAAAATTTATTTGGTTCCTAAATGGTTCCAACTAATTTTAAGTTAGGTCAAAATCGCGTACCAATAATCTACATTATAAATAACAAAATGTAAGGTATTGAGTCGGGTTGAGCTTGGTTCCCTTTCGGGTTGACTTTGGTTCCCTTTTGGGTTGAGTTTGGTTCCTCCTTAAAACCATTTAAGAACCCAACACATTTAACAACCAACCCATTGGAACCAACCCAAACTCAACTCAACCCGCCTGATTGCCACCTCTAATGGAAACAAATCACAGTTATCATCTATATATGTCTGAAGAAGAACAAAGTATACTCAATTGATCTTGCAATAGATGGAATGTAGTTTCTCTTGTGTATGAAATAATACTCATTTGCTATAAATCATGTCCTCTACATCTGGAACAAATAATTTATAAGTATTCATCATTGAAATCAAATAATTTTGGAAAATTATGAGATGGTTTGTTCATTCATGAGAGAAGTGTTAATTTAAGCTTCTATCACTCAATATTTTCGGGATTTTGTGCAAGTTTATGGCGAGAAAAGGAAGATACTGATGAGATTGCACCATTTATATAAGCTTTAAGTAGCATATTGTTGACTATCTCGAACCGTTACATGTGAAAATGATTAGATACATCTAATGAAACAAAGCTGTGACAAACTTTTTCTATATGCTAGATTTTGTTCAAATTGTTTATACTTATTTTACTACATTTTAGTTGAGTTATATTTGTTTTATGAACCATTGTGTTGGCTCCCTATTTGCACTAACCATGAAAGTAATCCATTTGTTCTAGTTTTGATTTCAAAAATATTTCCAATTTTGTGTCCAATTTGGGTCCAACCTATTTTTCACTTTGAGTCAATAATTTACATTTTACACTCTACAACACCTCCTTATACCACTTTAATTCATAGTGGGTCCTTATTGGGTCCATTTTGGGTCCTTATGCACTTTGGGTCTTTATCGGGTCCAACTATAATGCATATTTTTTGATATTGGATCCGACCCAAATCCAACCCATTCAACCTAATTGTCACCCCTATTTTTTTGATATCGGGACTTGATTTTAATTTTTGGGTCAATCAAAGCCGCCCACAATATACAAATGATTGTGATCGTCTCTGAAGAATACAATGATCGAGAATATGTTGGAACATTGGAGTGTGAGCATGATTTTCACAAAGAATGTATTAAACAATGGTTGTTGCAGAAAAACTTGTGTCCCATTTGTAAAACCACCCAAGATTCTGTGAAACTTTGCGTCTTTTATTCTTTTTTCTCCCTTTGTGATCTTATTTGATTCCAAAAATATTTCGAAAAAGATTATTGACTCCCTTTGTGATCTTACTGATGATGTTTATTTTTCCCCTATGGAACTCAATTGACACGAGGCATGAGCATAATGTGCAATCTAGGCTCAAGTATAATTATACTTATACCCGTGTTTTATACTTGATAGATAAATTCCAAAAATCAAAAAATATGTATCTAAAATCGAAACTATCATGGAACGATGGTGATCCCTGCCGAGAACATGAACATAAAAGGGCTAATCCTTCAAATGGCGATCATAACCCGTCTCATGACTGACTTTGCCACCAAAAAGGCCTCTAAAGATCTCGTTTTTTACTCGCCATCACTACAGTTGAAACCATTGGAGAGGGAAAAATCCGGCAAAGCTCCGGCGATGTCATCTTTCTGGTGGATTTCAACTGCATCACTTTCAAGTTACTCCCCAGCGAGGTCTTGGAAGGTATAGTCCACATAATATTGAAACACGGGATTTTTTTGAAATGTGGGCCCGCCGAAAAGGTGTACCTTTGTCATTGGAAATTGGACGATTATCAGTATGTGCCTGGCGAAAATCCATACTTTATGAATGGGAAATTGTCGAAAATGGAAAAGGGTGTGGTGGTGAGGTTTGTTGTGATTGCTGAGAAGTTTATGGAGGCTGAGAAGGATTTTCAAGCAGTTGTTAGCCTTGAGGGTGATTATCTTGGTCCTATTGCATAGCAAGTAAGCTTGAAATGTGGATTAATTGAGATCTTTTATATGTGGAATTGTCTTTAGAATGGGATTTTTGCTAAAAAGGCTTAGATTTGCATTTTGTGAATTTTGGTATTTGTCATGTTGAATTTTAGTTGTTATATTGTTGCTGATTTTCTATGATGCACGGACAAAGGACATGGCGCATGACACGGGACACGGCATTTTAAAAATATTAGGACACGACACGGCCTTGAAACTGCTAATAAAATGTTTATATATAAATTAATATACATATATATGTTCATTCATCTAAGTTAAATATATAAATTAGTCTTTTCATTATAATTTAAATGACTGGATAGAGAAATAAACTATAAGAATGACTATTGTACGTTATAAATTTGTATTTGATTTGTAAAGTTATATATGCTTGAAATAATAATAAATACTGCAATTTTCAAAATCACAGAAAATAAGTGAAATAACATCAAGCGTCACAAATAATGCATACATAGTAGACATACCCTCTAACTGAATCCATTACGGTGTTCATATTTTATTTTTTTATTTTATTTAAGCAAACAAATTTATTTTTATATTGGACACGGTGTCGGAGAGTATCGGACGAGTGTCGTGTCCGATCAGGTGTCCGACACGACACGTTGTGATTTTTTCAAGTGTTCGTGCATTACAACTGATTTTCATGTAACAATGGCTGATGATTTTGTATGGGATTTCCATTTTCAGAGCTTTTTTTCTTTTTTCAGAATCTGATTTTGGAATTTGTAATCTTGGATGAATGCAAGGCAAAATTTATGAATTGGATTGAGTTCAAAAAAATTGTTTCTTGGCAAACATATTAATATGCAGCTCAAGAACTGCGCGGTTGTAAAATAAAGGGTTTATCTTATTCTGTTTCTACCTAGCTTTTACTTCTTTTTGTTCCTTTTTTTTCCTTTTTCGGGTATGTTCTTTTCAATCTACTGCTGGATTTCTGCCATGTCGATCATCTGCGGAGAAAATATTAGAAAAAGTCTAAACGGAGGCATAGATGTGGTGGAGTCATGTTCTAAACATTCCAGTTCTTATTTCGGGTTGTCATACGAATTTTTGGATCAGAATATATATATATATATATGTGTGTGTGTGTGTATGTGTGTGTGTGTGTTCGTGTGTGTGAATTACATCGTGAAGCAGGTTTAAGTCCAAGAGTTAACAGTGTGAAAGAATTGGTGGCAGCCTCAGCAGCTACTGATCTACTGCAGATGAGGTTAGCTATCTTTCTCATGCTTTAATGATAAAGATTTGTCCGAAATTAACAGCTAAGTAGTCGAGTTTAAATTTTGAATTACCACGAAGATTCTAAGTATTAAAGAGGGTGACCAATATCTTTAAGAAAATTCTAAGAATTAAAAGCGCTATTAAATTGTAAGCCAAACCTAATATCATGAAATGCTAATAAATAGCCAAAACCCGCGCCTGCCCCAATCACACAGTCTCTCTCAACCTCAACCCTAGCTGCGGCGGCGCAAATCGTTCCAAAGCAGATCTTTTGCTCTATTCATTTGTGTAAGATTTTATGTTCTTCTTCTTGCTAAATGTGTATTTATGTACATGAATGTATGTCTATCCTATGAATTCGTTTATGCTAAACCAATTTGCTCGTTTTTTGTATATTCTATGTCCATTTTTCCCATTAATTCTGGTTCAAAAAGATTGAAAGATGATAATGTATCTTATAAAAGTAAGTTATGATAACAGGATCTAGATGGATCTGAACTTATATGATTATTTCTTTTCATTTATTTATACGAGCTTTTTGTTGCCGTATATTTTAAAGCTAGGTCGACTTTGTGTTGTGATCTATGAAGTGATTTTGATAAATGTATAATTACTACAAGTAATTTGCATATCTTTTGTCTATCGATTCATGGAAACAGATCACAATTATCATTTATATGTCTGAAGATTAACAAAGTATACTCAATTGAGCTTGCAATGGATGGAATGTAGTTTCTCTTGTGTATGTCCATCTACATCTGTAAACCTGCTGTGTTGGGATCTTAATTCCTTCAAAACAAATAATTTATAAGCTGCTGTGTTGGGATCTTAATTCCTTCAAAACAAATAATTTATAAGTAGTTGTTGGAAATTAAGAATGATCTTGAAAATCATATTTGATATGATTTAAATTAGGATCTAGATAATTGATGTAATTAGGGATTGATTGAGATTTGATTTGATTGTGATATGATTTGGAGTGATTTCCTCCATATTTATCACTTGTTATTTCACCTATAAATAGAGGTGACCATTGTAATTCATTTCCAAGAGAGTATGAAAGTCTTATAGCCCTTTTAGCATTATTTTGTGGATGTAGGCCTAATGGCTTTATAACTCCCATTATATTATATTATATTGTCAAAATTAAATTTAAGAAGCTTATAACAAAAAATTGTTTTAGGTTTCTTAAATTTATTTTACACGCGATTTTTAGGCTAAATTTTTTTTCACAGGGGATTTCATGCAATTTGAAAATTTTACAGGGAGTTTTTAGGCTATATTTTTTTCATAGGAGGTTTTATGCAATTTGAAAATTTTACACGGGTTTTTTAAGCTATATTTTATCCACGGGAGTTTTCAGCCAATAAAGTATTTCACGTGGGGGTTATTTATATTTTGCTCGAAAAACCAAGTAATTCGTGTCTTCTTCTCTCTTCATTTTTAGCCATGTATGGAATTCAATATAGTCATCATTGAAATCAAATAGTTTTGACAAATTATGAGATGGTTTGTTCATTCATGAGATGAGTGTTATTTTAAGCTTGTATAATTTTATATCTTGATGATTTTGTGCGAGTTTATGGCGAGAAAAGGAAGTTATTGATGGGATTGCATCATTTGTTAAGCTGTAAGGAGAATAATGTTGAATATCTCGAGCCGTATGTTAATTACATGTGAAAATGATTAAATACATCTCATCAAACAAAGCTGTGACACCTTATTCTATACGTTAGATTTTATATTAATTATTAGTACTTGTTTTACTACATTTTGTTGAGTTATATTTGTTTACAATGGAACTATGAACCATTATTTTGGCTCCCTATTTGCACTAACCATGGACTTCCATAGCTTTAACCTCATCTTACTCCCTTTGTGATCTTAGTGATGATATTTATTTTTTCACTATGGAACTCAATTGCACGAGGCATGAGCATAATGTCCAATCGAAAATACCATGAACTCAAGTATAATTATACTTATACCCGTGTTTTTATACATGATAGGTAATTCTTGAAAATCGAAAAGAAAATTGAAAAATATGTATCTAAAATCGAAACTATCATGGAACGTGGTGATCCCTCCCGAGAACTTGAACACAGAAGGGCTAATCCTTCAAAAGGCGATCATAACCCGTCTCATGAATGACTTTGCCGCCAAAAAGGCCTCTAAAGATCTTGGCTTTTTCCTCGCTATCACTACAATTGATAGCATTGGAGAGGGAAAAGTTCGACAAAACTCAGGCGATGTTGTCTTTCCCGTAGATTTCAACTGCATCACTTTCAAGATGCTCCCTGGAGAGGTCTTAGAAGGTATAGTCCACAAAATATTCAAACACGGGATTTTTTTGAAATGTGGGCCCGCCGAAAATGTATACCTTTCTCATCGGAAAATGGACGATTATCGATATGTGCCTGGCGAAAATTCATACTTATGAATGGGAAATCATCGAAAATCGAAAAGGGTGTGGTGGTGAGGTTTGTTGTGATTGGGGAGAAGTTTATGGAGGCTGAGAAGGATTTTCAAGCTGTTGTCAGCCTGGAGGGTGATTATCTTGGAGCTATTGCTTAGAAGGTTATCTTGAAATGTGGATTAATTGAGATTTTTTATATGTTGAATTGTCTTTAGAATGGGATTTTTTGATATATAATGGTGTAAAAAGGGTTAGATTTGCATTTTGTGAGTTTTGGTATTTTGTCAATGTTGAGTTTTAGTTGATATATAGTTGTTGATTTTCATGTGATAATGGTAAAGAGGATAGCAGTAATCCTAATATTAGGATTTTACTGGAAGAAATTGTTAGTCACATTAGCATTTGTTGTTCAAAATATTTGGAGGAAGGAGAAAGGGGTTCGGATTCGTTATGGGCCTATATCTTGGATGTAATAAGGGTTTGGACTGTAGATGAGGTCAGAGAGAGCAGTAATGCTGATGTCATGGCACCTTATTCTTCCTAGTTAGTTGTAGTATTCTCACTTCTTTTGACTGCCTGTTACTTGTGCTTGTTTGCTTCAATGGTATTATGCAATTATATGAAATTATAGTTTCAGTAAAATTCAAACTCGTGATATTCAAGTTACAACTTATTTAGACCATGTTCCAAGTGCACAATTTTGTTGCAAATGGGGCTCAAACATAGTGACATATTTTCACTGTAGTGTGCAACTTTTTGAACCATTTTTGATGCAAATGACTCTCAAACAGAGTGACATTTTTGGACCATTTAGGTGCATTCAAATTGCAACATTTTTGGTGCAATTTCCTTTTTATTATAATTTAATTCTTAATCATTCATTGAAAACTTATAAATAAGAGAAAATTTAATACTTTAAAAACTATGAATAATATTAAAAGATTCAGAACAATTTAAATAATTTATTTAATTCAAATCGACTGTTAAAATCCATAATTCTCTCTACCCATGAAAAAAAAGACACGGAAGAAAACGTGTTAATATAGATAGATTCAATTACATGATTTATATTCACCACTGGGTATAAATTTTTTATGCTATTTATTTATGAATATATAGGTAAGTCACATTTTCTATACATGATATTTACATATGAAATAGAATACGAAACACAATACGAAACAAGATTCCCACATCCAGGGACGGAGCAAGGGGGCTCGTGTAGCCCGATAAAAAAATAAAAATATCGTGTTATTTTGCTTTAATTTTTTATGATTAATTTGGTCTCTCGATTGACAATGTTGATTTCTAAAATACAAATTCATTCGATGTTTCAATAGCAAATTCTTTAAAAAAAACAAGATTTATACATATATAGAATGTACTATTCTTTTCATAATAAATTGTTCATGAATTAAAAATAGTATAAAATTTTATAAAACAAGAAAAATATTATCAAATTATTCAATAGTTTAAAGGAGATGCTTACTTCACTTTTCATTTGTTTTATTTTCCTTTTCCAGATTCTCCAGGTATAAATAAAGGTGGCAAATCACATGAATTATTTGCATGTGGCATCGCAATGGCTAACTTGTGCAATCATGTGTTTTAATGATTATTTAATTACATTACAAAATTATAATATGGCTACTTAATTTATTTTCTTGGCAACATGTAGTGCATATATTCCTTAACAACTTTTTTTTCTTCAATTATAAAGTATATATTCTTTGTATTCCCAATTAATAACAAGTTCGTTTGTCGTTCAACACATTATTAAAAAAGAAAATGTAAAGTTAAAAGAATTCACAAGTTACAATAAAAAAAGTAAATAAAATCGTTTAATCTAATCATTTAACAATAATACTAATAGAATCCAATTAATATGCGTATTTACGAATTTTAAATATAGGTCGTGATCGATCGATATTTATATTAAAATTTAGTAGCTTAAGCCAATAATATAAAATTAGGCTAAGCAACATACTTATGGTGGGATATGGATTACTTAAAGATAAAAATCTATTAAACTAATATAGAGAAAAAACATGCCTAAGAAGTAGGTAAAGGTCCAATTGTTATTTGCAATCTTTTGATAATATGTCCATAAATATAATTAATTGCTCAATATAGTACTAATTAATATGTTAAGTAATTTAAAATGATTGTCACAATTGAACCAAACCTAATTAATGTTAACTATGAGCAATTAAGCTTCTAATTATGACCATTAATAGCCATGCAATAGAGTCTACTATTTTTGTTTGATCTTAACTCGTAAGTTAATGTCACATTTTAAGAGGTGTATAAAAATGATGGTACTTTTTCAACAAAAGTGTGACATATTGGACTTAAATTGCAATTAAGATGAGATATTTTATTTTTTTAGCCCTTGTTTGTTTATTCAAACACCATTTATCTTAACTTATTTTAAAAACATAAACAAACACTTACCATTTTCACAGAAATTTTTATAATATGCAATTAACGAGAAAAAATTAATATCATTTTAGTTTTCTAGTTTGCTTCCATCATAGAGGTGAATTTTAACCAGAGTACTATATATACGGCTCTTGTCCTAAAACATATTTCCTGCTTAACTATAGTGATAGTACTTGTGAGAACAAATGTCTTGTGACGTTTAAAACTTTAGAGAAACTAATTGTTTTTAGTGAAAACTCTGCATAGGAAATAACGACCCCTTTGTAATTTGATTCGTTCAAATGATAAAGATTCGCTCGAAATTAAGAGCTAAGTAGTCAAGTTTAAATTTTGAATTACGAAGAAGATTCTAAGTATTAAAGAGGGTGACCAATATCTTTAAGAAAACTCTAAGAATTAAAGGCGCTATTAAATTGTACGCCAAACTTAATATCGTGAAATGCTAATAAATATCGTGAAATGCGTATTTATATACATGAGTGTGTATGTCTATCATATGATTTCGTTTATGATAAACCAATTTGCTCGTTTTGTTGTATATTATATGCCCATTTTTCCATTAATTCTGGTTCAAGAAGATTGTAAGGTTTCAATTTATCTTCTAGAGATAAGTTATGATAACATAATCTAGATGGATCTGAGCTTAATATGATTATTTCTTTTTTATTTATGTACACGAGCTTTTTATTGACGTATAATCGAAAGCTGGGTGGATTTTGTGTCTTGAACTATGAAATGCATTTGAGAAACACTAATGTATAATTAATACAAGTTCATTGCATATCTTTGTGTATCTATTCATGGAAATAATACTCATTTTCTATAAATCATGTCCATCTACATCTGGAACAAATAATTTATAAGTACTCATCATTGAGATCAAATAATTTTTGAAAATTATGAGATGCTTTGTTCATTCATAAGATAAGTGTTGTTTTATCTTCTATCACTCAATATTTTCGGGATTTTGTGCAATTTTATGGCGAGAAAAGGAAGTTATTGATGAGATTGCACCATTTTTGTAAGCTTTAAGGAGCATAATGTTGAATATCCCGAACCGTATGTTACTTACATGTGAAAATGATTGGATATATCTCATGAAAACAAAGTTGTGACACCTTATTCTATATGCTAGATTTTATTCAAATTGTTAATATTTGTTTTACAACATTTTAGTTGAGTTATATTTGTTTACAATGGAATTATGAACCATTGTTTTGGCTCTCTATTTGCTCTAGCCATGCAAGTAATCCAGTTGTTCTAGTTTTGATTTCAAAAATATTTCCAATTTTGTGTCCAATTTGGGTCCAACCTAATTTTCACTTTTAGTCAATAATCTACATTTTACACTCTACAACACCTCCTTATACCACTTTAATTCATAGTGGGTCCTTATTGGGTCCATTTTTGGTCCTTATGCACTTTGGGTCTTTATCGGGTCCAACTATAATGCATATTTTTTTATATTGGACCCGACCCAAATCAAACCCATTCAATCTAATTGTCACCCCTATTTTTTGATATCGTTACCTGATTTTAATTTTTGGGTCAATCAAAGCCGCCCACAATATACAAATTATTGTGATCGTTTCTGTAGATGTACTCATTTACTTCGTTTTGGTGCAGGACGAATACAATGATGGAGAATATGTTGGAACACTGGAGTGAGGGCATCATTTTCACAAAGAATGTATTAAACAATGGTTGTTGCAGAAAACCTTGTGAAACTTTGCGTCTTTTATTCTTTTTTTCTCCCTTTGTGATCTTACTTGATTTCAAAAATATTTCCAAAAAGATTATTGACTCCCTTTGTGATCTTACTTATGATGTTTATTTTTCCACTATGGACTCAATTGCACGAGGCATGAGCTTAATGTGCAATCTAGAGCTCAAGTATAATCATACTTATACCCGTGTTTTATACATGACAGATAATTCTTGAAACTCAAAAAACATGTATCTAAAATCAAAACTATCATGAACGTGGAGATCCCTCCCGAGAACTTGAACATAGAAGGGTTAATGCTTCAAAAGGAGATCATCACCCGTCTCATGACTGACTTTGCCGCCAAAAAGGCCTCTAAAGATCTTGGCTTTTTCTTCGCTATCACTATAGTTGAAACCATCCACTACAAGAAAACAAGGCTTCTGAGACGGAAATTTGAGATCGAAATATAACCGTCTCTATTTTGAGACGGATTCAGAGACCGATAGCATATTTGTCTCAAATTTGAGACCAATTTACTACGGGAACATATTTCCGTCTCTCTCTTATTATTGCAACAAAATAGAGATGGAAATAGAGACGGATTTAGAGACATCAAAATCCGTCTCTAATATTGACTAAAAATTCTGAGACGAAAAAAATTGTCTTAGTTGAGACAATATCTAAGACGAATTTAGAGACATCAAAATTCGTCTCTAAATCCGTCTCTAATATCGATTAAAATTCTGAGACGAAAAAACTGTCTTAGTTGAGATAATATCTAAGACGGATTTAGAGACATCAAAATCCATCTCAAATTCATCTCTAATACCGATTAAAAATATTGAGACGAAAAAAATCATCTTAGTTGAGACAATAATGAGACGGATCTGAGACGAAAAAAATATGTGCATAAAATTGTACTCAATTGCAATTTTAAGATTTTTATTGTATATTCATAATTTAATTAAACCTATATTTAACTACCTTCATTTTGCTAATTTTTTATTGGTATTATGCTAATTTATTATTGGTGTTAGAATATTTTTATCTATATAGATTAATGTAATATTTTAATATGATTACTGGACAGAAATCAAATTATTGAGATTTAGGGAATATTAATTTTAGTATAGTATTTCAAACAAAATTTAAGGTTTAGAAATATGATTACACCTTTTATGAATTCACGGGCTTCCTCTTTGCTGGATGGCTTTTCCCTTACACCTTTGGTTTGACATTTTTTACATAATGGATAAATCATAATTAAGATAAGCACAAAGACTCGTACTCGCCCCTATTAATTTTCCATATTTCTAAATCAATATTAGAATATATAATGTGATAAATTAAATTAAAATAAAATAAAACAATATAATAATGATGAGACCTGTTAAACCATCCACAGAGCCCAAGTGACAGTTGAAAGCAACATTAATTTTAAACAATATATTTGGATCAATAATTTTAAAGAGGAAAACGGTAAGGTCTAAATAATATTGTACAAGATTGGATCATTTGAAGTTGAAATTAAGTTGTAAGCCCAAGCCCAAACAACTAGCAAGCCCAAACAATATTAAGCTCCCCCATTAACCTCAAAACAAAACAAACACTATTCTTGTTCTTCTCTCCTTGGTCTACCGTCGTCTACCACCGTTTACTGCCACACCGTCATCTACTGCTACACCGCCGTCTACCGCCATCTACTGCCACACCGCCGTCTACCGCCACACCGCCGTCTACCGCCGTTGTCACGCCCCCGGACCGGGCCCGGGGATGATGACCCTTTTTCTTTCGTAAATGTTATGGTTTTCTAAAATAAAAAATTAATTCTTTGGAAATGAAAATAAATCATTTTTCCTTTGCAAATTCAAACCTTGTACATAAACAAACATTCGTTTACAAAACCATAACAGAGCGGCTATTTAAACATAAAATCAGAGTTTTTGAGCTACAAAACGCTCGAAACACGGCATATGAACATAGCTCTGTCTGAACACTCGGGATGCTTGGACAACCTTCACATATATCAATCATCTCCTACATCATAAGAATCTAATGAGCTAATGACTCAGTAAGAAGAAGCCGAATTATAACAATATATCACGTAGCACATAAGACAGTCAATAATGCGTAGTTCATTTAAAACATTATCTTTTCCTCTTAGGTACCCTCGAAGTATGGTATTTGACTGATGATAATAGGCGTCTGTTTTCGGAAGCTGTTCATAATTGGCCAATAAAAGAAGCATCGCGGGGTTCTCGTACCGACCTATCGGCCGATGATATTAGCCGCTAGCTCCATCATATATCGTGGCTTTATCTATCTTGATTTTTACACCTCAAGGTATTCACCACTGTGGCTTTATCTATCTTGGCTTTTACACCTCAAGGTATTCACCACCCGTTGTTGGGTCCGTCGGTCCCTCCCGCATCCCGTGCCTACCCGACCGTCAATCAAATACCAAACCTCTCTTTTGAAAACGTCTTCTTTCCATATGGATGCAATATAATGCAGCATAATCATAATAATCATGTGTACCTCAACATTTCTTCATCATATGATATTTATTTGCAATATTACACATAATAAATAACACTTAATACAATTGGCACATAATAACACATCAACATACATACTCATAAACATGCATAATATTTATTCTTACGATGCGTCAAAGAAAAGCTTCTACTTACCTTAAGTCGTTAGTACTGAAATCGATAACGGAGACGCTACCGCAAGCTACCTATAGTACTAGTTGTTTATTAACCTGTAAAATGATATATAACTTATCTAAATATAATTTTAGACTAATATTCTAAATTTACCGATTAATTCGAAAAAACTATCAATAAAATACTTACTTGTAACGAGTATGTCGATTGGCCTAGCTCGTTTTACGTTCTATTACGCGTTTCCTATTTTTTCGGAATTTTCTTCTATTTTTCTTCTTTTCTTTCTTTATTTTCTTTCACTTCCCTTTTATCTCTCTGTTTTTGTATCTCAATTTCACCTTGTTATCTCATTTATATAGACAAAAGTGAGGCGGCCAGGAGAGAATCTTAATGAGCAAGTTTGGTGACCAAGTTATATATATATATATAATATTATATGTTGCCTAGATGAAAGGTCAATGACTAAGCTTAGGTGGCCAATGTGTTACTTAATTCATTACACATGTCGGATACATGAAAACTTAGAATTAAGAAGCTTGGTGACCAATTTATATATATAATATTATTATATTCATATGAATTATTTGCAGCTGCTAGCTTATTACGTGTTATACATTTGTACGTTATATTTTTACGTGTCATGTATTTAAACTAATCGGGACATATAGGTAACACATAAGTGATGCGTAGTGTGTAAAATATATTTACCCGATAATTAACAGGAATGCTTAATGTACCGTATTGAATCAAAACTCTAAAGTTAAGCGTGCTCATACAGGAGCAGTAACAAGATGGGCGACCTCCTGGGAAGCACCTCAATTTTTGGTTTGTTAATTAACTTGTGATAATTTATATGCTACACAATTAATAGTAAGTGCTAATAGGTGAGAGCTTATTCGGGTTTATTACCTCCTTACCAAAATTTCGTCCTCGAAAATTGGCATACCTAAATTATCCCATTTATTAGTAAATGAATGCACAAGATTGATAACGATATGCATTAATCAAACATAAAAGCATAAAGCAAGAAGTTGACCAAGTTTTCCCAGGCAGGATATGTTCATATGCCTTCTTTTGTCTACAGTAAAGATCCGCTCTGATACCATAAAATGTCACGCCCCCGGACCGGGCCCGGGGATGATGACCCTTTTTCTTTCGTAAATGTTATGTTTTTCTAAAATAATAAAATTTATTCTTTGGAAATGAAAATAAATCATTTTTCCTTTGCAAATTCAAACCTTGTACATAAACAAACATTCGTTTACAAAACCATAACAGAGCGGCTATTTAAACATAAAATCAGAGTTTTTGAGCTACAAAACGCTCGAAACACGGCATATGAACATAGCTCTGTCTGACCGCTCGAGATGCTTGGACAACCTTCACATATATCAATCATCACCTGCATCATAAGAATCTAATGAGCTAATGGCTCAGTAAGAAGAAGCTGAATTATAACAATATATCACGTAGCACATAAGACAGTCAATAATGCGTAGTTCATTTAAAACATTATCTTTTCCTCTTGGGTACCCCCGAAGTATGGTATTTGACTGATGATGATAGGCGTCTATTTTTGGAAGCTGTTCATAATTGGCCAATAAAAGAAGCATCGCGGGGTTCTCATACCGACCTTTCGGCCGATGATATTAGCCGCTAGCTCCATCATATATCGTGGCTTTATCTATCTTGATTTGTACACCTCAAGGTATTCACCACTGTGGCTTTATCTATCTTGGCTTTTACAACTCAAGGTATTCACCACCCTCTGTTGGGTTCGCCGGTCCCTCCCGCATCCTGTGCCTACCCAACCGTCAATCAAATACCAAACCTCTCTTTCGAAAACGTCTTCTTTCCATATGTATGCAATATAATGCAGCATAATCATAATAATCATGTGTACCTCAACATTTCTTCATCATATAATATTTATTTGCAATATTACACATAATAAATAACACTTAACACAATTGGCACATAATGACACATCAACATACATATTCATAAACATGCATAATATTGATTCTTACGATGCGTCAAACAAAAGCTTCTACTTACCTTAAGTCGGTTGTACTGAAATCGATAACGGAAAACGCTACCGCAAGCTACCTATAGTACTAGTTGTTTATTAACCTGTAAAATGATATATAACTTATCTAAATATAATTTTCGACTAATATTCTAAATTTACCGATTAATTCGAAGAAACTATCAATAAAATATTTACTTGTAACGGGTATGTCGATTGGCCTAGCTCGTTTTACGTTCTATTACGCGTTTCCTATTTTTCCGGAATTTTCTTCTATTTTTCTT
Organism: Verbascum thapsus; assembly: GCA_963669365.1. Taxonomy (NCBI): domain Eukaryota; kingdom Viridiplantae; phylum Streptophyta; class Magnoliopsida; order Lamiales; family Scrophulariaceae; genus Verbascum; species Verbascum thapsus. Next base: position 12,756,597 of record OY770105.1, read on the forward strand.
CTTTTCTTTCTTTATTTTCTTTCACTTCCCTTTTATCTCTCTGTTTTGTATCTCAATTTCACCTTGTTATCTCATTTATATAGACAAAAGTGAGGCGGCCAAGAGAGAATCTTAATGACCAAGTTTGGTGACCAAGTTATATATATAATATTATATGTTGCCTAGATGAAAGGTCAATGACTAAGCTTAGGTGGCCAATGTGTTACTTAATTCATTACACATGTCGGATAGATGAAAACTTAGAATTAAGAAGCTTGGTGACCAATTTATATATATAATATTATTATATTCATATGAATTATTTGCAGCTGCTAACTTATTACGTGTTATACATTTGTACGTTATATTTCTACGTGTCATGTATTTAAACTAATCGGGACATATAGGTAACACATAAGTGATGCGTAGTGTGTAAAATATATTTACCCGATAATTAACAGGAATGCTTAATGTACCGTATTGAATCAAAACTTTAAAGTTAAGCGTGCTCATATAGGAGCAATAACAAGATGGGTGACCTCCTGGGAAGCAGCTCAATTTTTGGTTCGTTAATTAACTTGTGATAATTTATATGCTACACAATTAATAGTAAGTGCTAATAGGTGAGAGCTTATTCGGGTATTACAGCCGTCTACTGCCACACTGCCGTCTCTCAAAACGACGCCAATTTGTCTCTCGCCAGCTCGGAACTAAATCGATCGACGAAACACTAAATCCGACCTTGTTTTGCCTTAGGTAATTAGTTCTTGTACAGTTGATTGCAGGCTTACTTTGTATAGAGAAAGCTTACCTACTTATGTACTCAAATAAATTAAACATATATGTCTTAAATCTTAGTTTGATTGTTAATATTTATGTTTATGTGATTTTGAATTGTTATGTTTTTGTCGAAACATCTTCTGTACTTTTGATCAAGGTTTCTTCAGTGTTTTCGAATTCCATGTGTTTTTTATATGAGAATGATTGTGTTTTGAGATTTGCTTATTTTCAATTTTTCTCTCAACACTTGTGGAGAATGAGGAATTTGTACACTTGTGGAGAATAAGGAATTTGTACACTTGTGGAGAATAAACTCATTTGACAAAAATCTAGATTAACGATTTGGCTTCCATGTCAGGTTATCTTGTTTCTGTGGATTCATACATGAACTTGCAGGTAACAATTACATAAGTGAAAGTTATTTGGTTTGCTTTGCAATGTTTTGGTTATGTTATTATACTTTGGTGTGGATTTTGAATGTGAAAATATGTCCAGAAACTCAATTTCATGATACTCTAAACTCAATTTCATGTTATATTGGCTGTTTTTAAAACATGTGTTACATATTGATCTGTGTCACATATTATTTTTCAAATAAGTCCTTATTTTAAATTCTTTGTTTCTAAGAAATGAATTTGAGATAAATATTAAACAATGAAGATTTACCTCTAGTATGTGCATGGACCCAACATCACCATCTCCATCCTCAAATTCAACTAGCAGTGAAAGCCAATAATCAGTTGATCCTTCATTTACATGGAAAGCAATGTTTTTCCCTTGGATACTTGCATGGAGTCCTGCATAATTATTGCATCTCATTTTTCAATAATTTTGTTAATTAACATATTCTTAGAGGGACTTTATGTTAAACCCAAATTAATAGTATTTTTTTATGTAAATAACTACAGTATGAGTCATACTGATCATACAACAATTTTTTTGAATTAAAAAGTACTAGAAATAATGTTTAATGATACTATCATTTATATACACATTAGTCAAGATGTTTGTCATTATACACAAAATACATGCTTAAATTATTAAATTAAACTCACATAAAACTACTGAACAATACAGATTTGTCATTTTCAAACAAACACAAAAGTTAGTTAACAAATCCAACAGAATCTGAAAAGAATTATAAATCATAATTAATTATACATGTGAGTATATTGCTATAATGGCCTCTCGATCATGATTAGATGTTATTTTGGTTGAGTAGGAGTTGTGAGCATCAGCTTGAAGAGGAGGTTTAGCTGTTAGCTTTGTCACCCAGGTACAAAAAGAACTCAGTTGTGTATATCTTCCTTATATTTACCCTATTTGATTACTGTTTATTCTAATATACTAACCATTTGGTGCACTTATGAGACTGTTGTATGATTATGCTTTTTTTTTAAGACTATTACATTCACACAAGGTGCTTATAGAATTGAATTTCCGTTCGAGTCTCTCTAACTCACACAGTATACTATATGTTGTAGTTGCTTTTGCTTTTGCTGATTTATCCTTTTTTCTCTCTAACTCACACAGTATACTTATTTCTCGGGTATATATAAAGTTCTCTGTTTGATATTTTTTCTGTCTAGAATGCTGGTTTATTGATTTGATTATTTGCTGTCTGTAATTGTTGGTGCTTGCTTTGGATTCATTCCAATTTATGTATTTTGTTTTTGTTTGTTCACTTGATTTTGATTGAGGTGTTATGGTTTTCTGACATTGACTAATTTGCAAATTTCATGCTTTTGTTAAAGAGAACAATAAAATTTCAGTGCCCTGAAGTACAAATTTCATGATTATTTGTCTTAATTAGTGAATAAATATGTTAATGCATTTGTATTCTTATCATCCGATACATTTGTTCATTAGCTGCTCTGAAGTACTCTATTGGAATTGACCATTTCCTTAAACAAGACGTGTTTAAACGGTTAGAGAAAGAGAACATTGACTTGGAGTTGTTTTTTGATTCAAAAGTACTCTATTTGTTCATTAAGCTGTTGTTAGCCTTGAGGGTGATTATCTTGGTGCTATTGCTTAAAAATGTGGATTAATTGAGATTTTTTATATTTGAATTGTGTTTAGAATGGGATTTTTTGCTATATGATGGTGTAAAAAAAAGGTTACATTTTGCATTTTGTGACTTTTGGTATTTTGTCAATGTTAAATTTTTAGTTGTTATATTTGTGATGCTTGTTATGTGATAATGGGTGATTGGTGGCATTGGATATCCATTTGCAGAGCTTTTTTTTAAGGTGCGCATGTTAGCTTTTCAATATGAAGAAACACCAACTTACACCTAAAACTGAATTTTGGGTGTGTTTTGACCTTAATTCTAAATTTGCCATATTCAATTATTATTATTATTTTCTCGTGAGAGGATGCTACCCTACCGACCTAATTCAATGCATTGGATCAATGGGTCGTGTATCTAAACCAAGTCCTTCCGACTATATCTTGGGCAAGAGCATATGAAGAGAAATCTACTGGAACAAATATAGAACGATAATTTTTTAATTACGTGTCATAAAAATCCTATAAATTAAGTAAATAAAATATGTTTCACATTCAACAATTCTCCAATTTGGTTCTTGTACTTCTCAAAGTTTTTAACTTTTTTTACGATTTTGGTTTTTATGAATATGATAAATCAATTTCCGTTTCACTTCATAATTTCATCACTAATGCTTTTCAAATCTCTCATTTTCTCATCTTCCATGGAAATATTTTCAACCGTAAAACTAAAGTTAACGTCCTAAATTTCTCATAAACCTAGATCTTACATGATTTTTTGACTGGTTTTGTTTTTTCATAATGATATTAATATATCAATTGTATATATATATATGTATATTTAATAAATAATTAATTTTAATTTTGGGCCTTGTATAATTTCTATGCATTTTTAATTTCTTAGTAATTCAAGGAACGCAAACCAAAACTCACATGCTAAAATTACATCTTTGTTCAAGGTTAGAAAATCTAGATAATAACGGACATTTTTTAATCACAAAATAAGCTCCCATTTCTTATTGAGTTCTAAAATTCTTCTAAGAAAAATGACATATTCTTCACGGTCACGGTCAAACATGTGCATAGTGCAAACTTCTTTAATCATCTTGATTGCTTTATAACTTGGTCCAAGTTAATTTATTTAAAATAAGGAAAGATTATTTAATGGCAAGAATACATCTAAGTACCACAAGGATTCAATACTCCATAATTTTTAGTAACCACAAACAGCACCCACCCCTTCATATTTGATGCCAAGGAAGCTAATTACCACACTAATGTACATTGATCATTTTAAAAAAAAGATATTGACGGCCTTCCTAGTGCACCATTTGTAGCGATGACAATTTTCTAACCAAATTATTGATATTGATATTCACTTGGCTATGGACCATTTGATTTAAAGCTTTCCACAAGAGATTCATGACAAGGGCATTAAAAATAAAGATGTTGTATCCCTTGATTTATATGTTTAACACACATATATATATAATTATATTGTGTCTTTATCCATTTCTATTTTTATGAACCATTCATGTTAATTCTAATATTATATCCACTCTATTTGACTAAAGAAAAATGAATAAGTGATATACCATTTCATTATAAGATGTACTATAAAATTCAACATAAAAACTATTAAAATATCTTATATTAAAACTTATGAATATTTGAAACATACACAAAAAGATCATTTATTATCCATGATCCACGTATTTAAATGCTTATGGTATATGGCTATATATATGTTATATATATAATATATATATGAAGAAAGGCTATAATAAAATACTTAAACTATTCAAATTCTTGTAAAGAATTAATATTTTTATCAAATTTCACATTAATACACATTGAACGATGTTGACTATTAATTTCAAGTTCTCATCTAAATATACATTGAACAAAGTTATCAAGTTCATGTACAATCATTTAATAATAATTAAAAAATGATTTAATTTGTGGATAAAATTAATTTATTGCTATAGAGTTATTTTAGTCTAAACAAAAAAGTTAGAGATGTAGATTATTCCATATGTAAATCATGTAAATATCATTCACACTTTTAGAATATATATATATATATATAGATATAGATATTAAATTATTAATATAGGATGTCTTTGGTATTTAGAAAAATTAAGAAATGTGTAAGTTATCCCGAATGATATACACTTTTATAAATAAAATATAAATTTAAATAAATAATATATATGCATATTTATATTAATAATATATAATAAATAAATTAATTCATTTACTATTAAAATATATAAAGTGAATTAACACAATAAAAAAAATGGATACACATCACTTTTGAATGTATACAATGAATTAATCAAATGCTTTCTTAAAATAATGCATTTTATGAACTGACATTAACTATTAAAGGAATAAAATTAACTACAAGTATAATGCATTTACTCAATTGTACCTACCTCTTTTTCAAGTATAATATTCATAGAGGGGTACTTTAGGCTATGCAAAAAAGTTAAGAAATGTAAGTCACTCCATTGATATTTATACTTTTATAATAGTTATAGATGCTGGTGTAAAAATGAGTTAGATTTGCACTAAGTGAGTTTTTGGTATTTTGTGATGTTGAATTTTGGTTGTTATATTGTTGTTGATTTTTATGTGATAGTGGTTGATTGATGTGCATGAGATTTCCATTTTCAGAGCTTTTTTTCTTTTTGAATCTGATTTTGGGATTTGTAATTGATAGAAAATAATATAAATTACAATTTTTTACACAAAAAAGATGGTGAATATAATACATCAAAAGATGGGTAAATTGATGAAAATTGAAAAATCAACATTGAAGTTGAACATGCAAGAATTTGAAGGATTTGAAGGGGTTTTAATCTTGTACGATATAGAAGGTGCGCATGTTATGTATTTGACCATTTTTATAATCTCTTATGTTAAATTTTAATATTTGGGAAAATGTGACAAACCCTTATTCTAAATTTACCATATTCAATTATTTTTTCAACCAGATACGAAGAAAACTCTATATCAAATAATACATAACGATGATTTTTAATTATATTTCGCACTTCACAGGTGTTACACATACTACATACATTGTATATGGAATACACACTTTAGACACGTTTTTTACACACATGGTATATTTTTTACACAGACTTCACAATTTTTACACATGCTACACATATTTTATATAAAATTCACACTTTATACACATGGTTTAATTGTACACTTTCCACACTTTTTACAAAATCTACCCACATTTTTCATATACTACAAATTTTTTACACAATCTATATACTTAGACACACACTACACACTTTCACACACCGTAGAAACTCTAGAAATTATATTCATGGGACCACCAAATTTTATTAATTAAAAAGTTATTAATCAATCGATGAATTAATAATTATTAATTTATATATTAATTAGTTTATCATGCAATACTCTATTTACAAACACCTTTGAAATTCTCACTTAATGAGAAAACAACGCCATAAATTCTCAAAATGATATGGTAAATTAGAGACAAGATTCAAGTTGAAACTGATTTCAACAAAAAATAAAAGACAATTGAGTTATTTTTCAAAAATCTTCATAAATCATTAATGTAATAAGTAATATATAAGGAATTATTGATTTATATTTTATATCGAATCTATGGAAATTATCAGAAATGTATTATCTTATAATTTTAGCGAATTATTAATTTAGCACCCTATCCCCGAGACGGGACCAGCCAAAAATATTATCTTAAAGAGTTTATTAAATAATTGAGTATTAATTTATCAAGCTTTTATAAATAATTATCTATATATATATATATATTAGTGTCGTGTCGTGTCCTATGATTTTTTAAAAATGTTGTGTCCCGTATCCGTGTCGTATCGTGCACCGTGTTCCATCTCCCGTGTCAGTGCATCATAGGAAATACATATTTTTACAAGGATATAAATGGTGCATCACATAAATAAGGTAAATGTTAAATTTGATAGCTTAGAAAATTTATTGTGACTTACCGGATAGATCAATTTGACTAACTTTGTTTTTTTCTTATAATTTGATTATGTTCAATGATAAGCCTATATACTAGACGTAAATGAAATATGGGAAGGCTTTGTTTATTTAGTTCTATAAAGTTTTTAATCATGTATTAATAAATATGTTTTATTTTATTGGCTATGTATTTTTTTCTACATGTCATGTACCCCACCTTTTCCATACATAGATATGACTCGTTCTTTTTTTATATATAAGTAAATGATAGTATTTTTCTATAATCAACCTCTATTATTATATATACTACAGAGTCGTAATGTAGGTATACTTCTTATTGTTGTAATATTATAGATACTACAAATAATTTTTATTACTTGTTTTTTACTTCTTAAATTCAATTAAATACGACTATTTCGGTTGATCAAACACCTAAGAAGACTCTATTTATAATAGTGTATAGAGTATAGAGAGATATAGATATAGATTTATGTATTTTACCATTAATAACAACTATCGGTAGTTTAATAAACAATTATGTTTATTATATCAAGATAAGAATAATAAAAAATTATTTATTCATCAATAGTATAGGTAGTTTGAAAGACAAATATATTTACTATTCAAGAATAGGAATAATAACTCACTTATTAATTAATACAATATTTAAGTTTTGAGGGTATGTTTGTCTTTTCACAATGGGAAGAAATACTTTGCGAATCCATACTTTTATATTAGTTATAGAGATAAATATAGGTAGATATATTACAACAAAAGTAAATAAAATACAACTCAAATTCATATTTATTATATATTAACTATTGTTCACAAATATACACAAAACACTGTGATTTTAATAAAAAAGAATCACTATATATCTTTCCATAAATTCTTTGTATTTCAAAACTTACTACATAATGATAGAAATAAATCTCAATTATAAAGCAAGTGCATTATTCCATTCTCACATTTGAGTCCAGATAAACGAGGAAATTAACGAGACGAGAACTAGTAACTACTTACATTCATATGACCCATATATAAGCTTATAATACAAAATAAAGCAGTCACTAAATCAATCCTTTAGGATCAAGGATTATTGGCCTAATGAAAGAAGCTATATGTATTTCTAGAGAATTTTATGGTTCACCAAATGTCACCAACAAAATATACAATATCAATCTACGTCCACTAAATCAAATAGATAAATATAATCTTAAACGGGTGAGAGAGCAAATAGAAGTCATTTTTCAGGTCATGTTTACCATATGTTTAATAAATCGGTCATACTCGTTCATAAGAATGGATGATTTATCTATTAAAGATCATAATATACTTATTCGATAATTTATCTTAATCCTGTGATTACCAAATCCAATATAGTATATTCGTCTAAGTGAGATTGAAATATTGAACAAGGACCAATTAAATTATTTAATGTTTGACCTCATGCACAAGTAATAAAAATTATCTATGAGGACAACACCCCTTAGTAGACAAGTCAGCCTTCCTCTTTAGGCCAGACAAGTTTTGGCTCCTTATAAAGGGCCGGGCCAGGCCAAAACTTCCTTGTGGCCGGCCTTTACATAGCTTGGCTCCCTTAGCTAGCAGACAAGCCAAGCCTTTCCTTTTAGGCCTTACCAGTTGGTTTTGGCCCGTTTATAATGGGGCAAAACCGATAGGCCGGCCTTAACAATAAGGCTTTTTTAACTATTTATTTTAATTATGTTTTAATTTGTAAAAAAAATTAAACAGTGGGAAAAGGATTTGAACCCTTACCTTAAAGAACATGATAAACCTCGATTATACGTATTTTCTAGCCTAAAATTAGTCATTTCTATATCATTTTATGTTATGATTTATACCTCATATGCGTTTAATAGTTTTGTTACATGTTTATAGGGAAAAATCATTAATTTCGAGAAAGTAACGAAAAACGTATGAAAGGAGATACATGGGCGCTGTTTGGAAATATAATCATATCTTGGGCTGCAAACCTCCAATGTTAATAATCCTTATATGTTTGAAAAGATATGACAATTACCTAAAAGTTTTGTGAAGATGACAAGATCCGGTTGAAACGTTTAAAGGCCCGAAAGTTATAAATTTGCTCTGTTCCGAACCAAATGTGGCAGTTTTGGTAAAACGATCATAACTCGACTTCTACAACTTGGATTGGATCCAAATCAGTTGGGTTTTGAAGCTAAGACATAGATCTACAACTTGTAGAAGACATTGAAGTCAAATGCATACTGTAAGTGGCGTTTAAGCGCAGTGCGTTTAAACGCGCGGCCAGATCCGTCTTTTCGGCCTTTCTTCTTCTTTTGGTGTATAAATACCCCCTCCAAACATTATTTTAGGGTCGAACTTTATTTTTCTGAGATTGATTGTAAAGATTAGGGATTTAAGAACGAGATTCGACAATTGATTGTAAACAGGATCTTTGACAACGGGTTTTATCGAGTTTATCTTTTTAATCTCTTTTAATTCTCGTCTATCTATCATGTTTATTTTCATCATCGTTGATTGTGCTCTTGCATCTATGGAGTAGTCTATTTTATTCTGGAATTGGGAATAGCCCGATAATATGTTATCAACTTGAATTATATTATTGTTTACGTTAGATCGCATATGCTTATGATTTGAATTCTTGATTATTAATGCTTGTGAATTTGCTGGCCACATATTTGCATGTTCATAGATATTAGGTGAAAATTCTGAAAGGTGACATCTAAATCGGAACCCTAGAATTCAAACCTAGGATCCTAAATCACAAAAGTAGTTTTAGGTCTTTTGAGGAATCGATACATTATCATAGAGATTAATGAACTCGAGCTTAGTCTAATCATCACGACAGTAGTTGATTAATTAACTTGGGTAAATTGTTATACTTCGACAGAAGATAATAAATATAATTGGATAGTGTCCTTCATAAGTAGTGATCGTAACTCACTTGATTGTATGATTTAATTGATAACGTATGTCGTGGTGACACCTGATTCTGGAATACTAATCCAATATAATCAAAACCAGTTTTCTACGTTCTGTTCAGTTTTTGTTACTATTTATCTCGTGTATTCGTTAGGCATAGATTACTGATAATTGATAGACTAGTGCTTGATTGTTCGGTCCTCGTGGGAACGATATTTTTTGTACTACACTGAAGCCGTGCGCTTGCGGTTTTAGGCACATCAGAACACAAGTTAACATTTTACATATGTACTTTATTTTGAAATAAAAATGATATAATATATATTTATACAATAAAAATTAATAAAACAATTAAAATAATTGGCCAAAATTTGCCCACGAGCCATAATCGGTTCGGCTGATTTAACCCATCAGCCCCATAAGGCTCTCTAAATCAAATGGGTTGGCCTTAGTGAGCTGGCCCACTCGGCCTGTTGTTGTTGACATCTTTAAGAAGAACTTTTAATAGACGTTCACCTTCTTTCTTATTCTTTCTCCCTCTTTGAAACACAAATTTTCAGAAACCACCAAAACAAAACTGATACAACAAATATATTATCTTTTTCTAAGCAAATGTGGTTCTTTGAGGCACCTTTGATGAATTTTTCAGTTACAAAATTGAAAAAATCTGTTGATTTCTCAGTAGTGCTCAATTAACATTTGAATTTCAACTAGTCTTTCATGTATTAATTACTCCACAGTAATTTTACTTGATAGAGAAGTACACTATTATCATCTTATTCGTTCCAACCCCTGAAGAAGACTACTTGATTTAGCTAATTATGTACATTACATCTCAAATAGCTAAATTTCACCTTATTCTAAGTCAAAATTGATTTAGAACTCACATAAAATAAATTAACAAGTCTATAGGGAAGAAACTAACAATATCCATTTAATTAGATAAATTAGATTTGATGAGCATGAATTAAGGATCAGATGAGTGTGAATAAGGAAATGTGATAATATTTAGGAATAAAATGTTAAAGAAAAAAATATAAAAAGAAAAATAACAATTCAATTCTAAATGGGATAGTGACTTGGATGATGATTTGGATTGCCATATAGGAGGTGAAAATTAGGTGACATGATTTTTGGTGGTATATAGTATTTTCCTTTATGTAAATCATAACTTTTGTAAGCAATAATGGCCCTAGGTGCAAATGATTGTCAGGTGTTATCTACAAAAATACCAAGTGGAAAAGAATCATAATCGAAGTAAGCATTGGAAGCTATGATGGACAAATACGGGGTACGGCACACGACACGACACATGCATAAAATACGGCATTTTAAAAATATTAGAACACGACACAACCTCAAAACTACTATAAATATATATATATATATAACATACATATATATATTCATTTAAGATATTAAATTAGTATTTTTTCTTTAATTTAAATATAATTGATTAGATAAATAAACTAGAAAAATGATTGTACATTACAAACTTATATTTGATTTGCAACGTTAAATATGTCTGAAAAAAAAAATACTTCAATTATCAAAACCACAAAAAATAAGTGAAATAACATCAAGTGTTACAAATAATGCATACATAGTAGACACACACTCAACCACATGCATTACGGTGTCCATATATATTTTTTATTTTATTTAAGTAGACGAATTTCTTTCCATAATGGACACGATATCGGGAAGTATCCGACGGGGTATCAAGTACGACATGTTATGATGTTTTGAAGTGTCCGTGCATCAGCTGTTATCGAAATAAAGTTGAAACCGACTAAATTTTGAAGCAGTACAGTTCAAAGAAATATGTTTACCATAAGATTTGGTAATGATTTGCGGAGTTTAACTTATTTATGACAACAAGTTTAACAGTGAATATTCCTGAAATAAATACAAAATTAATTAAGCAGTCACTAAGTCAATCCTTAAGATCAAGGATTATTGGCCTAATGAAAGAAGATATATGCATTTTCAGAGAATTTATAGCTTCACAAATGTCACCAGCAAAACATACAATATCGAAATCTACAAGTTTTGAATCAAATTTACAAGTACAAAATCAAATCTCCACTATATCAAACAGATAAATATAATCAATTAAACCATAAATGAAGCTCATGGACATTATCATTGCAGTGGAGCATGATTGTGAGACATTATTAGAACCTTATTAGTAAGTTTTGAAAAAATCTTAATTGGGTGAGATTATTAGGGATTATGTCTTAAAATACCATTATTATAAAATTATTTAATGGTATATTATAAGTTAAGGAAGGATGTAAACAAGCCGAGCTTGAACCTTATTGTAAGAGTTCGTGATCTCAAAATTTTCTAGCTCAGGCTCGAGCTCATGAGCTTAGATTCGAGCTTGAATTATTTAATATATATTTATTAATATAATAATAAAATTAATAATATATTAAAAAATAGAAAAGCTCGCGAGCCGGATAAATGAGCTCGAGCTCGACTAAGAACTCGAGCTCATTCGTGACAAACCGAGCAGGCTCGACTCGCCTTACACCCCTAGTTAAGCATAATTAGATATAATAACATAAATAGGGGTGAAACAAATAGGGGTTTGGATCATGTATATCATACGCAATGTTTTAAAAAGGCGCTGCCAAGCGCGGGGCTGCGTGTGGGCGAAAATGCCCCGGGAGATTAAGGGGGTGAAATTTCGATGGGGTGTACGCCCGAAAAGGTAGGATGTACGGCCCATGGCGCCGTGAATCATGGGCTGCACCCCATGATCATTTAAAATAAAAATGTATTTTTTAGGGCTATTTGGACATATTCAATATTTTAAATCCCACAACCTTTTTGTTGAAGTTAAATAATTAAAATTCCTTTTATCCTCAAGTGAAATACAAATAAAACACTAAAAAAAATTAGATTTTTTATATTTTTAATCTCTCTTCATACAACTCCATACAGAGTTAAAAACAAGATAGAATTTTAAGATTTTTTTAAAGGTTGGTATTGTTTCTTCCACAATAAATTACTTTAACTATTTCTATTCTTCCACAATAAATTTCTTTATCACAATTTATATATTCTCCCAATAATTTTTGCGTTTCATGAAATATGAACATGCATATATATCTTCTTGATCTCAATTGCTTATGTCTTTGTGAATTTGTGAACATGCATATCAATTATTTAAAATTATTTTAAATAATATTTTATTTTGTTTTTAATTAAAAATAGAAAATGTGTGGGGCACGCCCCACGCCTCGTGGCTTACGCCCCATCCCGAGGGTTACCTCGCACCCTACCTAACGCTTTTGCAGTTTTAAAACATTGATCATACATTATAATAAATAGGTTATACTCGTTCATAAGAATGAATGGTATATGCTATATTCCACGATTTGTTGTAATCGTGTGAATTCTATTCCAATATAGTGTATCCGTCTAAGTGAAATTGAAATACTGAACAAGACCAATCAAATTATATGGTGTTTGAGTACTACCAAAAATAAATAATTTAAAAACATAATAAAAAATTATTTGATAGTCGGGAACTAGTGCATCCCGTGTAAATTAGTTAGATGTATTCGAAAATGGTGGTTTCGGTGGCCAGTATACTTTGTACATTCAACAATGACATGAAAATGTAATTGGAAAGGACATTATGAAATCTATAATAATAATAATAGGTAGATGTAGTTTAATTTGGTGTTAGGTTGTTTTTAAGCTAAAATATAGGAATGTAAGTTGGACTGGAGAGTTAGGAGTCCAATCGAGTTTCACATCACTTTATAAAGGTGTCATATGGGTTATAATGGGCCAAGTCAAGCCAGTTTTGACGCCTTATAAAAGTTGGACCTGGCCTTATGGCCAGCCTTAACATGGCCTTAGCAGACAAGCCAGGCATTCCCCTTTAGCCTTGCAAGCCGATTTCAGCCGCTTTATAAGGGGCTGAAACTACTATCCCGGCCTTAACAACCAATTTTTTTACGTATTTTTATTTATTTTAATAATATTTTAGTTTGTAGAAAAAAATTTATAGATCTAAAAAAGTTTTGAATTTTTGACCTCAAAGAACACAAGTTGACATTTTACCAACTATGCGGTATTTTATTTTGAAGTAAAATATATTTTTATAATATAAAATTTTTAGAAACAAATAAATAATTTTAGTGGGCCAAATCGGTCCACGAGACAAAAGCGGTCGACCGATTTTGACCCACCGGCCCCTTTAGGTCTCTAAGTTAAATGGGCGAGCCTTAGCAAGCCGGCCCATTCGATCCATTGTCTAATAGACCGTTTAGGCATGCTTGACATCTTTACTATTAAGTCTACCTTTTCTTCAAAAAATATTACTTTTAATACAGGTTCACCTTCTTTTTTATTCATTTCTCTATGTTTAAAACACAATTATTTCAGAAAACCACCAAAATGAAACTCATACACCTTTTTTGTTATCCATTTTGTCGAGTTAGCGGAGTTAAGATACTACTCTAAAACCTCTTGGATTTCTAGTATAAGATTGTGCGTTTTCAGGGGTTCGCTTTATCAAAATATATCATAATATTCGGCCTGGCGTACTACTTTATCTTGCTTGTGCATAGTTGTGATATTATCTTCATTATGTGAAACCTATCGACGATCATTTATTGGGGAAAATTGCACTTCTGGTACACTAATGTGGTCTTCACGTTTATTTGGTACACTAATACGGGTGGGTGGAAATTTGAGTACATCAGTGTGGGGTATGTGTAGCAATTTGAGTACAAATGTTGCCGAAAAATTTGATTTTCACCGGAATATTCGATTTTTACCTTCAAATTGGGTACTTTGCTTTAATTTGGGGATTTTGACCTTCAATTTGGGTATTTTGACTTTAGTTTTGAGATTGTTATTTTAATTTGTATATTTTTACTACAATTTTGGAATTTTAAAATTAGTTTTATAATTGTATGTATACATATATATATATATATATACCTCTATATTTATGTATGTTTATATACATATATATACACGATTTATGTATGTATATATACATATATATACGTATATATGTACGTCTACATTTATGTATATATATGAGTATACTTATATGTATATATATGTATATATATACATTTATGTATATATAAGAGTATACTATTTTGATTTTTATATTCCTTAAATCACATAATATGAAATCGATTCATGATAAGGATATTCATATAGTTTAGATACAATTTATCACATAGAAGTTCTAGCCTATAAGGCTAGCCATTTATCACAATGAATATAAATACTGTAAATAAATATAAGGAGAGGAAAAGAGAAAACTTACAAGAATTTAAACTCTTATCTTTGGAACTTGCACAATCATAAAAAAAATTTATAAAAGAGATTTTATCAGAATTGAGAGAATTTTTAGAAAAGCTTATTCTACTAAAAGCTTGTTCTACTTCATACAACATAGACCTATATATAGACTTATTATACAAAGAAAACGACAAAATAAACACAATAATTATACATCTACTAAATAATTTACTTTCTGAAAATAAGGGCAATAATGCTTCTCTTAGTTGAAAATAAGGGCAATAATGCCTCTCTACGTGGATTCCACCCATAAATGGGAATATTTTCCTTGTATAGCTTTTTACCATCATATAGTCCCACCATCACATCTTATGGTGCTATGATTGTACTTAGCATCATCATTTTCTTCTAGTGTATAATTGTCCTTGTTCTTTCCTCATTATGACATATAATTCATATTGTCAAGGTTATAATTGTCTTTGATTACTTCCTGATTATGACATATAATTCATATTGTTAAGGACGAGCATTCTCCTTTATTTTTGAAGTTTTCTATGAGTACTTCTTTTATTGCTCCAAAAACATCTTTTATTAATGGAGTCTCGTTAGGATCTTGTGCATCCTAGAAATCAATTTGACTGGTAGACATCATTGAGACATCCGATCTTCCCGATCTTTGAGACATTGTCTTATCTTCAAATTTTGCTAACAAATATTTTTTCATTTCTTTGACATATGTCTCTATCATCTTTTTCTTGGATAAATTTTCCGATTGCATTTTCAGTTTTCTCGAGATATACTCGAATGGAGAGGGTGATTCCTTCTATAATCTGAATTTTATCTGTTCTTCATATTTTGAAATCATTTCTTCCATTAGACACATAATGTCTATGCCATATGGCTTTTTTGATTCTGGGTTGTCTCTTATCATTTTGTCCCAAAATTTCGAATGTGAAATTCTCTTCAAGCATGAAATCATTTCTTTGGTATAACCAAAAACAGGTGTCCATCTCCAAATCCAAGGAATTGAATATTTAGTAAAGAAATATAGAGAGGATATTCCCTCTAAGCAAATTCCTTTCTATTGATTTTCCAAAACTCTAGGTGAAATATTCACCCATTTTTCAAATTTTTTTTTTATAATCTTCTGATAAGATTTTTATAGAGGTGCCAAAATATTGCCACCATTTTATAAACCATATTGCTATATCATGTTTATAGACTTCTGAACAAATTTTCAGAAATCATGAATGCTTTCTTTTATTATTCTCATATTGGAGAACTTTATTATAGACATCCAGATAATCCCAATAATTATATTTAATAGGGATTTTATTAAAAGGATAACAGAAGTCTCTCGTCCTTTGTGGGGAAATACCCCATTCTTCTAAGGTTATAACCTTTTTTATAATAATTTTACTGAAGTTATAAACTTCTTGTTGTCCACTTGAAAAGTGGGATATTTCACACCCATTATTAATGAGTATATTTTCATAGTATTGTCGGACTTTATAAACCCGAGCTGCATATGATGCATTATCCATATATCTATCCATTAATATCCATTGATCATTTTTTCATCTTGTGCCTTTTTCTTCCAACAGAAGTATTACATCTTGTTTTTCATTTAATACAAATGTTGTATTACTCATTTTCTTCATTTCCTACTATGGAGGAGAAAGTAGGAATATTTTCCGATGAGTTTTAAGTATGTGTATTACCCTCTTTTTGTTTTTTATATTTCAAGAATTCTTGGTATTCCTTGGTATTTTCCTATGAGTTTTAAGCTATTAGCTTTTGTTTCCCATGTTGCATCAGAATTTCTGGTTGCTTGCCTCTACCTCCGCTTCCTCTATAAGAGGAAGATCCTCTACCCCGAGAATCCATACCTATAAAATTCATTGTATATATTCTCTTGTTAAAAAATGAGGAAGATTATTTTCTTCCTCTTTTTTTCTAAACTATTTCAAAATCAAATGGGGTTAAATGTGCCTGCCATCGAGCAAACATCTGTTTGGAAACATCATGCTTAAAATCATTATTAAACATAAATCTTGCAGATTTGTATCAGTTTTTATAATAAATTTTTGATTATATAAATCTTCTTGGAATTTTAAAACAAATTTAACTATAGCAAGAATTTATTTAGCTATAGTAGCATAATTTTTCTGAGAATTATTCCACTTTCCATAATAGAATCTTACAAGCTATTCTTGTTTATTTTTGGGGTTTACTTGTTTAAGTATCCCTCCAAAACAAATATCAGAAGCATCTATTCATACAATTTTTCCCAATTTGGATTACTTAACATTAAATAAGGTAAAGTTTTAATTTTTGTTTTATTTCTCTGAAGACCGTTTAACTGTATTCGTAATTGTCCCTTGACTCACCTGTAAACCGTAGATACTAGGAACACATTTTTGCAATTGCTTTTGAGTGAGACTTGGATTATCCTTGTCGTGCTTACATAATGATCTTCGAATATCGTCGGTTATTGTTATTTTTTTTACACCTTTAGGATGAAAAGCCGAGTTGTGTATATGATTTGTTTTTGTTAACATATTTTGATCTTGCATTTATATAGAAAATATTTTTAATGTCCATAAAGTGATACAAATTGAACTAAAGAAGCATCATAAGGTGGGAGATTGAAGGGTTCTTTCAAATTGGGTCCTTCATTTGATATATGTATATGCATTGTACAATAATTAAGTCACTCCTTTACGATGGAAAGCTATGTTGTGTGTATGATTTGTTTGTGTTAGAATATTTTGATCTTGTATGTATATATAAAATATTTTTTAATGTCCATAAAGTGATAAACATTGAACTAAAGAAGCATAATAAGGTGGAAGATTGAATGGTTATTTCAAATTGAGCCCTCATTTGATATACGTACATTCATTGTACAATAATTAAGTGAAAGTTTGAAAAGTGTTTGTAAATTGAGTATTTCATTATAAATTAATAAAATATTAATTAATATATAAATTGATAATTATTAATTTATCGATTAATTAATAACTCTTTTAATAAATAAATTTTGATGGTCCCATGAGTATTAATTTATAGAGTTTCTACTGTATTACAATGAATATAAATAATGTAAATAAATATAATGAGAGGAAAAGAGAAAACTTACAAGAATTTAAATTCTTATCTTTGGAACTTGCACAATCATGTTAGCTATTGCTAAAGTTAGATTGAAATGTGAACTGTTAATTGAGATCTTTTATATGTTGAATTGTGACTTTAAAATGGGATGTTCTGCTATATGATGGTGTAAAAAAGTGTCAGATTTGCACTTTGTGAGTTTTTGGTATTTTGTCAATGTGAATTTTTAGTTGTTATATTGTTGTTGATTTTTTTGTGATAATGGTTGATTGGTGTGCATGGGATTTTCTATTTTCAAAGTGTGTTTTTTTAGAATATGATTTTGGGATTTGTAATCCTGGATTATGATGAGGAAAAAAATGTTTTTTGGCAGAAATATTTACACAGAAAATGATAGCCATACTCAGATTCTATTATAAATTACAAATCTTTACACAGAAAAGATGGTGAATATAATATACATTAAAAGATAGATAAATTGATGAAAATTTAAAAATCAATATAGAAGTTGAACATGCAAGAATTTGAAGGTTTTGAAGGGGTTTAAATCTTGTAAGATATAGAAGGTGCGCATGTTATGTGGTTGACCATTTTTATAATCTCTTATAAAATTGACTAATAGATTTTTTAAGATAACATACCAACTCATATTTTCTTCTTTTTTTTTCCAATTTTATTTTACAAAAATATAGAGATAGTAAATATTTCATTCTTAATAACCAAATGAAAACATGACACAAATTTATAATAAATTTTATGATTATATTTGTATAGTAATAAATAAATATAGATATGTAATAATTTATTTTTATACTCATTAATATATATTAACTTAAGTTATTAATGTAAATATTTAATAATTTATTTATTTTAGATTATAATATTTGCAAATAAATATTCATCTATAATATAATTATTACAATCTTAATATAACTTTTTATTATTATTTAATTACTAACAAATAAAAATTGTCATGATTTGTGTGCTACAGTAACTTATGTTCCCTTTCAAAATAAAACCAAACACTATCTGTCACAGCCTAAAACATTGCATCTCATTAAGTCATACATTAACATGTATAAATGCATTTTAATAGTTCATATTGATGCTTAAAATTTTGGTGCCACCTCGTACTTGCCACCTCATGCTTAGACTTTTAAGCAAACACCACGCCTCCTTAACCGTTAAGTCACCAAATGTTTTTCTTAGTTCCAAAGAAAACTAGAAAAATCTATATTATATATACTATAAGTTATCGGGCCGAATTAAAAGATGGATATCAAGTCTAGTAGGCTTAATTGCACATTTCATAAACAGTAGGGATTATGTTGTAAAAACAAAATGATACAAGGATCAAATTGTAAATTATGACAAAAGGATAATTATGGAGAAGAAGAATAGTATTAGCATCTTACACCTCATGCTTTCCTAAGAGCTACATGGATTGATAGAGTTTCTCCACATCATCCTTATACATCAAGGACACCTCTTCAACTTATCATGCTCCCATGTGTCAACACCTAAGCTAATTCTTGAGAAGGTGTCTTCTTTGATACTCTAACCTCATATTTATGAGTTATAACCGTTCATTTCAAAAGAGACGAAGATATGAAGCCAAAAGCCTCTTAAACATTAAAACAAAAACGTAGCCTGCGCAGTGTTGGGAGATTGCAGTTTTTACAGGTCAAACAACATCCAAATTTAGTGTTCCCTATCTTAATTTCGTCCTAAGAGGTACAGGAACATGATGGATTCGGAAGTGCTCAAAACGTTCGTTCGAATGAGAGTCCTCTGCATATAGCCAAAATCTGCCAACAATGAGCTTTTGCTAGCTTTGAATAGGGAACTGGTTCTTTTACATACCTATGTGATAGGTAAATGCTTAACCTAACTTAGTGATCTTTGTACTTAATTAATCTCAAGTTTTTTCTTGGTATTTGGATTCTTGCATTGAAATTTGGAATATCATATCACAAAATTTCAGTTTCTACAATTGTCTTTAGGGTTTTTGTTCAGGTGACGAAATGATTATATTATCACATGTTAAATTTTTTATAGACATATACCTGTGTTTAGAGTCACTCTGTAAATTTTGAAGAGTTTTGAAGGTTCGAGGAATTTTCTAAAATTCGTGTAGTAAAAACTGCCAATTAGTTTGGCAGGATTACAAAATAACTCGGTTTTGGCTTTGTTTGACCCAGCTATGTATTTTCATTTGATATGAAAGTTTTACTGCATAATTATATGAATGTTAGGAAGATTTCATACAAATTTGGGAATTTATAGAGAAACAGGGTAATTTATAAAATGTTTGAAATGGCTTTGCCTGTGCTGAAACTGTTTTTCGGGTGTAGCATATTTGGAGGATGTAATGACCATGACAAATATATTAATTTAATATGGAACATTTACTTCACGTTATTCAGTGTGTTCACTAAGTGTGGAACAATTTGAGAGAAAAGTCATATGTTTAGAATTTATTATAATTTATATACTCAGACCATTCAAGTATAGCTTAAACATGCTTTATTAGTTCTAAGTAAGCCATGGACAAGTTATCAATGAAGTACTGATGCATTCACTTGCATTTATGTTTTATATAAAATGTAGGTATGTATCGTAATGCGTTCAATATGTCAAGATTCCAATAGAGGAGCTGAAAACGTCAACTAGATGACGACATCTCGAAAATCCACTACTTGTGAGTATAATTTGGTAACTGCTATTTGATTGATACTTGATTAATTGATGGTTCTAAATGAATCCTTTATTTGCCTAACTGTGTTGATTGAATAGCCTATAGTGCTATAACGTGGATTATGTGATTTTTAAGTGATGAAATTGAATATGGTGAATATAGCACACTGTGTCATATATGTGCATGGTATGATCCCTACCATGATTGATGATGAAAATGAGATATGCGATATAAAAATGCATTCATCAGAGATAAGAAGATTTTGTTATGGCTGTTATAGACCTTGAGTCATGTGTTAAAGATTGTCCAAATGATTGGACCATAGAGTACTGTACGACCATCCGAGTTCACTGAACCCCCATGTGTTATAAGAATTACAAAATGCCATGACCATTTTCGTGATCACGATCTACTCTTGGTTATAACAGGCCATTAATAGTAAAAGAAAATGACAAACACATGTATCTTATGTTTATGAATGATATGAAATTAATGTGAGATGATTTTGGATGATATTCTAATGTGACTTCAAAGTGATTGGTTTCTGATTTTTGTATGCTGATGTGATATTAAACAGCTCGTTGCTTTATTATACTTGCTGAGTTTGTGACTCACCAAACACAATATTTTTCTTTTAGTTGTTGTAGATAAAGTTGGCCCGTAGAGCTTATGCATAAGGTTGAAGCATGGATCAAGGTCGGTTGGTTGGTTTCAAGCCCTTCTCCCTCGGCTCATCATTTGCATATCATATATGGTTTTCTTTTGGTTAATTGAAAAATAATAATTTTCTAGACGTTTATGTATTTTTCTTTATGCCTATGTGTGGGCGTCATGAACTAATGTATTTAAATGCTTCCGTGTGAATATTTTGGTTGAACATGTAATATATATATATATATATATATATATGTATTTACGCGTGTCCTGATTATGAGAATTGATTTGTGTATTATTATGTTTATTTCCGTGTAAGGGCGTCACACTATCTCACAAAAAAAAAAACAATCAAAAACCAATTTTTAAATTAAACCGAACACTATCTCACCAATAGTGCACGTGTTCCCAAAAAATTCTCACCAACAATTCTCACCACAAAAGCCAACAATTACAAAATCAAACATACCCTAATATTTGGGAAAATGTGGAAACCCTTATTCTAAATTTACCATATTTAATCATTTTTTAAAATTTTTTCTAAATTTTAATAGGAAAGAAACTCTACACCAAATTTAGAACAATAATTTCTAGCCAACAATTACAAAATCAAACATACCCTAATATTTGGGAAAATGTGGAAACCCTTATTCTAAATTTACCATATTTAATCATTTTTTAAAATTTTTTCTAAATTTTAATAGGAAAGAAACTCTACACCAAATTTAGAACAATAATTTCTAAATATGTCTCGCATAAAATCTATAAAACTCAAAAATAAAAAGATAAAAATCGTATAAAACTCAAAAAAAAAAAAGAAGAAGATAAAAATCACAACTTGAGACCCGTTTGGGAATGAGACAAGACCTCCCACACGAAATTTAAAATTGATAATTTTATAATAACAAGCATTAATTTTACACCTTTAATACAAAAATTAATTTAAAAAAAATACTCATCCAAGAAAATGCTACAAGGCTTAAATTGCTAAATGGTCTGGGCCATGTCATTTGCTTACGTGGCCATAATGGGCTTTTACATGAGAGTAAAATGAGCCCACTATGGGGATCAATTGGCTTCTTTGTCTCAATTTCACAAACACAAAACTCAAATTAAATTAGATCAGTTTCTGTAAGATTTTCAGCTTAATTTGAGTTCTTTTCTTCAATTGGGTAAGAGCTTTTATCGTAATACATATGAATTTATTGTACTATATTGATTTATTCAATTGATTTAATTTGCAAATTTCTTGTACTTTTAGGGTGTTTAACTTCATGGGTTCGGTTGATTTTCCATATTTTGTTTGAATCTTTTTCTTAGATGATACACAATTCATAGGATATGTTAGGCTTGGAAAGGAGTTGCTTTAGAATGAGATAATAAAAATCATTTCTTCTCAAGATAAAATGTTAAATCCCAGGATTAACATAACTTGGTTATTTTGGTGAGAATTGTTGGTGAGAAACTTTTGGGGGCACGTGCATTATTGGTGAGATAGTGTTTGGTTTAATTTGAAAGTTGGTTTTTGAATTTTCTTTTTGTGAGATAGTGTTTGGTTTTGTTTTGAGAGGGAATATAAGTTATTGTAGTAGTCAAATCATGACAGTTTTTGTCTGTTAGCAATTAAATAATAATAAAAAAATATATATTATAATATCAAAAATTATAATAATTATATTATTGATCAATATTTATTTATAAATATTATAATTTAAAATAAATAAATTATTAAATATTTAGACAAATGACTTAAGTTAATATATAATATTGAGTATACAAATAATTTATTACATATCTATATTTATTTATATATCTATATACTATACAAATATAGTCATAGGATTTATTAAAAATATGTGTCGTGTTTTCACTTGGTTATGAAATTGAAAAAAAAGAAGCAAATATGAGTCGGTATGTTACCTTAAAAAACCTATTAGTGAATCATAATTGTTCTAATAGGGGACTACAGCCATCTATGAACTGATGAGAAAATGATAATTAATTTATCAAAAAGAATTGTGACATAATCATACCCTTCATAATTTTAAAATAAAATTAAATGTAAATATATATATATATAAATATATTGTTCCATTAATTTAATATCTAGTTTTTGGTCCAAAATCAATATTAGGAAGGAGGTTTCATTTTCAATTATAATGTATGTTACTATTTAATTTGTTACTTGGAACCTAATTAAAATTTTTCTTCTAATAATATATTGTTTTAACATATGTATAATAAGATTAAAGATACGGTCACTAATGTCATATACATTGTATGTACATCCAAGCTAAGATTATGTTTGATTTTGTTTTGATTGAAACTATTTTTTACGACACATGCATTTCTGATGACATAATGTTTAATTTTATTTTTAAAGCGAACATGTTATTTTACAATAAATCATGTAGCTTTTGTTTGTTATACGGTACATATATATTTTTAAATATTCTATATAGTTATACGATACATATATATTTTTAAATACTGTATATGAATATAAATTCCTTATAAATATTAAATATATTTAATAGGAGGATGGAAGAAGACAAAAAAAATAATAGGAGACAAAATCTAGTTGTGAAAATAAATAGGATAGAGAAAGATAAAAATTGAGTTTTATTTTTGGCCAAACATTACCTGAGTTCTAGCCAATTTGTAGATTTTTTCTGGCCAAAAATTCACTAACCAAACACTATTGGCCAAAATTTCTGGCCAAAAATAGTTTGGAAACAAATCCAAACATAGCCAAAATGGTTATGAACTTAACTTCCAGACCCTTTTTCCCCATAGAGATTTGCCTAATTTTCTATGAATATATTGAAGTTAGAATTATGTCACAAATATGATAAATTTTTCTTCTAAAACATATATATGTATTAACTGTGTGCTTAATGGCAAAAACATGAACCACAAACGTGAACAGGCAACTTAACTACATATGTCAAAGCGGGATGACGTTTCTTTTCGATTTTGTTTTGGATTATTGGTTTGTGTGATATTCCTTTTCCTTTTCTCTTAATCTCTTAGATTTGCATGGGCATAATATGGCTTATTAATATGGCTTATTAGATTAAGATTGTCTTACTTCCATGTCTTTTTTAAATCTGTATGTAGAGACTGTGATTATCAAATGTATGAAATATCCACAGTTCTAGATATTGTTTTCTGTGCAGGTCCAAGTATGCTTAGTGAGGTAAAAATTACCTTCAGTTTCGCGTTAAAGACCTTGAGAACAACAGAAAGGTCCTAACAAGTGATGTAGCAACAGCCTTCTGAAGGCACTCTCGGTCCGCAAAGCCTGTGAAGATGGTTATTTTCTAGCAGTAACCAAATTGATCAGAATAGGGCGTGTAGATAATAACTAATTTTGACTGTCAATTTGGGGATTTTGACCAAAATTGGGGATTTTTGACGATTTTGACCAAAATTGAGCTAATTAACTAATTTTTAGGGAAAGATTGACCAATTTTGACTTATTATAAAGGGAATAGAATTCTATTTTACCAATTTACCCCCAAACCCTATTTTAATTTTATCTTCTTCATCTTCTTCACTATTCTTCATCACCAACACCACCATCAACACCAACCACCACCACCACCAAAATATAAAAAATTAGACATTAAAATATGATATTTTCATGCTCGAGCCAAAAAAAATTCAAACAACACAAATTAAATGTAAGCAAAATCACATTTCTTCATGTAAAATGAAGTGGGTTATAATATTTTCTTCATATTCTTGATTTTTGGGTGTTGGGGGTGGTGGTGGCGGGTGGTTCGGGGGTGGCGATGGCGGTGCGATGGTTCGGAGTGGGGGTGGCGGTGCGGTGGTTGGGGGTGGCAGTTGGGAAGAGGTGGTTGGGGGTGGCAATGATGGAGGAGAGGGGAGGAAGATGGGTTTTTAAAAAATGGAATAAAAAAAATAAATCAAAATTCTCAATAAATAAAAAATAAAATAGAAAAATAAGTCAAAATCAGTCAAAATCCCGAAATTCGGTCAAAATTCTCAATTTAGTCAAAATTAATTAAATTTCCGGCAAAAATCAAATATTCCGGCTGAAATCGAATTTTCCGACGAAATTTGTACTTAAATTGCCAGACATACCCCACATTAGTGTACTCAAATTGCCACCCCCCATATTAGTGTACCAAATAAACGTGCAGGCCACATTAGTGTACCAAAAATGCAATATTCCCCCTTTGTAACACATCGTTCACCTTCGCCCTAGCCCTAGGGAGGCTCGATCTAATCCCCGTTTTCCAGCGATTGATTTTTATCTTAGGCGTTGCTTAACTCCGTTTACGTCTCTACCAAGTCAATTTTTGTGAAGTGTTAAGGTGTACACATCTGGGTTCGTTGTGTTCGGACTTCGCTTTCGTTTTCTGAGTTTTGTCAGCAAAGTGATGCTGATTTGGGCTGATTTTTCAGCGTTTGTTTGTCTACCATTTGAGTTTGACATATGGTATCTTTTGGGTGTTAAACGTTTCTATTCCAATCTCGTCGTTCAAGATTTTCACGCTTCGACTGTGGGGGAGTGTTGGAAAATATATTTCATATTTTAGATTAGTATCTTTCCATATTATGTTGCTTATTAAGATATATAGTAATATATTATTTATAGTTTAAGAATATTTTATTTCCTTGTTTGTAGGGTAGGTTAGGGTAAGTTATGATATCGGTAGATTCTCTTGTAATCGTATACATAGGTTCCATCATCAATAATAATATTTACGGGGTTTTATATTTTTCGACAATCTTAATAAAAAATTTCTTATTTCTACCTAACTTTTCCTTCTTTTTGTTCCTTTCTTTTGGGCTATGTTCTTTTATATCTAGTGCTGGATTTCTGCCATGTCGATCATCCGTGGAAAAAATCTTATAAAAGTCTAAATTGATTTGAGCCTCTTGATTCTTCTGCAATAAAGATGCATCCTTCAAATATAGCAATGTTTTAGTTCTACATAGCTGTGGTTATGCGGCTTCTTCACATATATATTCGTTTTCATTAGTTTTGCTCGTTTTACGGAATGGTCACTTTATCCTTTTATAATTAGGATTGATTAATTGATTGTTGTGGATCTGATTGTAATATTTTACTTCACAAAAAGTTATAGAAAGATTTTAAGCTTTTATGAATCACGTTACTGTTCAAATGTACAGTCCACTGAATTGATTGGAGCATTAGATTCATAGATATGATGGAGTCATGTTCTAAACATTCCAGTTCTTATTTTCTGTTGTCATGCGATTTTTTTGTATCAGAATATATATATATATATATATAAATATATATATATGTGTGTGTGTGTGAATAACATCTTGAAGCAGGTTTAAGTCCAAGAGTAAACAATGTGAAAGAAGTGGTTCAGGCAACCTCAACAGCTACTGATCTACTGCATATGAGGTTAGCTATCTTTCTGATGCTTTATTGTTGCATACATTCATGATAATCTCTATTAGGCCATGAACCAATGGAGTTTATAGCTGTAAAAAGCTTGTTTGATATGCCTATTTGGGATCAAGGAAAACAAAGGTGAAATCAACCAACTCATTTTAGTTTCCAAGTTTGCATCCATCATGGAGGTGAATTTTAACTTGAGTAATCTATACGGATCCTCTCCTAGAACATATTTCACGCTTAACTATAGTGATAGTACTTGTAAGAACAAATGTCTTGTGACGTTTAAAGCTTTCTTACCCTGAGAAGCTTTCGAGAAACTAATTGTTTATTAGTAAAAACTCTGCATACGAAATAACGATCCCTTTGTAATTTGATTCGACTAAGAGTTTAGTGACTTACTTTGTCAAATGATAAAGATTCGTCCAAAATTAACAGCTAAGGAGTCGAGTTTAAATTTTGAATTTTACCACGAAGATTCTAAGTATTAAAGAGGGTGACCAATATCTTTAATTAAAAGCGCTATTAAATTGTAAGCCAAACCTAATATCATGAAATGCTAATAAATAGCCAAAACTCACGCCTGCCCCAATCACACAGCCTCTCTCTACCTCAACCCTAGCTACAGCGGCGCAAATCGTTCAAAAGCAGATCTCTTGCTCTGCAGATCTCTTGCTCTATTCATTTGTGTAAGATTTTATGTTCTTCTCGCTAAATGTGTATTTATATACATGAGTGTATGTCTATCATATGAATTCGTTTATGCTAAACCAATTTGTTCGTTTTCTTGTATATTCTTTGCCCATTTTTCCCATTAATTCTGGTTCAAGAAGATTTTAAAGTTTCAATGTATCTTCTAAAGGTAAGTTATGATAACATGATCTAGATGGATCTGAACTTATATAATTATTTATGTATACAAGCTTATTATCGCCGTATATTCGAAAGCTATGTGGATTTTGTGTTTTGAACTATGAAATGCATTTGAGAAACACTAATGTGTAATTAATACAAATACATTGCATATCTTTTGTCTATCTATTCATGGAAACTAGGGGTGGCAACTAATTTTGCGGTTGGATTAGTTCTAAAAAAAATTTATTTGGTTCCTAAATGGTTCCAACTAATTTTAAGTTAGGCCAAAATCGCGTACCAATAATCTAAATTATAAATAACAAAATGTAAGGTATTGAGTCGGGTAGAGCTTGCTTCCCTTTCGGGTTGACTTTGGTTCCCTTTTGGGTTGAGTTTGGTTCCTCCTTAATACCATTTAAGAACCCAACTCATTTATGAACCAACCCGTTGGAACCAACCCAAACTCAACCCAACCCACCTGATTGCTACCTCTAATGGAAACAAATCACAGTTATCATCTATATGTCTGAAGAATAACAAAGTATACTCAATTGATCTTGCAATAGATGGAATGTAGTTTCTCTTGTGTATGAAATAATACTCATTTGCTATAAATCATGTCCTCTACATCTGGAACAAATAATTTGGAACAAATAATTTATAAGTATTCATCATTGAAATCAAATAATTTTGGAATATGAGATGGTTTGTTCATTCATGAGAGAAGTGTTAATTTAAGCTTCTATCACTCAATATTTTCGGGATTTTGTGCAAGTTTATGGCGAGAAAAAGAAGATACTGATGAGATTGCACCATTTTCGTAAGCTTTAAGTAGCGTATTGTTGACTATCTCGAACCGTTAAATGTGAAAATGATTAGATACATCTCATGAAACAAAGCTTAGACAACCTTATTCTATATGCTAGATTTTGTTCAAATTGTTAATACTTGTTTTACTACATTTTAGTTGAGTTATATTTGTTTTATGAACCATTGTTTTGGCTCCCTATTTGCACTAACCATGAAAGTAATCTATTTGTTCTAGTTTTGATTTCAAAAATATTTCCAATTTTGTGTCCAATTTGGGTCCAACCTATTTTTCACTTTGAGTCAATAATCTACATTTTACACTCTACAACACCTCCTTATACCACTTTAATTCATAGTGGGTCCTTATTGGGTCCATTTTGGGTCCTTATGCACTTTGGGTCTTTATCGGGTCCAACTATAATGCATATTTTTTGATATTGGACCCGACTCAAATCCAACACATTCAACCTAATTGTCACCCTATTTTTTGATATCGGGGCTTGATTTTAATTTTTGGTTCAATCAAAGCTGCCCACAATATACAAATGATAGTGATCGTCTCTGAAGAATACAATGATCGAGAATATGTTGGAACACTGGAGTGTGAGCATGATTTTCACAAAGAATGTATTAAACAATGGTTGTTGGAGAAAAACTTGTGTCCCATTCGTAAAGCCACCCAAGATTCCGTGAAACTTTGCGTCTTTTATTCTTTTTTCTCCCTTTGTGATCTTACTTGATTCTAAAAATATTTCCAAAAAGATTATTGACTCCCTTTGTGATATTACTGATGATGTTTATTTTTCCACTATGGAACTCAATTGGCACGAGGCATGAGCATAATGTGCAATCTAGAGCTCAAGTATAATTATACTTATACCCATGTTTTATACATGATAGATAAATCCCGAAAATCGAAAAATATGTATCTAAAATCGAAACTATCATGGAACGATGGTGATCCCTGCCGAGAACATGAACATAGAAGGGTTAATCCTTCAAATGGCGATCATAACCCGTCTCATGACTGACTTTGCCACCAAAAAGGCCTCTAAAGATCTCAGTTTTTTACTCGCCATCACTATAGTTGAACCATCGGAGAGGGAAAAATCCGGCAAAGCTCCGGCGATGTCGTCTTTCCGGTGGATTTCAAGTGCATCACTTTCAAGTTACTCCCCAGCAAGGTCTTGGAAGGTATAGTCCATAGTCCACATAATATTGAAACACGGGATTTTTTTGAAATGTGGGCCCGCCGAAGAGGTGTACCTTTCTCATCGGAAAATGGACGATTATCAGTAAGTGACTGGCGAAAATCCATACTTTATGAACGAGAAATCGTCGAAAATCGAAAAGGGTGTGGTGGTGAGGTTTGTTGTGATTGCTGAGAATTTTAGGAGGCTGAGAAGGATTTTCAAGTAGTTGTTAGCCTTGAGGGTGATTATCTTGGTGCTATTGCATAGCAAGTAAGCTTGAAATGTGGATTAATTGAGATCTTTTATATTTGGAATTGTCTTTAGAATGGGATTTTTGCTAAAAAGGGTTAGATTTGCATTTTGTGACTTTTGGTATTTGTCATGTTGAATTTTAGTTGTTATATTGTTGCTGATTTTCTATAATGCATGGACACAGGACACGGGGCATGACACGGACACGGGACACGGCATTTTAAAAATATTAGGACACGACACGGCCTTGAAACTGCTAATAAAATGTTTACATATAAATTAATATACATATATATGTTCATTCGTTTACGTTAAATATATAAATTAGTCTTTTCATTATAATTTAAATGACTGGATAGAGAAATAAATTATAAGAATAACTATTGTACGTTATAAATTTGTATTTGATTTGTAAAGTTAAATATGCTTGAAATAATAATAAATACTGTAATTTTCAAAATCACGGAAAATAAGTGAAATAACATCAAGCGTCACAAATAATGCATACATAGTAGACATACCCTCTAACTGAATCCATTACGGTGTTCATATTTTATTTTTTTATTTTATTTAAGCAAACAAATTTATTTTTATATTGGACACGGTGTCGGACGAGTGTCGTGTCCGATCAGGTGTCCGACACGACACGTTGTGATTTTTTGAAGTGTCCGTGCATTATAGCTGATTTTCATGTAACAATGGCTGATGATTTTGTATAGGATTTCCATTTTCAGAGCTTTTTTTCTTTTTTCAGAATCTGATTTTGGAATTTGTAATCCTAGATGAATGCAAGGCAAAATTGATGAATTGGATTGAGTTCAAAAAAATTCTTTCTTGGCAAAAATATTAAAATGCAGCTCAAGAACTGCACGGTTGTAAAATAAAGGGTTTATCTTATTCTATTTCTACCTACCTTTTCCTTCTTTTTGTTCCGTTTTTTTTTCCGGGTATGTTCTTTTCAATCTACTGCTGGATTTCTGCCATGTCGATCATCTGTGGAGAAAATCTTAGAAAAAGTCTAAATGGAGGCATAGATGTGATGGAGTCATGTTCTAAACATTCCAGTTCTTATTTCAGGTTGTCATGCGAATTTTTGGTATCAGAATATATATATATATATATATGTGTGTGTGTGTGTGTGTGTGTGAATTACATCGTGAAGCAGGTTTAAGTCCAAGAGTTAACAGTGTGAAAGAATTGGTGGCAGCCTCAACAGCTACTGATCTACTGCAGATGAGGTTAGCTATCTTTCTCATGCTTTAATGATAAAGATTTGTCCGAAATTAACAGCTAAGTAGTCGAGTTTAAATTTTGAATTACCACGAAGATTCTAAGTGTTAAAGAGGGTGACCAATATCTTTAAAAAAATTCTAAGAATTAAAAGTGCTATTAAATTGTAAGCCTAACCTAATATCATGAAATGCTAGTAAATAGCCAAAACCCGCGCCTGCCCCAATCACACAGTCTCTCTCTACCTCAACCCTAGCTGCGGCGGTGCAAATCGTTCCAAAGCAGATCTTTTGCTCTATTAATTTGTGTAAGATTTTATGTTCTTCTTCTCGCTATGTCTATCATATGAATTCGTTTATGCTAAACCAATTTGCTCGTTTTCTTGTATATTCTATGTCCATTTTTTCCATTAATTCTGGTTCAAAAAGATTGTAAGATGATAATGTATCTTCTAAAGGTAAGTTATGATAACAGGATCTAGATGGATCTGAACTTATATGATTATTTCTTTTCATTTATGTATACGAGCTTTTTGTTGCCGTATATTTTAAAGCTAGGTCGATTTTGTGTTGTGATCTATGAAGTGATTTTGATAAATGTATAATTACTACAAGTAATTTGCATATCTTTTGTCTATCTATTCCTTGAAACAGATCACAATTATTACTTATATGTCTGAAGATTAACAAAGTATACTCAATTGAGCTTGCAATGGATTGAATGTAGTTTCTCTTGTGTATGTCCATCTACATCTGTAAACCTGTGTTGGGAACTTAATTCCTTCAGAACAAATAATTTATAAGTAGTTGTTGGAAATTAAGAATGATCTTGAAAATCATATTTGATATGATTTAAATTAGGATCTAGATAATTGATGTAATTAGGGATTGATTGAGATTTGATTTGATTGTGATATGATTTGGAGTGATTTCCTCCATATTTATCACTTGTTATTTCACCTATAAATAGAGGTGACCATTGTAATTTATTTCCAAGAGAGTATTAAAGTCTTATAGCCCTTTTAGCATTATTTTGTGGAGGCAGGCCTAATGGCTTCATAACTCCCATTATATTATATTACATTGCCAAAATTAAATTTAGGAAGCCTATAACAAAAAAATTGTTATAGGTTTCTTAAATTTATTTTACACGCGGTTTTTAGGCTATATTTTTTTCACAGGGGATTTAATGCAATTTGAAAAATTTACAGGGAGTTTTTAGGCTATATTTTTTTCATAGGGGGGTTTTATGCAATTTGAAAATTTTACAGGGGTTTTTTAGGCTATATTTTTTCCATGGGAGTTTTGAGCAATAAAGTATTTCATGTGGGGGTTATTTATATTTTGCCCGAAAAACCATGTAATTCGTGTCTTCTTCTTTCTTCATTTTTAGCCATGTATGGAATTCAATATAGTCATCATTGAAATCAAATAGTTTTGACAAATTATGAGATGGTTTGTTCATTCATGAGATGAGTGT
Source organism: Verbascum thapsus (assembly GCA_963669365.1). NCBI lineage: Eukaryota > Viridiplantae > Streptophyta > Magnoliopsida > Lamiales > Scrophulariaceae > Verbascum > Verbascum thapsus. Next base: position 12,789,262 of record OY770105.1, read on the forward strand.
TATTTTAAGCTTGTATAATTTATATCTTGATGATTTTGTGCGAGTTTATGGCGAGAAAAAGGAAGTTATTGATGGGATTGCATCATTTGTTAAGCTGTAAGGAGCATAGTGTTGAATATCTCGAACTGTATGTTAGTTACATGTGAAAATGATTAGATACATCTCATCAAACAAAGCTGTGACACCTTCTCTACGTTAGATTTTATTTTAATTATTAGTACTTATTTTACTACATTTTGTTGAGTTATATTTGTTTACAATGGAACTATGAACCATTGTTTTGGCTCCCTATTTGCACTAACCATGCACTTCCATTGCTTTAACCTCATCTTACTCCCTTTGTGATCTTACTGATGATGTTTATTTTTTCACTATGGAACTCAATTGCACGAGGCATGAGCATAATGTGCAATCGAAAATACCATGAAATCAAGTATAATTATACTTATACCCGTGTTTTTATACATGATATGTAATTCTTGAAAATCGAAAAAAAAATCGAAAAATATGTATCTAAAATCGAAACTATCATGGAACGTGGTGATCCCTCCCGAGAACTTGAACACAGAAGGGCTAATCCTTCAAAAGGCGATCATAACCCGTCTCATGAGTGACTTTTCCGCCAAAAAGGCCTCTAAAGATCTCGGCTTTTTCCTTGCTATCACTACAATTGATAGCATTGGATAGGGAAAAGTTCGACAAAACTCAGGCGATGTTGTCATTCCCGTAGATTTCAACTGCATCACTTTCAAGATGCTCCCTGGAGAGGTCTTAGAAGGTATAGTCCACAAAATATTCAAACAAGGGATTTTTTTGAAATGTGGGCCCGCCGAAAATGTATACCTTTCTCATCGAAAAATGGACGATATCGGTATGTGCCTGGCGAAAATTCATACTTTATGAATGGGAAATCGTCGAAAATCGAAAAGGGTGTGGTGGTGAGGTTTGTTGTGATTGGGGAGAAGTTTATGGAGGCTGAAAAGGGTTTTCAAGCTGTTGTTAGCCTGGAGGGTGATTACTTGGAGCTATTGCTTAGAAAGTTAGCTTGAAATGTGGATTAATTGAGATTTTTTATATGTTGAATTGTCTTTAGAATGGGATTTTTTTGATATATAATGGTGTAAAAAGGGTTAGATTTGCATTTTGTGAGTTTTGGTATTTTGTCAATGTTGAGTTTTAGTTGATATATTGTTGTTGATTTTCATGTGATAATGGTAAAGAGGATAGCAGTAATCCTAATATTAGGATTTTACTGGAAGAAATTGTTAGTCACATTAGCATTTGTTGTTCAAAATATTTGGAGGATGGAGAAAGGGGTTCGGATTCGTTATGGGCCTATACATTGGATGTAATAAGGGTTTGGACTGTAGATGAGGTCAGAGAGCAGTAATGCTGATGTCATGTCACCTTATTCTTCCTAGTTAGTTGTAGTATTCTCACTTCTTTTGACTGCCTGTTACTTGTGCTTGTTTGCTTCAATGGTATTATGCAATTATATGAAATTATAGTTTCAGTAAAATTCAAACTCGTGATATTCAAGTTACAACTTATTTAGACCATGTTCCAAGTGCACAATTTTGTTGCAAATGGGGCTCAAACATAGTGACATATTTTCACTGTAGTGTGCAACTTTTTGAACCATTTTTGGTGCAAATGACTCTCAAACAGAGTGACATTTTTGGACCATTTAGGTGCATTCAAATTGCAACATTTTTGGTGCAATTTCCTTTTTATTATAATTTAATTCTTAATCATTCATTGAAAACTTATAAATAAGAGAAAATTTAATACTTTAAAAACTATGAATAATATTAAAAGATTCAGACAAATTTAAATAATTTATTTAACTCAAATCGACTGTTAAAATCCATAATTCTCTCTACCCATGAAAAAAAAGACACGGAAGAAAACGTGTTAATATAGATAGATTCAATTACATGATTTATATTCACCACTGGGTATAAATTTTTTATGCTATTTATTTATGAATATATAGGTAAGTCACATTTTCTATACATGATATTTACATATGAAATAGAATACGAAACACAATACGAAACAAGATTCCCACATCCAGGGATGGAGCAAGGGGGCTCGTGTAGCCCCATAAAAAAATAAAAATATCGTGTTATTTTGCTTTAATTTTTTATGATTAATTTGGTCTCTCGATTGACAATTAATGTTGAATTCTAAAATACAAATTCATTCGATGTTTCAATAGCAAATTCTTTAAAAAAAAACAAGATTTTACATATATAGAATGTACTATTCTTTTCATAATAAATTGTTCATGAATTAAAAATAGTAATTTTATAAAACAAGAAAAATATTATCAAATTATTCAATAGTTTAAAAGAGATGCTTACTTCACTTTTCATTTGTTTTATTTTCCTTTTCCAGATTCTCCAGGTATAAATAAAGGTGGCAAATCACATGAATTATTTGCATGTGGCATCGCAATGGCTAACTTGTGCAATCATGTGTTTTAATGATTATTTAATTACATTACAAAATTATAATATGGCTACTTAATTTATTTTCTTGGCAACATGTAGTGCATATATTCCTTAACAACTTTTTTTTCTTCAATTATAAACTATATATTCTTTGTATTCCGAGTTAATAACAAGTTCGTTTGTCGTTCAACCCATTATTAAAAAAGAAAATGTAAAGTTAAAAGGATTCACGAGTTACAATAAAAAAGTAAATGAAATCGTTTAGTCTAATCATTTAACAATAATACTAATAGAATCCAATTAATATGCGTATTTACGAATTTTAAATATAGGTCGTGATCGATCGATATATATATTAAAATTTAGTAGCTTAAGCCAATAATATAAAATTAGGCTAAGCAACATACTTATGGTGGGATATGGATTACTTAAAGATAAAAATCTATTAAACTAATATAGAGAAAAAACATGCCTAAGAAGTAGGTAAAGGTCCAATTGTTATTTGCAATCTTTTGATAATATGTCCATAAATATAATTAATTGCTCAATATAGTACTAATTAATATGTTAAGTAATTTAAAATGATTGTCACAGTTGAACCTAACCTAATTAATGTTAACTATGAGCAATTAAGCTTCTAATTATGACCATTAATAGCCATGCAATAGAGTCTACTATTTTTGTTTAATCTTAACTCGTAAGTTAATGTCACATTTTAAGAGGTGTATAAAAATGATGGTACTTTTTCAACAAAAGTTTGACATATTGGACTTAAATTGCAATTAAGATGAGATATTTTAGTTTTTTAGCCCTTGTTTGTTTATATTATCAAACACCATTTATCTTAACTTATTTTAAAAACATAAACACTTACTATTTTCACAGAAATTTTCATAATATACAATTAACGAGAAAAAAAATTAATATCATTTTAGTTTTCTAGTTTGCTTCCATCATAGAGGTGAATTTTAACTAGAGTACTATATACGGCTCTTGTCCTGAAACATATTTCCTGCTTAACTGTAGTGATAGTACTTGTAAGAACAAATGTCTTGTGACGTTTAAGCTTTAGACAAACTAATTGTTTTTAGTGAAAACTCTGCATAGGAAATAACGATCCCTTTGTAATTTGATTCGTTCAAATGATAAAGATTCGCTCGAAATTAAGAGCTAAGTAGTCAAGTTTAAATTTTGAATTACCATGAAGATTCTAAGTATTAAAGAGGGTGACCAATATCTTTAAGAAAACTCTAAGAATTAAAGGCGCTATTAAATTGTATGCAAAACTTAATATCGTGAAATGCTAATAAATATCGTGAAATGCGTATTTATGTACATGAGTGTGTATGTCTATCATATGATTTCGTTTATGATAAACCAATTTGCTCGTTTTGTTGTATATTATATGCCCATTTTTCCATTAATTCTAGTTCAAGAAGATTGTAAGGTTTCAATTTATCTTCTAAAGATAAGTTATGATAACATGATCTAGATGGATCTGAGCTTAATATGATTATTTCTTTTCATTTATGTACACGAGCTTTTTATTGGCGTATAATCGAAAGCTAGGTGGATTTTGTGTTTTGAACTATGAAATGCATTTGAGAAACACTAATGTATAATTAATACAAGTTCATTGCATATCTTTTGTGTATCTATTCATGGAAATAATACTCATTTGCTATAAATCATGTCCATCTACATCTGGAACAAATAATTTATAAGTACTCATCATTGAGATCAAATAATTTTTGAAAATTATGAGATGGTTTGTTCATTCATAAGATAAGTGTTTTTTATCTTCTATCACTCAATATTTTTGGGATTTTGTGAAATTTTATGGCGAGAAAAGGAAGTTATTGATGAGATTGCACCATTTTTGTAAGCTTTAAGGAGCATAATGTTGAATATCTCGAACCGTATGTTACTTACATGTGAAAATGATTGGATATATCTCATGAAAACAAAGTTGTGACACCTTATTCTATATGCTAGATTTTATTCAAATTGTTAATATTTGTTTTACTACATTTTAGTTGAGTTATATTTGTTTACAATGGAATTATGAACCACTATTTTGGCTCCCTATTTGCTCTAGCCATGCAAGTAATCCATTTGTTCTAGTTTTGATTTCAAAAATATTTTCAATTTTGTGTCCAATTTGGTCCAACCTATTTTCCACTTTGAGTCAATAATCTACATTTTACACTCTACAACACCTCCTTATACCACTTTAATTCATAGTGGGTCCTTATTGGGTCCATTTTGGGTCCTTATGCACTTTGGGTCTTTATCGGGTCCAACTATAATGCATATTTTTTGATATTGGACCCGACCCAAACCCAACCCATTCAACCTAATTGCCACCCCTATTCTTGAGAGATCTCGGGACTTGATTTTAATTTTTGGTCAATCAAAGCCGCCCATAATATACAAATTATTGTTATCGTCTCTATAGATGTACTCATTTACTTCGTTTTGATGCAGGAAGAATACAATGATGGAGAATATGTTGGAACACTGGAGTGTGGGCATGATTTTCACAAAGAATGTATTAAACAATGGTTGTTGCAGAAAACCTTGTGAAACTTTGCGTCTTTTATTCTTTTTTTCTCCCTTTGTGATCTTACTTGATTTCAAAAATATTTCAAAAAAGATTATTGACTCCCTTTGTGATCTTACTTATGATGTTTATTTTTCCACTATGGACTCAATTGCACGAGGCATGAGCTTAATGTGCAATCTAGAGCTCAACTATAATCATACTTATACCCGTGTTTTATACATGATAGATAATTCTTGAAACTCGAAAAGAAACTCGAAAAACATGTATCTAAAATCAAAACTATCATGGAATGTGGTGATCCCTCCCGAGAACTTGAACATAGAAGGGTTAATGCTTCAAAAGGCGATCATCACCCGTCTCATGACTGACTTTGTCGCCAAAAAAGCTTCTAAAGATCTTGGCTTTTCCTAGCTATCACTACAGTTGAAACCATCGGACAGGGAAAAATCTGGCAAAGCTTCGGCGATGTACTTTTTTTGGTAGATTTCAACTGCATCACTTTCAAGTTACTCCTCGGCGAGGTCTTGGAAGGTACAATGCACAAAATACTGAAACACGGGATTTTTTTGAAATGTGAGCCCGTCGAAAATGTATACCTTTCTCATCGAAAAATGGATGATTATCAGTATGTGCCTGGCGAAAATCCATACTTTATGAACGGGAAATCGTCGAAAATCGAAACGGCTGTGGTCGTGAGGTTTGTTGTGATTGGGGAGAAGTTTATGGAGGCTGAGAAGGATTATCAAGCTGTTGTTAGCCTTGAGGGTGATTATCTTGGTGCTATTGCTTAAAAATGTGGATTAATTGAGATTTTTTATATTTGAATTATGTTTAGAATAAGATTTTTTGCGATATGATGGTGTAAAAAAAAGGTTACATTTTGCATTTTGTGAGTTTTAGTATTTTGTCAATGTTAAATTTTTAGTTGTTATATTTGTGATGATTGTTATGTGATAATGGGTGATTGGTGGCATTGGATATCCATTTTCAGAGCTTTTTTTAAGGTGCGCATGTTAGCTTTTCAATATGAAGAAACACTAACTTGCACCTAAAACTGAATTTTGGGTTCTTAATCAAAATTTTGGGTGTGTTTTGACCCTAATTCTAAATTTTCCATATTCAATTATTATTATTATTTTTTCGTGAGAGGATGCTACCCTACCGACCTAATCAATGCATTGGATCGATGAGTCATGTATCTAAACCAAGTCCTTCCGACTATATCTTGCGCAAGAGCATATGAAGAGAAATCTACTGGAACAAATATAGAACGATAATTTTTTAATTACGTGTCATAAAAATCCTATAAATTAAGTAAATAAAATATGTTTCACATTCAACAATTCCCCAATTTGGTTCTTGTACTTCTCAAAGTTTTTAACTTTTTTTACGATTTTTGTTTTTTTGAATATGATAAATCAATTTCCGTTTCACTTCATAATTTCATCACTAATGCTTTTCAAATCTCTCATTTTCTCATCTTCCATGGAAACGTTTTCAACCGTAAAACTAAAGTTAACGTCCTAAATTTCTCATAAACCTAGATCTTACATGATTTTTTGACTGGTTTTGTTTTTTTCATAATGATATTAATATATCAATTGTATATATATATATATATATATATTTAATAAATAATTATTTTTAATTTTGGGTCTTGTATAATTTCTATGCATTTTTAATTTCTTAGTAATTCAAGGAACGCAAACCAAAACTCACATGCTAAAATTACATTTTTGTTCAAGGTTAGAAAATCTAGATAATAACGGACATTTTTTAAGCACAAATAAGCCCCCATTTCTTATTGAGTTCTAAAAGTCTTCTAAGAAAAATGACATATTCTTCACGGTCACGGTCAAACATGTGCATAGTGCAAACTTCTTTAATCATCTTGATTGCTTTATCACTTGGTCCAAGTTAATTTATTTAAAATAAGAAAAGCTTATTTAATGGCAAGAATACATCTAAGTACCACAAGGATTCAATACTCCATAATTTTTAGTAATCACAAACATCACCCACCCCTTCATATTTGATGCCAAGAAGCTAATTACCACACTAATGTACATTGATCATTTTTAAAAAAGGATATTGACGGCCTTCCTAGTGCACCATTTGTAGCGATGACAAATTTCTAACCAAATTATTGATATTGATATTCACTTGGCTATGGACCATTTGATTTAAAGCTTTCCACAAGAGATTCATGACAAGGGCATTAAAAATAACGATGTTATATCCCTTGATTTATATGTTTAACACATATATATAATTATATTATGTCTTTGTCCATTTCTATTTTTATGAACCATTCATGTTAATTCTAATATTATATCCACTCTATTTGACTAAAGCAAAATGAATAAGTGATATACCATTTCGTTATAAGATGTACTATAAAATTCAACATAAAAACTATTAAAATATATATCTTATATTAAAACTTATGAATATTTGAAATATACACAAAAAGATCATTTATTATCCATGATCCACGTATTTAAATGCTTATGGTATATGGCTATATATATGTTATATATATAATATATATATGAAGAAAGGCTATAGTAAAATACTTAAACTGTTGATATTCTTGTAAAGAATTAATATTTTTATCAAATTTCACATTAATACACATTGAACGATGTTGACTATTAATTTCAAGTTCTCATCTAAATATACATTGAACAAAGTTATCAAGTTCATGTACAATCATTTAATAATAATTAAAAAATGATTTAATTTGTGGATAAAATTAATTTATTGCTATAGAGTTATTTTAGTCTAAACAAAAAAATTAGAGATGTAGATTATTCCATATACAAATCATGTAAATATCATTCACACTTTTAGAATATATATAGATATAGATATAGATATAGATATAGATATTAAATTATTAATATAGGATGTCTTTGGTATTTAGAAAAATTAAGAAATGTGTAGGCTATCCCAAATGATTTACACTTTTATAAATAAAATATAAATTTAAATAAATAATATATATGCATATTTATAATAATAATAATATATAATATATAATAAATAAATTATTTCATTTACTATTAAAATATATAAAGTGAACTACTAACACAATAAAAAAAAATAGATACACATCACTTTTGAATGTATACAATGAATTAATCAAATGCTTTCTTAAAATAATGCATTTTATGAACTAACATTAACTATTAAAGGAATAAAATTAACTACAAGTATAATACATTTACTCAATTGTACCTACCTCTTTTTCAGGTATAATATTCATAGAGGGATACTTTAGGCTATGCAAAAAAGTTAAGAAATGTAAGTCACTCCATTAACATTTATACTTTTATAATAGTTATAGATGATGGTGTGAAAATGAGTTAGATTTGCACTTTGTGAGTTTTTGGTATTTTATGATGTTGAATTTTGGTTGTTATATTGTTGTTGATTTTTATGTGATAATGGTTGATTGATGTGCATGAGATTTCCATTTTCGGAGCTTTTTTTCTTTCTGAATCTGATTTTGGGATTTGTAATTGATAGATAATAAAATAAATTACAAATCTTTACACAAAAAAGATGGTGAATATAATACATCAAAAGATGGATAAATTGATGAAAATTGAAAAATCAACATTGAAGTTGAACATGCAAGAATTTGAAGGTTTTGAAGGGGTTTTAATCTTGTACGATATAGAAGGTGCGCATGTTATGTATTTGACCATTTTTATAATCTCTTATGTTAAATTTTAATATTTGGGAAAATGTGACAAACCCTTATTCTAAATTTACCATATTCAATTATTTTTTCGACCAGATACGAAGAATACTCTATCAAATAATACATAACGATGATTTTTAAATATGTTTCGCAGAAATCTTATAAAATTCAAAAATAAAAAGATAAAAATCACAACTTGAGACCCATTTGGGATTGAAACTAAGACCTTCCACAAGAAAATTTTAAAATTGATAATTTTATAATAACAAGAATTAATTATACAAAAATCAATTATGCCATAATCAATTAAAAAAAATCACCCAAAAAATGCTACAAGGCTTCAATTGCTAAATGGGCTAGGCCATGTTATTTGCGTACCAGGCCATAATGGGCTTTCACATGAGAGTAAAATGAGCCCACTATGAGGATCAATTGGCTTCTTTGTCTCAATTTCACAAACACAAAACTCTAATCAAATTAGATCAGTTTCTGTAAGATTTTCAGTTTAATTTTGAGTTGTTTTCCTCAATTGGGTAAGAGCTTTGTCCTATTTCTCTGCGTTGATGTGTACTAGTAATACATATGAGTTTATTGTACAATATGGATTTATTCAATTGATTTAATTTGTGCTTTTAGGGTGTTTAAATTCGTGGGTTCGGTTGATTTTCCATATTTTGTTTGAATCTTTTCCTAAAATGATACACAAGTCATAGGATAGTTTAGGTTTGGAAAGGTGTTGTTTAGAACGAGATAATAAAAATCATTTTGTTCTCAAGATAAAATGTTAAATCTCAGGATTAAATGGTTATGAACTTTAACTTCCAGACCCTTTTTCCCCTTTTTTCGGGATAAATTTGGTGCATAGCCTTAAAAGATGTACTCATTTAATATATATAGCCTTCAAATAAATAAAATACTAACTTTTATTTATTTTACACAATTTTATGGTGAAAGGACAAAAGTGTCCTTTTAAAAAATATCCTACTTTTGTGATCACAAAAGAGAAATTAAAAGAGCAAAAATCAGAGAAAACATGGGAGAAGGGAAGAAAGGTCTTAAAAGCATAAGATATTATGAAGAAAGGTCTTAAAAGCATAAGATATTATAAACTCCAAAATGGAACTCTTGGAATTTTTGAAATTGTTCACTAGATTCTTGCAATAACTTTTCAATCAAGAATCCCGTATGTGCAAAGAAAAATTGAAGATATAGTTAACCTCAAAATTTTGAGAATCAACTCCAAAATTGGGATTTTCATCACAAATATCAATTTTTTATATAAACTTTGTTGTTTAAAGATTAAGTTTCATTTTTTAAGAATATTAACATGAGATATTATCAAAAATGTGTTATTTTGACTTTTTTTACTCAAAAATCGTAAAATTTTATAGGGAAGACGATGAACAATATTAGCAGACCGGTATTCAGGTTAACCGTTCTACCCAGTCAGTCCAATCGAACTTTTACAATCTCTGGACGGACAGACCGATCAGTTCGGTAGACCAATCTTCCCAATCTGTCCCGAGTCTTCCCAATCTTTCCAATTGGCTCATATGTATTTTTTTTCTTATAGAAAAATGTTTGAAATTCCTTATATTATCGATATGATGGTGAATAGAATAAAAGAAATGATAAATCATATGAATAGTTGTCAAGAAATGATGAAATGATGAGCATATTAATATTAGATAATACAAATAAGATAAAACTTTCATAAGTCTGATACTGTCATAAATGATTTTGAAGCTAAGTGTTATTTTTTGAATCGTTGTAATACATCAAAATGTAGAAGCATTTTATATGTCGAGTTGATCAAGAATGAGGAACTTGCGACATGAAATGACAGAGAAATTTTTGAAATTTTCGATCGGGGCAACCGGTATTCAAATCTTCCCAGTTGGCCAATACAGAGACTTAAAACTCTTGCAATAAGATGCTTCCTAGATTGGCATACCAATATGACCAGTCTACAAGTACAGAATAAAAAAGAATCATAATAAATGTCCGACCGTGAAGATCGGTAGTCCAGTCTTCCTAGTCGACCAATGCAGAGAATCAAAATTCTTACAATAAAATACTGACTAGGATGATTGGCATACTAGTATGACCAGTCGGCCAGTATAGAATAAAAAAATATCACAATAAATGTCCGACCGAGACGACTGGTATTCTAGTCTTCCCAATTTGCCAATGCGAAAACTTAAAACTCTTGCAATAAGATGCCGAATAGGATGATTGGCATACCAGTATGACCAGTCGGCCAGTATATAATAAAAAAATCACAATAAATCTCCGACCGAGATGACCGGTACTCCAGTCTTTCTATTCGGGCAATGCAGAGGTAAAACTCTTCCAGGAAAATTGATTTTTTGGTCTGATCGGTTGGCTGATACAGAAAATAAAAATTCGATTAATAAAAATCCCAATATGTATTACTTTATTAATGACATTTATTATAATAAATAACAAATTAAGTTTCTTATAAAGAAAATAATATGATTGATTCCTTTTTAAATAATAATATTTTTAGGGGTTAGGGGTTAGCCGATTAGGGTTTAAGGTTTATGGTTAATATTAATTTAAAATAACAATATAATCGAAAATTATGCACACTTAGCTTGATTCAGGATGATATATTGAAAATATTCAATTATTCTTCTAGTAGTAGATTGATTACATTATAGCTTTAGTATTCTTAATTTAACATGTATTCCTCTTCTACGTATTTATAAGAAACTTAATTTGGTCTTTATACAATATACTAATTGGTCTTACATGCATTGGCATGACTAGTAATTATATAGAAGATTAGTAATAAAGTTCTTTGTTACAATATACTAATTGATCTTCAATGCATTGGCATGACTAGTAATTATTGCAACTTATTTATTATTATCATTATATAATTGGTCAGAATGGGTTAACAATCTTCTCGGTCGTTAGACTGAATCTGGTCCATTAGTCAGTCCAGTTGATAATTTGTTTGAATGATCTTTTAGTCTCTGAATCAGTCGATTGGGGAGACTAATATGCCGATTGGTCTGATCGAAAGGATTTTGGTCTCTACATCGACCGATCGAGTTAGATTGGCCAACCAGTCAATCAAGTCGTTAATTTGTTAAATAATTTGTTAGAATGGTCTACTAGACAATTTCAAAAATTCATTTGTCATTTTCTGTCTCAAGTTCCTCATTCTTGATCAACTCGACATATAAAATACTTCTACATTTTGATATATTACAATGATCCAAAAAATAACACTTGGCTTCAAAATCATCTGTGATATGTATCAGATTTATGACGTTATGGAACAAAGGAAAACTCAATTTTATTTCCGTAGTTGTCCGATCCACCAGATTCCTTTCGCATATACGTTCATGAAGCTCTGAAAGTTTTACTTTGTTTATATCGTCTAGTATTAATTTGCTCATCATTTGATCATTTCTTGACAATCTTTTATGATTTATCCTCTCTTTTGTTCAATTTACCATCATATTAGTAATATAAAGGAATCTCAAATATTTTTCTATAAGAAAAAAAAAAGAAATACATATGAGCCGACTGAATAAACTGGGAAAGCCGGGGTAGTTGGACGTGTCAGACTGGGAAGATTATTATACCGATTAGACCAGTCTAGATACTGTAAATGTCCAATTATACCGACTGGATAGACCGGTTAGCTTGAACACCGGTCTGCTTATACTGTTCATCGTCTTCCCCACAAAATTTTTAGGATTTAAAAATATAAAAATCAAAAGAACACATTCTTGATAATATCTTATATTAATATTCTTAAAAATGAAACCTAATCTTTAAACAACAAAGTTTATATAAAAATATGAGATTTGAGATTAAAGTACAAATGTTGAAATTAATTTCTCAAACTCTTGAGGTGTTACTATCTTCAGTTTTTCTTTCTATGAGTATTGGAAATCTAATGATGATGGTTAGAATTGAAAATGATTTTGTCAATGATCAATCAAAATGTAAGAGAATGGAATAGGGTTTGAAGAATAGTGATTTTGGTTTTTTTTTTGTGGTTTATGGGAATGAAGGTTGGGTGAATATTGTTGTGGGATTGGGTGAATATTTTGTATGGGGATTGGATGAATAATATATTTTTTTTAATATTTTATTAAATTTTTTCCTCAAAAGGGGTTTTTTGGACAATTTGAAAGATTTCTTCTAATTATTCAAAAGGGTATTTTGGGCAACTCAATTTTTATTTAATAAGAAGGCTATGCCATTTAATTATGTCAACATTAAGGCTAGTTTTAAAACAAAATGTCAATTTAGGGCTATTTGGCTAAATGCCTCCTTTTTTTCCATGGAGTTTTGCCTAGTTTTCTATGAATATATTGAAGTTAGAATTATGTCATAAATATGATACATTTTTCTTCTAAAGCATATATATGTATTAACTGTGTGCTTAATGGCAAAAGCATGAACCACAAACCTAAACAGGCAACTTAACTACATATGTCAAAGTTGGATGACGTTTCTTTTCGATTTTGTTTTGGATTATTGGTTTGTGTGATATTTCTTTTCTTTTTTTCTTAATCTCTTAGAGTTGCATGAGCATGATGTGGCTTATTAGATTAAGATTGTTGTACTTCCATGTCTTTGAAATCTGTATGTTCTTGACTGCAATTATCAAATGCATGAAATATCCACAATTCTAGATATTATTTTCTGATTTTATGCAGGTCCACGTATGCTTAGTGAGGTAGAAATTACCTTGAGAGTACCTTTTCCCGTTAAAGACCTTGAGAACAACAGAAAGGTCTTAACAAGTGACATAGCAAACAGCCTTTTGAAGGCGTTATTGGTCTGGAGGGCCTGTGAAGATGGTTACTTTCTTGCAGTAACCAAATTGATCTTAATAAGTATTATTCAGACGCCGTCCTTTGACTGGAATTATGCAAATATTGGTGTTTTTCTCAAGTCTAGACCCATGAATATGGTTTATTTATCCGCTCGGTCAATGCCAGATTACTATTATATCCCTGGTGAAAATCCAGTCTACATGAGGGATAACTTGTCCAAGATTGAGATTAGTGTGGTGGTTCATTACATGGTTCTTGTTGTTAGATGGTAGAAGACTATAAAAGAGGATGGGCTTGGGCCAGTTTCTTTGAATGGATTACATGAATTAGATTTGTACAAAAAAGGGTTCATTGCTAATGATCACTTGTGCAAAAACGGTCATATGTGATTACAAATTCTTAGTGAACCGCGTACAAAAGATGTAAATTGTTCGTATTCAATGAAATTTATCATATTTCGTTTCTACCTAGCTTTTCCTTCTTTTTATTCCTTTTTATTTGGAATATGTTCTTTTCTATCTACTGGTGGATTTCTACCATGTCGATCATCTAATATAACAATCTTTAAGTCCTGCATAAATGTGGTTATGCGGCTTCTTCACATATCTATTCAGTTTTTATTAGTTTTGCTCATTTTACAGAATGGTCACTTTGTTTTGTGTAATTAGAATTGATTAACAGATCATTGTTGAGCTGATCATAATATTTTTCTAAACGTTCCAATTCTTATTTTCGGTTGTCATGCGATGTTTTGGTATCAGAATATATATTTGTGAATAATATCTTGAAGCAGGTGTAAGTCCAAGAGTAAACAATGTGAAACAAGTGGCTCAGGCAACCTCAAACGCTACTGATGATGAGGTTAGCTATCTTTCTCATGCTTTCTTGTTGCATGATCATCTCTATTGGGCCATGAACCGATGGAGTTTATAGCTGTAAAAAGCTTGTTTGATATGCCTATTTGGTGTTGGAAATCTTGATTGAGTAAATTGTGTTTTAGCACGATTTATGTAAAGATTTAAGTGACTTTCGTATGTCGAAAGTGGAATGTCTTTGGCTCTAATTATTCTACGTCTCGAGTAGATAAAGTTAGAGTATTTAATTACTCAAATCCGATTTCAGGTGAATGAGAAATTAATTAACAAAGTGAATCACTTAAAACGTTATTCATAGTTGGAATTGATTTTTCGATATGAACATAAGTAATTAAATGATCAACAAATCATACAATCGACGGCCGCGATTGTATGAAAGAAAGTTCATTTAGTTTGAGGACTAAAATGTTCAAGTCGAAAAATTGAGGGACCAATTTGAAAGGACGTTCGAGATTGAAAAGTTTCGGGGTCAAAACATAATTTATAAATGTTTTGATTGTGTGCAACTTTTGGAGGTTTGATGGAGGGGTGCTTGTCTAAAGGACATGACTCTCCTACAATTTATGAAAAGTTGTAACTTTTGTCTAAAGGATATAACTCTCCTACGATTTATGGAAAGTTGCAACTCTTGACCCAAAACTCTTCATTATCTATAAATAGACCCTCCATTTGTGGAATTAAATCACACCAAAAATATCATTTCTCTTCTCTCTTTTTCTCCTAAATACTAATTTAAGTATTTTGAGAGTTCTTTTATTTCTTAAATATTAGTTTTAATATTTTAAGAATAGTATTGAATATTAAATGCTAAATTAAGCATTTGAAATATTCTTGAAGTTCTTGAATAATATTTCGAAGAACTTTTTCGTACTAAATTGAGTACTTTTGATATTCTTAAATATTAATTCAATAGTTTAAGAATAAGTCTTGCATATTAAATGTCTAGATATGCATTAAATCATACGAGTCCATCGAGAGAGTTTGGAACAAGTATTTGTTCGCTAGACTCGATAATTTGTAGTGGTACTATTATCGAGACGATGTCGTTGTATCTTGGGAGACAATTGCCGTAAACCGTAACCACCAAGAGCGGGGCAATATTGTCTTAAGGAACTCGGGTATCCCGTACCTCGACATTTCATCATTATATTGCATCTTCATAAACACCGCCCGTTACACTACTAGAATTTTCCCAACAACTTAAGACAATATTCGAGTGTTTCTTGAAGATGATGATATCCGACGGAAAGATGATGAAATCAAGAGAAGAATTTTATTTTCGTTTTATGTCATAATTTAAAATTTTATTTATTTTATGACTAATTCGTAATTGAATATTTTGTAGTAAAATTCAAACCAAATGAAGGGAGTTGCGAACTTCTATGGTGTCAAAGATATAATCCAATATATATGGAAGCAATTAATGGCGAATTTTGGTTACGAAAACCAATTAATGAGATAAGTTCATTTGTATGAATTTATCATTTGCTCATGTGATTACATATTATGTTGAATAATATTAAATATGATTTAATATTGAAATATGCAACATTAATGATGTAATCCGCCGGATGACATTGAGCAAGCATGCGATATGTGATTTAATATTTCATAATATTTTATCATGGTAAATTATTCTTGATAAAGAATAAATATTTGTGCATGCTTAAATATGACTTTATTTTGCGACGCATATAAAGTAATGATTTGACAAATTTCTTTCGACTTATGAATAAATGCAATAAGTGTGATTCTTTATTATATTTGACACTCTTTATAATAAAACTTGATCACAATGAATGAAGAAATGCATTATTTAAATAGATGATTTAAATTAGATGCATGTTCTTTTCGTGTGATAGAGATGTTTATTTAAAGAAGTCAATTTGTTTAAAGAATAATTATTGCATTATTTAGAGTTTTTGCCTACAATTTTCACTATAAAAGTGATATAATTTGTGAGGAAAAACGAGATGTGGTTTCATTTAGCGAAAGAATATTGAGTCTATTTTTAAGTAATTTAAAATAGACATTATGAAATGTCGTCACTATAAACCAATAAAGTTGCAAAGTGAGAATGATTCTGAATGTTTCATATTGTGAAACATACTTTCTTTAAAGATGAAATGGAAATGGCATATTGTGCAATGTACACAACTTAGTCAAGAATAAAGGATGTTAATTATCGGAGTAAAATCGAGAAGGTCGATTAAACGTCCAAAATTAAATCCGAGAAAATGACTTTAAAGCTACAAAGATTTTGGTTAAACCAAAACTAGAGCTAGGTAAATTGACAATAGTCGAAATGAAGATAAATCAATTCCGTTTCGAGGGAACAACCACTAAAATGTGGTAAGTTGAATCATACTAGTGATGATCAAAGTCAATCATTGATTGACAACCTGGACCATGTAATTGGTGGGTGTTTTTCTATGATAATCCAAACCATATAAATGGGGTTCATTGTGTAGACAACTCGAATTACACAAATGGTTGGTATTTATCACGATAAACCGAGCTAGGCAAATGGTGATTGATTAAGTTCAGTAAAACCAAGATAGGCAAATGGTGGGTGATTAAGTCACTAAAACCAAGCTAGACAAATGGTGGGTGGTCGAACCTCATGCTCGAGGCTGTAATATCTAATGCCTTTTATGAAGGGTAACTCAACAAATGGTGGGTCGACACTGTGTTGCACACCGATAGAATATCCAAGATCAAGAGTCTTGACTAAGGAATGGTGGATATTCTTAATTGGCTAGATTTTGTGTCACTAACTCCGATACAGTATGACCATAAGCCGGCAATCGGAAAGACACAAGTTAGCATGTAAAATGGTAATCTTGACACATACATTGAAGATATAAAACCATTAAGCAGTTGATCTCAAGTGGCAGTCTCTCTAATGATTGTGTAAAATCAATTGAGAACATATGGATCCAAATGTATGCCTAAAAGATCAAATAAACTGCATATCGATGGGAATGGGTGTAAAATCCTACATATTAAGGATCAACATAAGGGTAACCCTACCTTGTTGATTGGAGATCCCAAGATCTTGGTTCAAAGGGAAAAACAAATTATGTTAGATTCAGTGTCGCACTTGAAGGAGATCAAATAAGCTCCAACTCATTCCTAGGATATACAAGTGCTTAATCCTGCAGAGCGTAGGTGAGGTTAAGCTGAAAAAGCTTTTAATGATTCCTATACTGTCTCAAGGATGGTGAGACGTAATAAAGTAGAGTAAGGCAGGGTACTCTTTATAGGAAGGAGATCACCTATATAAGTGAGAAGTAAAGGCCGCTTCAAAAGTAAACACTTATGAATCCAAGACGGTCCATGGCCAAAACGGACACAACAGTGAGAAACTAAATCTTGTTAGATAAGTAATTGTGTGTGCATCATTGTCTTGGTTTACACAAAACGCTGATCAGTTCAAGACATCGCGTTCACTGCCCAGCAAGTAAATCCGATGGTACTACACTAGGGAAGGTTCAAAGCAAAAAACTACCTCTCCTGATGCAATTGCTTTTCGCCCGAACTCTCTCAGTGTCTGCATAGTCTGCATCTGTGTCAGCATAGTCTGTTATGAATTAATTTCATTCATGGTGGGTATTGTTGGAAATCTTGATTGAGTAAATTGTGTTTTAGCACGATTTATGTAAAGATTTAAGTGACTTTCGTATGTCGAAAGTGGAATGTCTTTGGCTCTAATTATTCTACGTCTCGAGTAGATAAAGTTAGAGTATTTAATTACTCAAATCCGATTTCAGGTGAATGAGAAATTAATTAACAAAGTGAATCACTTAAAATGTTATTCATAGTTGGAATTGATTTTTCGATATGAACATAAGTAATTAAATGATCAACAAATCATACAATCGACGGCCGCGATTATATGAAAGAAAGTTCATTTAGTTTGAGGACTAAAATGTTCAAGTCGAAAAATTGAGGGACCAATTTGAAAGGACGTTCGAGATTGAAAAGTTTCGGGGTCAAAACATAATTTATAAATGTTTTGATTGTGTGCAACTTTTGGAGGTTTGATGGAGGGGTGCTTGTCTAAAGGACATGACTCTCCTACAATTTATGAAAAGTTGTAACTTTTGTCTAAAGGATATAACTCTCCTACGATTTATGGAAAGTTGCAACTCTTGACCCAAAACTCTTCATTATCTATAAATAGACCCTCCATTTGTGGAATTAAATCACACCAAAAATATCATTTCTCTTCTCTCTTTTTCTCCTAAATACTAATTTAAGTATTTTGAGAGTTCTTTTATTTCTTAAATATTAGTTTTAATATTTTAAGAATAGTATTGAATATTAAATGCTAAATTAAGCATTTGAAATATTCTTGAAGTTCTTGAATAATATTTCGAAGAACTTTTTCGTACTAAATTGAGTACTTTTGATATTCTTAAATATTAATTCAATAGTTTAAGAATAAGTCTTGCATATTAAATGTCTAGATATGCATTAAATCATACGAGTCCATCGAGAGAGTTTGGAACAAGTATTTGTTCGCTAGACTCGATAATTTGTAGTGGTACTATTATCGAGACGATGTCGTTGTATCTTGGGAGACAATTGCCGTAAACCGTAACCACCAAGAGCGGGGCAATATTGTCTTAAGGAACTCGGGTATCCCGTACCTCGACATTTCATCATTATATTGCATCTTCATAAACACCGCCCGTTACACTACTAGAATTTTCCCAACAACTTAAGACAATATTCGAGTGTTTCTTGAAGATGATGATATCCGACGGAAAGATGATGAAATCAAGAGAAGAATTTTATTTTCGTTTTATGTCATAATTTAAAATTTTATTTATTTTATGACTAATTCGTAATTGAATATTTTGTAGTAAAATTCAAACCAAATGAAGGGAGTTGCGAACTTCTATGGTGTCAAAGATATAATCCAATATATATGGAAGCAATTAATGGCGAATTTTGGTTACGAAAACCAATTAATGAGATAAGTTCATTTGTATGAATTTATCATTTGCTCATGTGATTACATATTATGTTGAATAATATTAAATATGATTTAATATTGAAATATGCAACATTAATGATGTAATCCGCCGGATGACATTGAGCAAGCATGCGATATGTGATTTAATATTTCATAATATTTTATCATGGTAAATTATTCTTGATAAAGAATAAATATTTGTGCATGCTTAAATATGACTTTATTTTGCGACGCATATAAAGTAATGATTTGACAAATTTCTTTCGGCTTATGAATAAATGCAATAAGTGTGATTCTTTATTATATTTGACACTCTTTATAATAAAACTTGATCACAATGAATGAAGAAATGCATTATTTAAATAGATGATTTAAATTAGATGCATGTTCTTTTCGTGTGATAGAGATGTTTATTTAAAGAAGTCAATTTGTTTAAAGAATAATTATTGCATTATTTAGAGTTTTTGCCTACAATTTTCACTATAAAAGTGATATAATTTGTGAGGAAAAACGAGATGTGGTTTCATTTAGCGAAAGAATATTGAGTCTATTTTTAAGTAATTTAAAATAGACATTATGAAATGTCGTCACTATAAACCAATAAAGTTGCAAAGTGAGAATGATTCTGAATGTTTCATATTGTGAAACATACTTTCTTTAAAGATGAAATGGAAATGGCATATTGTGCAATGTACACAACTTAGTCAAGAATAAAGGATGTTAATTATCGGAGTAAATTCGAGAAGGTCGATTAAACGTCCAAAATTAAATCCGAGAAAATGACTTTAAAGCTACAAAGATTTTGGTTAAACCAAAACTAGAGCTAGGTAAATTGACAATAGTCGAAATGAAGATAAATCAATTCCGTTTCGAGGGAACAACCACTAAAATGTGGTAAGTTGAATCATACTAGTGATGATCAAAGTCAATCATTGATTGACAACCTGGACCATGTAATTGGTGGGTGTTTTTCTATGATAATCCAAACCATATAAATGGGGTTCATTGTGTAGACAACTCGAATTACACAAATGGTTGGTATTTATCACGATAAACCGAGCTAGGCAAATGGTGATTGATTAAGTTCAGTAAAACCAAGATAGGCAAATGGTGGGTGATTAAGTCACTAAAACCAAGCTAGACAAATGGTGGGTGGTCGAACCTCATGCTCGAGGCTGTAATATCTAATGCCTTTTATGAAGGGTAACTCAACAAATGGTGGGTCGACACTGTGTTGCACACCGATAGAATATCCAAGATCAAGAGTCTTGACTAAGGAATGGTGGATATTCTTAATTGGCTAGATTTTGTGTCACTAACTCCGATACAGTATGACCATAAGCCGGCAATCGGAAAGACACAAGTTAGCATGTAAAATGGTAATCTTGACACATACATTGAAGATATAAAACCATTAAGCAGTTGATCTCAAGTGGCAGTCTCTCTAATGATTGTGTAAAATCAATTGAGAACATATGGATCCAAATGTATGCCTAAAAGATCAAATAAACTGCATATCGATGGGAATGGGTGTAAAATCCTACATATTAAGGATCAACATAAGGGTAACCCTACCTTGTTGATTGGAGATCCCAAGATCTTGGTTCAAAGGGAAAAACAAATTATGTTAGATTCAGTGTCGCACTTGAAGGAGATCAAATAAGCTCCAACTCATTCCTAGGATATACAAGTGCTTAATCCTGCAGAGCGTAGGTGAGGTTAAGCTGAAAAAGCTTTTAATGATTCCTATACTGTCTCAAGGATGGTGAGACGTAATAAAGTAGAGTAAGGCAGGGTACTCTTTATAGGAAGGAGATCACCTATATAAGTGAGAAGTAAAGGCCGCTTCAAAAGTAAACACTTATGAATCCAAGACGGTCCATGGCCAAAACGGACACAACAGTGAGAAACTAAATCTTGTTAGATAAGTAATTGTGTGTGCATCATTGTCTTGGTTTACACAAAACGCTGATCAGTTCAAGACATCGCGTTCACTGCCCAGCAAGTAAATCCGATGGTACTACACTAGGGAAGGTTCAAAGCAAAAAACTACCTCTCCTGATGCAATTGCTTTTCGCCCGAACTCTCTCAGTGTCTGCATAGTCTGCATCTGTGTCAGCATAGTCTGTTATGAATTAATTTCATTCATGGTGGGTATTGTTGGAAATCTTGATTGAGTAAATTGTGTTTTAGCACGATTTATGTAAAGATTTAAGTGACTTTCGTATGTCGAAAGTGGAATGTCTTTGGCTCTAATTATTCTACGTCTCGAGTAGATAAAGTTAGAGTATTTAATTACTCAAATCCGATTTCAGGTGAATGAGAAATTAATTAACAAAGTGAATCACTTAAAATGTTATTCATAGTTGGAATTGATTTTTCGATATGAACATAAGTAATTAAATGATCAACAAATCATACAATCGACGGCCGCGATTATATGAAAGAAAGTTCATTTAGTTTGAGGACTAAAATGTTCAAGTCGAAAAATTGAGGGACCAATTTGAAAGGACGTTCGAGATTGAAAAGTTTCGGGGTCAAAACATAATTTATAAATGTTTTGATTGTGTGCAACTTTTGGAGGTTTGATGGAGGGGTGCTTGTCTAAAGGACATGACTCTCCTACAATTTATGAAAAGTTGTAACTTTTGTCTAAAGGATATAACTCTCCTACGATTTATGGAAAGTTGCAACTCTTGACCCAAAACTCTTCATTATCTATAAATAGACCCTCCATTTGTGGAATTAAATCACACCAAAAATATCATTTCTCTTCTCTCTTTTTCTCCTAAATACTAATTTAAGTATTTTGAGAGTTCTTTTATTTCTTAAATATTAGTTTTAATATTTTAAGAATAGTATTGAATATTAAATGCTAAATTAAGCATTTGAAATATTCTTGAAGTTCTTGAATAATATTTCGAAGAACTTTTTCGTACTAAATTGAGTACTTTTGATATTCTTAAATATTAATTCAATAGTTTAAGAATAAGTCTTGCATATTAAATGTCTAGATATGCATTAAATCATACGAGTCCATCGAGAGAGTTTGGAACAAGTATTTGTTCGCTAGACTCGATAATTTGTAGTGGTACTATTATCGAGACGATGTCGTTGTATCTTGGGAGACAATTGCCGTAAACCGTAACCACCAAGAGCGGGGCAATATTGTCTTAAGGAACTCGGGTATCCCGTACCTCGACATTTCATCATTATATTGCATCTTCATAAACACCGCCCGTTACGCTACTAGAATTTTCCCAACAGGATCAAGGAAAACAAAGGTGAAATCAACCAACTCATTTTAGTTTTCAAGTTTGCATATATCATGGAGGTAAATTTTAACTGAGTAATCTATATGGCTCTTCTCCTAGAACATATTTGACGCTTAACTATAGTGATAGTACTTGTAAGAACAAATGTCTTGTGACGTTTAAATCTTTCTTACCCTGCTAAGCTTTCGAGAAACTAATTGTTTATTAGTGGAAACTCTACATAGGAAATAACGATCCCTTTGTAGTTTGATTCGTCTGAGAGTTTAGTGACTTAATTTGTCAAATGATAAAGATTCATCAAAAATTAACAGCTAAGGAGTCGAGCTTAAATTTTGAATTTTACCACGAAGATTCTAAGTATTAAAGAGGGTGACCAATATCTTTAATTAAAAGCGCTATTAAATTGTAATATCGTGAAATGCTAATAAATAGCCAAAACCCGCGCCTGCCCCAATCACGCAGTCTCTCTCTCAGATCTCTTGCTCTATTCATTTGTGTAAGATTTTATGTTCTTCTTCTCGCTAAATGTGTATTTATGTACATGAATATATGTCTATCATATGAATTCGTTTATGCTAAACCAATTTGCTCGTTTTCTTGTATATTTTGTGTCCGTTTTTTCCCTTTAATTTTGGTTCAAAAAGATTGTAAGATTATAATGTATCTTCTAAAAGTAATTTACGATAACAAGATTTAGATGGATCTGAACTAATTTGATTATTTCTTTTCATTTATGTATACGACTTATTTGCCATATATTCGAAAGCTAGGTGAATTTTGTGTTGTGAACAATGAAGTGCATTTGATAAACACTAATGTGTAATAAATACAAGTACATTGCATCACTGCATATTTTTTGTGTATCATATATATGTCTGAAGAATAACAAAGTATACTCAATTGAGCTTGCAATAGATGGAATGTAGTTTCACTTGTGTATGAATCAATATTTACTTTCTATAAATCATGTCCATTTACATCTGTAAACCTGTGTTGGGAGCTTAATTCCATCAGAACAAATAACTTATAAGTAGTCATCATTTAAATCAAATAATTTTTGAAAATTATGAAATGGTTTGTTCATTCATGAGATACGAGTTGTTTTAGCTTCTATCATTCAATATTTTCGGGATTTTGTGCAATTTTATATCGAGAAAAGGAAGATACTGATGAGATTGCACCATTTTTGTAAGATTTAAGGAGCATATTGTTGAATATCTCGAACCATTACATGTGAAAATGATTGGATACATCTCATGAAACAAAGTTGTGACACCTTATTCTATATGCTAGATTTTATTCAAATTGTTAATACTTGTTTTACTACATTTAGTTAAGTTATATTTGTTTACAATGGAACTATGAACCATTGTTTTGACTCCCTATTTGCACTAACCATGCACTTCCATTTTCTTTTACCTCATCTTACTCCCTTTGTGATCTTACTGATGAGGTTAATTTTTCCACATTGCACGAGGGTTGCACGAGGCATGAGCCTAATGTGCAATCTAGAGCGCAATTATAATTATACTTATACCCATGTTTTATACATGACATGTAATTCTTGAAACTCGAAAAACATGTATCTAAACTAAAAACTATCATGGAACGTGGTGATCCTTGCCCAGAACATGTACATAGAAGGGCTAATGCTTCAAAAGGCGATCATCACCCGTCTCATGACTGACTTTGCCAACAAAAAGGCCTCTAAAGATCTCGGCTTTTTCCTCGCTATCACTACAGTTGATAGCATCGGAGAGGGAAAAATCCGGCAAAGCTCCAGCAAAGTCGTCTTTCCTGTGGATTTCAACTGCATCACTTTCAAGATGCTCCCCGGCGAGGTCTTGGAAGGTATAGTCCACAATATACTGAAATACGGGAATTTTTTGAAATGCGGGCCCGCTGAAAAGGTATACCTTTCGCATCAGAAAATGGCCAATTATCAGTACGCCTGGTGAAAATCCGTATTTTATGAATGGGAAATTGTCGAAAATCGAAAAGGGTGTGGTGATTGGAGAGAAGTTTATGAAGGCTAAGAAGGATTTTCAAGCAGTTGTTAGCATGGAGGGTGATTATCTTGGGGCTATTGCTTAAGTTAGCTGGAAATATGAACTATTAATTGAGATCTTTTATATGTTGAATTGTCTTTAGAATGAGATTTTTTGCTACATGATGGTGTAAAAAGGCTTAGATTTGCATTTTGTGAGTTTTGGTATTTTGTCAATGTTGAATTTTAGTTGATATATTGTTGTTGATTTTCATGTGATGTGCTTTTGTGAGTTTTGGCTGAATTATGTGCTTTTCCTTCTTTTTGTTTTTTATGAGGTACGTTCTTTTCTATTTAGTGGAAGATTTCTGCCAGGTCGATCATTTGTGGAGAAAATCTTAGAAAAGTCCAAATTGCATTTGAGCCTCTTGAATCTTCTGCAATGAAGATGCATGCTTCAAATATAACAATCTTTAAGTCCTACATAACTGTGGTTGTGCGGCTTCTTCACATATCCATTCAGTTTTCCTTAGTTTTGCTCCTTTTACAAAATGGTTACTTTATTTTTTGTAATTAGGAAAGGTTAACAGATCATTGTTGATCTAATTGTAATATTTTACTTCACAAAAAGATATAGAATGATTTTAAGCTTTAATTAATCACGTTACTACTAAAATGTACAGTCTACTAAATTGATTAGAGGCATTAGATTCACAGATGTGATGGAATCATGTTCTAAACATTCCAGTTATTATTTTAGGTTCTCATTCGATTTTTTGGTATGAGAATATATATATATATATATATATGTGTGTGTGTGTGTGTTTATGTGTGTGAATTACATCTTGAAGCTGGTTTAAATCCAAGAGTTAACAATGTGAAAGAAGTGGTTCAGGCAGCCTCAATAGCTACTAATCTACTGTAGATGAGGTTAGTTATCTTTCTCATGCTTTACTGTTGCATTATCATCTCTATTAGGCCATGAACCGATGGAGTTTATAGATCTTACAAGCTTGTGTGATATGCCTTTTCAAGATCAATGAAAACAAAGGTTAAATCAACCAACTCATTCTAGTTTTCTAGTTTGCTTCCATCATGGAGGTGAATTTTAACTAGAGTAATTTATAGGGCTCTTCTTCTAGAACATAGTTCACGCTTAACTATAGTGATAAGGCTTGTAAGAACAAATATCTTGTGATGTTTAAAGCTTTCTCACCCTGAGAAGCTTTCGACAAACTAATTATTTTTAGTGGAAACTCTACATAGGAAGAGTTCAATAACTTTGTCAAATGATAAAAATGCGTCCAAAATTAACAAGCTAAGGAGTCAAGTTTAAATTTTGAATTTTACCACAAAAATTCCAAGTATTAAAGAGGGTGACCAATATCTTTAAGAAAATTCTAAGAATTAAAAGTGCTATTAAATTGTAAGCCAAACCTAGTATCATGAAATATATATCTATACTACTATAAAAGTATGGATTGTTTCTTCTCTTTGTGAAAAGACAGTTTAACCCTTTATTAAAAATGAATGCTATAACTTACCCCTCTAACATTTATTCCCATTAATCCTATCATTTAATCTTTCATTGAAAATGAATGGATATACACCTCTAAAATTTACTCCCACTAATCCTAACATTTACTTACCATTAACTATGATTCACTATTTTGATAATAGTAACAATAATTTAAACAAATGTAAAATTTAAAAGTGTTAGGCATTTATATTTTATTGAAAGTTATAAATTAAATTCTCATTAGTGAATATTAATTTGAAGTATTTAGTTCCCATTAATTAGGATTCACTATTTTCATCATAATAATAATAATTTAAAAAATGTAAAATTTAAAAGTATTAGTCATTTATACTTTTATTGAAAGTTATAAATTAGATAAATTTTAACTCTCATTAGTGAATATTAATTTGAATATAAAAGTATGGAATGTTTCTTCCCATTGTGAAAAGACAATTTAACCCTTTATTAAAAATGATTGCTATAACTTACCCCTCTAACATTTATTCCCACTAATCCTAATATTTAGTTACCATTAATTAGGATTCATGTTAACGTGTATTTTGTACACGTTTCTTATATGTTATGTTCTGTTAATTGTTATGTTTTTGGTCCATATCTCATAGTTTTATGCTTCTATTGTCATATTTATGTGTTGGGATGAGAATGGATTGGAAAGGTGACAAAAAGGGACGAAAACGACGAAGATTGGTTTTATTGCATTTGGAGGGAGGCCGAAACCTCAAAGAAATTAAGCGTGACCAAGCCGATCGCACTGGTCACGCTTAAAAACAGCAAGGCTTCGCACTTTTGGGCATGAAAAATTCGAGAATTGGACTTTTTGGCTGATATTGACTTGTGATGCACGTTTTTAGTTCCCAACATGTTAGGGAATTATTTTCTTTTATGTTTAGTATTTTATTTCATTGTTTTGAACAATCCTAGTTGGATTAGGATTCTTAAAATCCTATATCTTTTATGTTTCCTTGTTTAGATAGGATTCTCTAGGTTTAAATAAGTGGACTATTATTCCACAAAGACATTCTATCTTTTATTCATGTTTCTTTCTCTGGAGAATTCGAATTCATCAACTTTTGTAGACGATTTTTGATTATGTATTGCTAAACACATAATTATAGTCTAAGGATTTTAAGGTTTGATTTCTGTTAAATTCGTGAGATTGCTTTGTGCTTTTAATTTCTTTGTTCTTTGAGTATTTGCTCTTTCCAGGTGATTTGTTGACAATATATTGTAATCGATTAATTAATATGGCCAATTAGTTAATCATTAGAATTATATTTCGCTAATTAGGATCCAAATTCGTAATTGTTTGGTAAACCCTAATAATCGTAGCAATTAACAATGTTGACTATGGACAGGTTTTCGATTAGTCGTTATGGGAATGAGTGATCCGATTTTAATAATCCGAGCTTGTGTGTTTATTGATCGGAATTAGTGTTTTTCTAGTACATGAATGCTATCGATAGATTAAATTCTAAGAGCCTGTTTAGGGTTGTCTAACTGATATGAGAAGTAATCAAAGAGCTTGTTTTGATTATCGACGACATAAGGAAAAATGAGGTTGTTAGAGCTTGTTAACGGCTATATCTAATTTACTAAAGAACATTGAACTATTTTTACAATCGATGATCGAATTATAGAATCAATACCGAGAAATCCTAAGACTAGAATCTCTCATCTTATTGAATTCAAATCAACTTTTATTGCGTTTAATTAATGTGTGTCTTTTAAATTCGTTTCGTTAAAAATCCAAAAATCCCCCATCTGTTTAATCGTTATTAGTAACTTAGGAATTATTTCTACTGCTCTTGGTCGGAAGATTGATCTTCTTCGACCGAGGGCTAGATTTCAGACGGGTTCGGTGGGCTACGGGTTAGCTCGGGGCACGGCGGAGCTGCAAAAATTGGAATGGAGAAGACGATTAGAGAGGCGGCGGGAATTTAGGGCAAAGTGATTTGGGGATTATTTTAGGATTTGTGAAGAAAGTTTGATTTAAAAGAGTTTAGGGAAAGATGATTTAGGGATTTTGAGTTTTGAAATAAAAAAATCTTTTTGTTTTAAGGAAATATATAGATATAAATCTATTTATTTCCTAATTTTGTTTATTTTTCGATTTTTTTGGATTTCTGATAAAAAAGGAAGAAAATAAAAACAAAGACTTAAGGTAAAAACAAACAAAAGGCCGAAAGCTCACTAATTTTTGGCGTCACCAGAATGGTCCCGCTTAATTTTGGTGGCCTTTCGGCTTTTAGGTAAAAAAACCTAAAACAAAAATGCGAAAAATATAAAACTAGCATGGGTTGCCTCCCATGAAGCGCCATTGTTTAACGTCTTCGGCTAGACGATGCTACAAAGTTATGTAGCATGGTTTGGTGGTTTCAACTCCGTTGTTTCGACATCGTGTGCTTGAAATCCTTCGTAGAAAGGTTTCAAACGATGCCCATTTACTTTGAAAGTTTTTTCGGTAGTAGGTCTTTGAATTTCAACTGCACCATGAGGAAAAATGTCAACAACAATGAACGGTCCAAGCCAACGAGAACATAACTTACCCGAAAATAGTTTAAGGCGAGAATGAAAAAGCAAAACTTTTTGTCCTACGACAAAGTTCTTTTTTGAGATTGCCTTATCGTGAAAGGCTTTCGTCTTATCTTTATAAATCTTAGCATTCTCGTAAGCCTCATTCCTAAGTTCTTCTAGTTCTTGGAGTTGTAATTTTTGATGAATTCCAGCTTCGTCCAAGTTCATATTGAATTGCTTAATCGCCCAAAATGCCCTATGTTCCAATTCAACAGGAAGGTGACACGGCTTACCAAAAATTAATCGAAACGGAGACATACCTATGGGTATTTTATATGCAGTTCGATATGCCCAAAGAGCATCGTCAAGTCTCATACTCCAGTCCTTTCTACTTGGATTGATCGTCTTTTCGAGTATGGATTTGATTTTTCGGTTAGATACCTCGGCTTGCCCGTTCGTTTGTGGATGGTAAGCGGTGGAGATTCGATGAGTGACGTCGTATCTCTTCAGAAGTGCCTCAAATACTTTGTTGCAAAAGTGGGTACCACGATCACTAATTATCGCCCTCGGGGTTCCAAACCTAACAAAAATGTGAGACTTCACGAAATTCACAACATCTTTAGCACAGTCAGTTTTTGTAGGCTTAGCTTCAACCCATTTAGACACATAATCTACAGCAAGTAAAATGTAATTGTAACCAAAAGAAGGGGGAAAGGGACCCATAAAATCAATACCCCATACATCGAAAATTTCGCATACATGAATAGGATTTAGTGGCATTTGATCTCTATGTCCTAAATTACCCGTCTTTTGACAATTTTCACAAAATTTGCAAAATATATGTGCATCGTGAAATATGCTCGGCCAAAATAAACCACTCTCAAGAACCTTGTGAGCGGTTCTTTTTGATCCGAAATCCACCACAAGCAAAAGAATGACAGAATTGAAGAATAGATGGTACTTCGGTTTCAGAAACGCACCTTCGAATTACTTGATCGGAACAATGCTTCCACAAATAAGGCTCGTCCCAAATATAATATTCAGATTCACTCTTTATTTTGTTCTTTGAGTCCTAGACAAGTCATCCGACAATGTTTTAGTAACTAGATAGTTGACTATATCAACGTACCATGGGTATGCCGCTTGTACTGAAAAGAGTCGTTCGTCAGGAAACTCATCTCGTAGAGGCATTGGTTCTTCACATGTAATTAATCGACTTAAGTGATTCGCAACTAGGTTTTCAACTCCTTTCTTGTCTTTAATCTCGAGGTCAAATTCTTGGAGCAAGAGAATCCACCGTATAAGTCGAGGTTTTGCGTCTTTCTTGGCAAGCAAATAACGAAGAGCGCATGATCAGAAAAAACGATAACTTTAGTGCCAAGCAAATAGGAATGAAATTTTTCTAAAGCAAAAATAATGGCAAAAAGTTATTTTTCCGTTGTTGAGTAATTGCATTGAGAACTATCTAGCGTTCTCGAAGCGTAGTATATAACATGTGGAAATTTATCCACTCTTTGGCCCGGCACAGCTCCTACGGCATCATTACTCGCGTCACACATTATCTCGAATGGAAGGTCCCAATTTGGTGGCTTAACGATAGGCGTGGAGGTCAAGAGGTCCTTCAATGTATCAAATGCGCCTCAACAATCTTCACCAAACTCAAAATTCACGTCCTTATGCAGTAAATTACATAAAGGACGACTAATCTTCGCGAAGTCCATGATGAATCGTCGATAAAAACCTGCATGTCCAAGAAAAGAACGAATTTCCCGCACATTCGTGGGGTAAGGTAGAGATTTGATAACATCGATTTTAGCTTTGTCAACCTCTAATCCTCTAGACGACACAATATGACGCAAAACTTTACCTTGTTCAACCATAAAGTGACATTTTTCATAATTAAGTACAAGGCTCAATTTAATACATTGGTCTAGGATTTTTATGAGATTAGCAACACGAATCGAAAGAATCACCATGTACCGTAAAATCGTCCATAAATACCTCAATGATGTCCTCGACATATTCAGAAAATATGTTAATCATACACCTTTGAAAAGTTGTTGGAGCGTTGCACAATCCAAATGGCATTCTTCGATAGGCGAACGTACCAAAAGGACACGTGAACGTTGTCTTTTCTTGATCTTTCGGAGCAACCGAAATTTGATGAAAACCTGAATAATCATCTAGAAACCAAAAGTAAGCACGGCCGGCTAAACGTTCAAGCATTTGATCAATAAAAGGGAGAGGAAAGTGATCTTTACGAGTTAAGGTGTTCAAACTACGCTAATCGATATAAACACGCCACCCGTTTTGAATACGTGTGGGAACCAATTCACCATCAGAATTTTCAATTACAGTGATACCAGTTTTCTTAGGAATAACTTGAACAGGACTTACCCAAGCGCTATCAGAAATCGGATAAATAATACCTGCGTCGAGAAGCTTTTGTACGTCGTTTTTCACCACTTCCATCATTGGTGGGTTAAGCAGTCGTTGAGCTTGAATCTTGGGTTTAGCTCCTTCCTCCATTAATATTTGATGCATGCTTATGGAAGGGCTAATACCCTTTATATCGGCTATGGTCCATCCGATCGCTTCCTTGTAATCTCGCAATGATCGTATCAATTGTTCTTCTTGTAAGGCGTTCAATTTAATTGACACGGTCATTGGTAACGTCTCTCCTTCTCCCAAGTAAAGATATTTGAGATGATCGGGTAGTTTCTTGAGTTCTAACTTCGATGCCTCCACAATAGAAGGAAGTAATTTAGAAGTCGAAATAGGCAAAGAAATACGAGAAACATTACAAGTATGTGAGCAATTTTCGTCTCCTCTAATTGCTCATTAAATTAGAATTCTTTTTCTTTTTCTTCCAAATTGGACGTAGGCAATGCTACTTGCAACGAATCCTCGTTCTCGAGCTCAAAAATAGTCTGCACCAAACAATCATTAATAACTATACCAAAAACAAAGTGAACATCAGGAGGATACTTCTTGGAATCATATATGTTAAATTTTGGTTCTAGACGTTTTCATGAATGGACTACCAAGTAGTATAGGAGCAGAAGTGCTAGACTCGTTATGACCCATATCAACAACATAAAAATCAGTAGGAAATACTAGATCATTAACTTGTACTAATATGTCCTCGAGGACACCATCAGGGTAAGCGTTAGACCTATCAGCTAATTGAATGACAACACCGGTTTCTTTTAATTTCCCTACATTAAGTGATTCATATATTGATCGTGGCATAACGTTAATGGAAGCCCCTAAGTCTAACATAGCTTTTTCAATTCGAATACTTCCTATCTTACAAAGAATCGTGAACATACCTGGATCTTTACACTTCAGAGGCAATTTCTTTTGAAGCACATCAGATACATTTTCTCCTACGTGTACCTTCTCGTTGCCTATAAGCTTTCTCTTTGTCGTGCACAATTCCTTAAGGAATTTAGCATAACGAGATACTTGCTTAATGGCATTGAGAAGTGGAATGCTTACCTCAACTTTCCAGAATGTTTTGAGAATCTCCTTTTCTTGTCTCTCTTTTTTCGATTTGGCAAATCGGCCCAAAAAAGGTGGCAGAATTACGAATGTCATCGGTTTCTTCTTAGGAACGGATTCTTCTTCTTTCTCTAACTCTTTTTCCTCTTCGTTCTTTGAGATTCGCTCAGGTTCTTTCAATTCCATATCGCTTCTTAAAGTGACAGCATTTGCATTCTCTTTTGGGTTAACGATAACTTGGGATGGAAGCTTCCCGGAGTTCTGGCTTACCAATTCGTTCATAGTAGTGTCCATCTGACTCATTTGATTTTTCAGATTCTTTATGGCATTTTGACTTTCGTTTCGGAATTGTTGCATACCTTGTTGAAATTGCTCGGTATTCTGTTGAAGATGTTGAGTGTTAGTAACCAAAGTTTTAACCATATCTTCTAAAGAATTAACTGACGATTGAGTTGTTTGAGGAAACTAAGGTCCTGGTGGTTTTTGGTAGGGCTGTCGTGGGGCATAGCTAAAATTGGGATGGTCCCTCCATCCAGGATTGTATGTGTTCGAGAAAGGATCGTATTTTTTCTGTGCGGGTCCAGAAAAGCCGGCTGCGTTGGCTTGTTATTTTGTGCATTAGGGCACACTTCGGCCATGTGGCCGATGCCGGAACATATTCCGCATGCGTTAACCTGTTGAGCGTTTCCTAGAACCACTTTTTGCATCATAGATGTCAGATAATTTACACGTTGATTAAGTAATGACACGTTTACCTCATTCGCCTCTTTAGATGTGTGATCTTGTCTGATACTGAATTGCTGGGAATTGGATGCCATATTTGAGATTAAATTTCTCGCTTCAGTCGGGGTCTTGTAGATCAGTGCACCACCTACTTCATCCGCGAACCCAATCACTCTTTCGGATTCTCCTACTGACAAGCGACCACGCCGACCACCATCCCGAGCGCATCAACTCCTTCTAGATTGCTGCAAGGGGATGTTCGCTGTCCCACGACGACGTGACGCGCCGCCTGCCTCCGTCACACACACTGCCGCGATCCATGAACACAATGCAACGCGCTCCCGTGTACACGCGCTTCCGGCTGTTGACGCGTCACCACTCACGCTCCGTGACGAATCTGATTCGAAAATCCCTGCTCCACCGTCAAGCCTTACTCCTCCGCCTGCCCTTGAAATACCGGGACCATCGACTTCTCGTCGAAAATGGGCTACGCCGCGAACCGTTGTTTCAAAGCGCCGTCGCCTAATCATAACCCCTACGCCGTCTAGCTCCGAGAACACACCTCCGACAGCCATTCTCCAACCAACTCACAGCCACAATGACACCAAAAATACCACCTCTGCCGCAGTGAGTCAGCCGAGTCCGAGCCAACAACAACCCCTTTCGGACCAAACCCCTGAACCAAGTGATTATAATCAGCTCGGGTCCCATGAGTCCAACTCGGAGCCACAAATGCCTGCAGCCCTGCCCACTCGATTGCCAACTTCCTCACGAACCCGTCTCGGGCGAGGGAGGAGCAAGCTACCATCGTCATCGGCCACGGGCGGAAATACGACATTCTGGTCAGAGGTATACCGAGTTACTTTCTCGTAATATTGTGCCTTGCAAATTTATTCACTTCAGTGTATTAGATTCCTTATATTTGCGCGATGATTGCTATTCTTTGATTGATGGCATTAATTTACGACCTTATTTCACTGTGTGTTGCCCGGCATTTGTTGAACTAACTCATGAATTCTATGCTACGTTTGAGTTCAACAAAATGGGCAACCTTACCCTGTCTACACCAGGAGCAATCCAATTCCGTCTTTTAG
This sequence comes from Verbascum thapsus, assembly GCA_963669365.1. NCBI lineage: Eukaryota > Viridiplantae > Streptophyta > Magnoliopsida > Lamiales > Scrophulariaceae > Verbascum > Verbascum thapsus. The sequence goes on from OY770105.1 coordinate 12,823,315, forward strand.
TTCAAAATTTTGCGTTTTCAATTACTGAATTCAATTTGGCACTTGGTTTTGTAACTGATGACTTTGTTAATAGCCCTGATTATTTGAATTCCTTGTGTGACTATTCCCCCGACTTTGAGCCAAGCAATGTATGGAGAGCTTGGTCTACCTCACCTATTTTCTATAACGAGAGCTCTTCCAAAAGCTATTATTTACGTGACCCCGCACTTCGTTTTTTACATCGATTCTTGGCTTATAATTTTTCGGGTAGGATTAGTAGTTCATGCACTTTAACTAAATCTGAATTTTACATTCTGTGGTGTATGAAAAGACGTGTATTTATGAATATGGGTGCATGGCTAGCTGGCAGTTTAACTCCGCCATCACTAAACAACGTCCCCTTATCTTAGGCTCTTATATTACCCATCTTGCGCTTTCACTTGATCTTCTTACTTTGCAGAATACAGATATGCATATCGCATGCGAGATGGAGCCACTTGACGTAGCTTGCCTACGAAGGATGGGCCTCATCACTCGTGCCCAAGGACGTTATGTTTTTGCAAACCCCGGAGCTCCACTGTCCCGATAAGTACAACGAACACACCAACGCATCGATGACGCCAATGTCGCTGCGAATACCGAGGCTGCCACCATTTCTACTACACCCTCCGCCCCACAAACTGTCGAAGCATGCCTTGACGCACTCGAAATCAAAATGGACCAACTCCTCCGGAAGACAGATCACCTCCTCCGACACCTCGGCTCCAAGGCCGAGTAATACCCCATGGAAGTCATCCTTCCACTTTTTGTTTTTCACGCTTATGCATGTCGATTTTTATATGCTTTACATTGAGGACAATGTCTACATTAAGTGTGGGGGGATGATTTCCGAGTGCTTTGCATGATCTTTGGTTTTTGTTTACTTTTGGCATGTTAAAATTTTTCAAATTTTCTTTCGCTTTGTCATTGTAGAAGTATAATTTTCGTAAATTGGTTGACCGAGTCTAGTTTGTATGATTTGACCGTGTGAATGTTGATGGATTCTCGTTCCATATGAATTTCAATTGCTAGCATGACTTTGAATGAGAACGATAGAATTGCACGTTTTAGTCCGACCAACTCTACCATGTGAGCTTTTTTAAGCCTTGTTTTGATTGTATATCTATGTTAATTCTCCTTTTCTTGTGTGTATCTTGCATGTTTTTGCGTATTCTAGAACTTGCTTTGAACCATTTCAAGATTACATGATTGTGTGCACATTCGAAAGTGATAAAGGCATTAGGATTTAGCCACTTAGCTATATGAGCCTACCTTTTAATTTTCCTCTAGTTAGCCCATTTGAGCTTATTTAGCCTATTTGTTGTTTTGAAAACCCGAACTTTGAGCATTCACATTTTTTATATTTATCTCTTTGTTTTACCCATCCGAAAAATGAGTCGAACATCGAGATTTACCAATATGTGTTTGGGAATTCAAAAACAATGACGTATTTCGATTAAGTGTGGGGGAACCTTCGGAAATAAAAAGGACGTTTACAAAAAAGAAAAGAAAAAATCAGAAAAGAAAAAAAAAATCAGAAAAGAAAAGAAAAAAAAGGAAGGGGTGAAAAAGGCCAAGAAAGAAACGGCAAAAAGAACGAAATATGATGGAGCGAGTCCCGAGAGAGGATGAAAATATAGGTAGTTGGGTCCTTGTTATAAGAATTACCCAATAATATCTCGATGTTCTTCGAAAAATTACGGACTTAGCCTTTCATTACCTTTTCATTCCGACCCCAAGCCCAAGCCCCGTTACAATCTCGAATAAAAGACCTTTTGATTTGTTTGTGCATACTTTCGATAGTAGTGGCGATTTTGGTGTATAAGCAAGCTTATGGGATCGCATTAACGTGTTAAGAATTGAGCGATACACGAAAAACCCTATACACGAGTGATTAGAGAGGATTGTGAGAATGGTCGTCTAATTTCGTGCATTTTTTTTTTCAAAATGAAATCGTTGTGTTGGTTTTTGGTTCATTATGGCATTGATTTCCTCGATAGTTTGCATGTGTCAACTTAACATTCTCGATTTTGTCCTTCGGTTCATGACGTTATATTTCTACTTGATCAAGTGTTTGAAGTTTGTTGATTTTGCGTTACCTATATGTTAAACATTGCCCGAGACGTGCAATAGCTTAAGTGTGGGGTTGTTTATTAACGTGTATTTTGTACACGTTTCTTATATGTTATGTTGTGTTAATTGTTATGTTTTTAGTCCATATCTCATAGTTTTATGCTTCTATTGCCATATCTAGGTGTTGGGATGAGAATGGATTGGAAATGTGACAAAAAGGGACGAAAATGACGAAGATTGGTTTATCGCATTTGGAGGAAGGCCAAAACCTCAAAGAAATTAAGCGTGACCAAGCCGGTCGCACTGGTCACGCTTAAAAGCAGCAAGGCTTCGCACTTTTGGGCATGGAAAATTCGAGAATTGGACTTTTTGGCTGAAATTGACTTGTGATGCACGTTTTTACTTCCCAACATGTTAGGGAATTATTTTCTTTTATGTTTAGTATTTTATCTCCTTGTTTTGAACAATCCTAGTTGGATTAGGATTCTTAAAATCCTATATCTTGTATGTTTCCTTGTTTAGATAGGATTCTCTAGGTTTAAATAAGTGGAATATTATTCCACAAAGACATTCTATCTTTTATTCACGTTTCTTTCTCTGGAGAATTCGAATTCATCAACTTTTGTAGACGATTTTTGATTATGTGTTGCTAAACACATAATTATAGTCTAAGGATTTTAAGGTTTGATTTCTGTTAAATTCGTGAGATTGCTTTGTGCTTTTAATTTCTTTATTCTTTGAGTATTTGCTCTTTCCCGGTGATTTGTTGACAATATATTGTAATCGATTAATTAATCTGGCCAATTAGTTAATCACTATAATTATATTTCGCTAATTAGGATCCAAATCCGTAATTGTTTGGTAAACCCTAATAATCGTAGCAATTAACGACGTTGATTATGGACAAATTTTCGATTAGTCGTTATGGGAATGAGTGATCTGATTTAAATAATCCGAGCTTGTGTGTTTATTAATCGGAATTAGTGTTTTTCTAGTACATGAATGCTATTGATAGATTAAATCCTAAGAGCCTGTTTAGGGTTATCTAATTGATAAGAGAAGTAATCAAAGAGCTTGTTTTGATTATCGATGACATAAGGAAAAACGAGGTCGTTAGAGCTTGTTAACGGTTATAGCTAATTTACTAAAGAACATTGAACTATTTTTACAATCGATGATCGAATTATAGAATCAATACCGAGAAATCCTAAGACTAGAATCTCTCATCTTATTGAATTCAAATTAACTTTTATTGCGTTTAATTAATTTGTGTCTTTTAAATTCGTTTAGTTAAAAATCCAAAAATCCCCCATCTGTTTAATTGTTATTAGTAACTTAGGAATTATTTCTATACCATTTCCTGTGGATCGACCCTACTTATCACTGATTACAAATTATTTTCAGTAAGTTTTATTTTTGTTGGATTCGACACCCACCAATTCACCATTTTGATAATAATAACAATAATTTAAAAAATGTAAAATTTAAAAGTATTAGGCATTTATATTTTACTGAAAGTTATAAATTAGATAAATTTTAACTCTCATTAGTGAATATTAATTTGACGAATTTAGTTCCCATTAATTAGGATTCACTATTTAAATTTTTTTTTTTTTAAATGTAAAATTTAAAAATGAAAGTTATAGATTAGACAAATTTTAAATCTCATTAGTGATATTAATTTGAAGTAATATGGGGTGTTCTTTTTATGATCCATTAATCTTGAAAGAAAGTAGTGATTTTTATGTTTACTAATGAATTGTATTATTTTTATTTTCAATATATAGTCGATGACAAAATTATAAAATAACAATTGGACAAGGGATATACTACAATATAATTTATTAAATTATGTGAATGTTAATTTTTAAACATTACTAGGTCAATTATTGTGTATAGAAATTAGATATAAATTGATAGATTAGGAGTTGGTAACTATTGGATTTTGATTAATATTTATCTTAATTAAAAATTAATTCTCGGTGATTGCTACATTGTTTTAAAATTATCAAATTGTCTTTAATATATATTATTCATAATTATACTACATATTATTTAAATGAGAATAGTGTTAACAATCTAAAAATTATAAATAGTGATCAATTAAAAATTTGATAATGTTTCAACTTTTTTAACTTCTAAGAAACTTTTAATGGTTTTCATCTTTCCTTTTAATAAAATTTATTATACATCATTCATTTATTTAACTAAAATGCAAAATTATTCGTCCAAATGAGTGAAATATAACTCAAAATACACTATTTTCATAATAATATAAAAAATATATAATTAAATAATTCTAAGCAAACTTATAATTATTTTTAATAATCGCACTCATAATAATTTTTAAATTTTATTTTATTTTATATTTCTATAAGGAAGTCAGAAGTATAAAACATGCATGTTAGTATAACATATAAAAGAAAGTAGAAATTTTACATTACTTTGTTATAACTTAGTTTTTTGAGTTTTTGATTATATTTCTTTTGAATAATGTTTTAAATAAATTTCATACCTCATCTCTACCGATATTTATTTTGAATTTTTTTTTAAATTGTAAAAAACAATAAAATGCTCTAAAAGATTAAAAAAATTGTTAATACTTTTAATAGTTCACCTTTTATAAAAGTTTGTAAAAATTGATTTTTTTTCTATTCCCGACTTTCTTCAAAATGTCATCAATAATTGTTACCTCTCGTATTCTAGAAAATTTCTCAAATGCCTCACATCATTTTGATTTATACAACATTTGAAATACGTAAAATTGACAAGTAAAATTTGTATTATATAATTTAACAAATTGAAAAGTTCAAAGAATTAAGATTTCTATTCAATCTAACTCAAGGATAATTTAGTCTAAAAATTGTGAATTCTTTTCAAATAAAAAGATTACAAGATGGACATTTGAGGTCAAAAAGTACTTTCATTAATTATCTGGATATAAAATTATATTATATTAGTAATTTTTCTAAAATTAATTATTAAAAAATTGGTAATCTAAAATTTTAATTGGTTAAAAGCTCCTACATTTGGTTAATCTAAAAATATTTCAAATTTTCAGTAATAAGTGAAGTTTTTAAATAGGGAAGATATTTACAAACTACAAAGCCTTTTTTTTCATTCTTTGAATTATCTACAATATAAAAAAAATTAATATATTGCATGTTCACATTCATTGACTATACATTATATTCTATTTGAGAAGATGATATTTAAAATATTTTTAAGAGTAATATTGGCTAAATATGTGAAAATTAATTGAACATAAAATTAACATTTTATATGATCTTAACCATGTTACTTAATCAAATAAATTAAAAAGACTGATAATATTCGAATAGATGAACTATTTATAAGTTTTATAATATTTCAAAATTTTTTTAAGTATTTATAATAATTTCATTGTATAAAAGTAATTTTCACATGCAAATGTACATGCATTTTACTAAAAATTTTTAGCAATTAAAAAGAAAACTCCATACTTACCCATTTATGAAAAATCATCTGATTCCACTAGAAGGTAAAGGATTACCATACAAGGGATACAAACATTTAGAAGTTACAATATCAATATTATATACACAATGTTCATTTAAAATGAGAATGGTATTTAACGTATTTTAGAGTAATTATTGACTATATAGATAGAAAAAAAAAGAAGTAATTTAGCCTATGAAGGATATTTTTGATATAACTTTTCTTATTGAAGCAAATAAATTAATACGCTTAAAAATATCTGAAATAATTAATTTGTTTTTACATAATTATATTTTACTTTATATAAAAATTATTTCACGTGCGAGTGTACTGCATTTTACTGGTGCTAATAAATAGCCAAAACCCGCGCCTGCCCCAATCACACAGTCTTTCTCTACCTCAACCCTAGCTGCGGCGGCGCAAATCGTCCCAAATCAGATCTCTTGCTCTACTCATTTGTGTAAGATTTTATGTTCTTTTTCTCGCTAAATGTGTATTTATGTGCATGAGTGTATGTTTATCATATGAATTCGTTTATGCAAAACGAATTTGCTCATTTTCTTGTATATTTTGTGCCCATTTTTCCCATTAATTCTGGTTCAAGAAGATTGTACAGTCTCAATGTATCTTCTAAAGGTAAGTTATGCTAACAAGATCTAGATGGATCTGAACTTATACAATTATTTATGTATACGAGCTTATTATCGCCGTATATTCGAAACCTAGGTGGATTTTGTGTTGTGAACTATGAAGTGCATTTGATAAAATTACTAATGTATAATTAATACAAGTACATTGCTTATCTTTTGTATATCTATTCAAGGAAATAGATCCCAATTATCATTATTTGCATGAAAATTAACAAAGTATACTCAATTGAGCTTGTAGTAGATGGAATGTATTTTCTCGTGTATGAATCAATACTCATTTGCTATAAATCATGTCCATCTACATCTATAAACCTGTGTTGGGAACTTAATTCCACCAGAACAAATAATTTATAAGTAGTCATCATTGAAATCAAAGAGTTTTTGAAAATTATGAGATGGTTTGTTCATTCATTTGATAAGTGTTATTTAAGCTCCTATGACTCAATATTTTGGATATTTTGTGCAAGTTTATGGCGAGAAAGTGAAGTTAATGATGAGATTGCATGAGTTTTAAGCTTTAAGGAGCACATTGTTGAATATCTCGAACCATATGTTAGTTACATGTGAAAATGATTGGATACATCTCATGAAACAAAGCTGTGACAACCTTATTCTATATCCTATTAATACTTGTTTTACTACATTTTAGTTGAGTTATATTTGTTCACAATGGAATTATGAACCATTGTTTTGGCCCTCTATTGCACTAGCCATGCAAGTAATCCATTTGTTCTAGTTTTGATTCCAAAAATATTTCCAGTTTGTGAAACTAATTAAGACTTTCATTGTTACTGATGAGGTTAATTTTTCCACTATGGAACTCAATTGCATGAGGGTTGCACGAGGCATGAGCATAATTATAATTATACTTATACCCGTGTTTTATACATGACAGATAATTCTTGAAAATCGAAAAGGAAACTCGAAAAACATGTATCTAAAATCGAAACTTTCATGGAACGTGGTGATCCCTCCTGAGAACTTGAATATAGAAGGGCTAATGCTTCAAAAGGCGATCATCACCCGTCTCATGACTGACTTTGCCACCAAAAAGGCCTCTAAAGATCTCGGCTTTTTCCTTGCTATCACTACAGTTGAAAGCATTGGAGAGGGAAAAGTTCGACCAAGCTCAGGCGATATCGTCTTTCCCGTAGATTTCAACTGCATCACTTTCAAGATGCTCCCTGGCGAGATCTTAGACGGTATAGTCCACAAAGTATTTAAACACAGGATTTTGCTGAAATGTGGGCCCGCTAAAAAGGTATACCTTTCTCATCAGAAAATGATCGATTATCGGTATGTGCCTTGCGAAAATCCGTACTTTATGAATGGAAAATCGTCGAAAATCGAAAAGGATGTGGTGATGTGGTTTGTGGTGACTGGGGAAAAGTTTATAGAGGATGAGAAGGATTTTCAAGCAGTTGTTAGCCTGGAGGATGATTATCTTGGTGCTATTTCTTAACAAGTGAGCTTGAAATGTGATTTTAATTGAGATTTTTTGTATTTGAAATGTCTTTAGAATGTGATTTTTTGCTACATGATGGTGTAAAGTCTTAGATTTGCACTGTTAGTTTTTGATATTTTATCATGTTGAATGCTAGTTGTTATATTGTTGCTGATTTTCATGTAACAATGGCTGATGATTTGTACGGGATTTCCATTTTCAGAGCTTTTTTTTTCTTTTTTCAAAATCTGATTTTGGAATTTGTAATCCTGGATGAATGCAAGGCAAAATTTATGAATCGGATTGAGTTCAAAAAAATCATTTCTTTGGCAAAAATATTAATATGCAGCTCAAGAACTGCAAGGTTGTAAAATAAAGGGTTAATTGCTAATGAGCACTTGTGCAACTTCTTCACATGTATACTCCGTTTTCATTAGTTTTGCTAGTTTTACAAAATGGTCACTTCATTTCTTGTAATTAGGAAAGATTAACAGATCATTGTTGATCTAATTGTAATATTTTACTTCCCAAAAAGATATCGAAAGATTTTAAGCTTTTATTAATCAAATTATTGTTCAAATGTACAGTCCACTGAATTCGTTGGAGGCATTAGATTCACAATGTGATGGAGTCATGTTCTAAACATTCCAGTTCTGATTTTCGGTTATCGTGCGATTTTTGGGTATCATAAATCTAATATACATATGTGAATAAAACCTTGAAGCAGGTTTAAGTCCAAGAGTAAATAATGTGAAGAAATGGTTCAGGCAGGCTCACCAGTTACTGATCTACTGCAGATGAGGTTAGCATCTCTATTAGGCCATGAACCGATGGAGTTTATAGCTCTTAAAAGCTTGTGTGATATGCCTTTTCAAGATCAATGAAAATAAAGGTAAAATCAATTAACTGTGAATTTTAACTAGAGTAATATATACGGCTTTTCTCCTAGAACATATTTCACGCTTAACTATAGTGATAGTACTTGTAAGAACAAATATCTTGTGACGTTTAAAGCTTTCTTACCCTGATAAGCTTTCGAGAAACTACTTGTTTTTAGTGGAAACTCGGCATAGGAAATAATGATCCCTTGGTAACTTGATTCGTCTGAGAGTTTAGTAACTTACTTTGTCAAATGATAAAGATTCGTCCGAAATTAGGAGTCAAGAGTAAATTTTGAATTAGTATGAAGATTCGAAGTATTAAAGAGGATGACCAATATTAAGAAAATTCGAAAAATTAAAGGCGCTATTAAATTGTAAGCCAAACTTAATATCGTGAAATGCTAATAAATTGCCAAAACCCACGCCTGCCCCAATCACACAGTCTCTCTCTACCTCAACCATAGCTGCGGCGGCGCAAATCGTTCCAATGCAGATCTCTTGCTCTATTCATTTGTGTAAGATTTTATGTTCTTCTTCTCGCTAAATGTGTATTTATGTACATGAATGTTGTCTATCATAAGAATCCGTTTATGTTAAACCAATTTGCTCGTTTTCTTGTACATTCTTTGTCTATTTTTCCCATTAATTCTGGTTCAAAAAGATTGTAAGATGATAATGTATCTTCTAAAGGTATGTTATGATAACAGGATCTAGATGGATCTGAACTTATATGATTATTTCTTTTACATATTTGAAAGCTAGGTGGATTTTGTGTTTGAACTATGAAATGCATTCGAGAAACACTAATGTATAATTAATACAAGTACATTGCATATCTTTTGTATATCTATTCATGGAAACAGATCCCAATTATCATTTATTTGTATGAAAATTAACAAAGTATACTCAAATGAGCTTGCAGTAGATGGGTATAGTTTCCATTGTGTATGAAACTATGAATTAATACTCATTTGCTATAAATCATGTCCATCTACATCTGGAACAAATAATTTATAAGTAGTCATCATTGAAATCAAATAATTTTGGAAAATTATGAGATGGGTTTGTTCATTCATGAGATAAGTGTTGTTTTAGCTTCTATCACTCAATATTTTCGGGATTTTGTGCAATTTTATGGCGAGAAAAGGAAGATACTGATGAGATTGCACCATTTTGTGAGCTTTGAGGAGCATAATGTTGTATACATCTCATGTGAAAATGATTGGATACATCTCATGAAACAAAGCTGTGACAACCTTATTCTATATGCTAGATTTTGTTCAAATTCTTAATACTTGTTTTACTACATTTTAGTTGAGTTATATTTGCTTACAATGGATCTATGAACCATTGTTTGGCTCCCTATTTGCACTAACCATGCACTTCCATTGCTTTAACCTCATCTTACTCCCTTTGTGATCTTACTGATGAGGTTAATTTTTCCACATTGCACAAGGCATGAGCTTAACGTGCAATCTTGAAGAGCTCAAGTATAATTATACTTATATCCCGTGTTTTATACATGACAGGTAATTCTTGAAACTCGAAAAATATGTATCTAAAATCGAAACTATCATGGAACGTGGTGATCCCTGCCGAGAACCTGAACATAGAAGGGCTAATGCTTCAAAAGGCTATTATCACCCATCTCATGACAGACTTTGCCACCAAAAAGGCATCTAAATATCTCGGCTCTTTCCTCGCCATCACCACAGTCGAAAGCATCGGAGAGGGAAAAATCCGGCAAAGCTCCGGCGAAGTCGTCTTTCCGGTGGATTTCAACTGCATCACTTTCAAGATGCTCCCTGGCGAAGTCTTGGAAGGTATAGTCCACAAGATACTGAAACACGGGATTTTTTTGAAATGTGGGCCCGGTAAAAATGTATACCTTTCGCATCGGAAAATGGCCGATTATCAGTATGTTCGTGGCGAAAATCCATACTTTATGAATGGAAAATCATTGAAAATCGAAAAGGGTGTGGTGGTGAGGTTTTTGGTGATTGGGGAGAAGTTTATGGAGGATGAGAAGGATTTTCAAGCAGTTGTTAGCCTGGAGAGTGATTATCTTGGGACTATTGCTTAGCATGTTAGCTTGAAATGTGATTTTAATTGAGATTTTTTGTATTTGAATTGTGACTTTAGAATGGGATGTTTTGCTATATGATGGTGTAAAAAAGGGTTAGATTTGCAATTTGTGCGTTTCGGTATTTTGTCAAAGTTGTTTTGGTTGTTATATTGTTGTTGATTGTCATGTGATAATGGGTGATTTATGTGCATCTATGATGCACGGACACGGTGCACGACACAAACACGAAATACAGCATTTTAAAGATATTAGGACACAACACAGCCTCGATACTGTTAATAAAATGTGTGTATATATATATCATATACATATATATGTTCGTTAATTTACGTTAAAAATATATAAATTAGTTTTTTCATTCTAATTTAAACATGTCTGGTTAGAGAAATAAGCTACAAGAATGACTACTTTACATTATAATTTTGTATTTAATTTGTAAAGTTATACATGTTTGAAAGAAAAATAAATACTTCAGTTCTCCAAATCACAAAAAATAAGTGAAATAACTTCAAATGTCACAAATAATACATATATAGTAGACATACCCTCTAACTGCGACTATTACTGCATCATATTTTATTTTTTTTCATTTTATTTAAGCAGATAAATTTATTTTCATATTGGAAACGGTGTCGGAGAGTGTCTCCGATCAGGTGTCCAACACGACACGTTGTGATTTTTTGAAATGCCCGTGCATCATAGATGTGCATGGATTTTCATTTTCAGAGTTTTTTTTCTCAGAATCTGATTTTGGGATTTGTAATCCTGGATTAAAGCAAGGCAAAGTTATGATGAGGAAAAAAAATTGTTTTTTGACAGAAATATTTACACATAAAATGATAGCCATAGTCAGATTCTATTCGTAATTGATAGAAAACATATAAATTCAAATCTTTACACTGAAAAGATGGTGAATATAATTTACACCAAAAGATAGATAGATTGATGAAAATTGAAAAATCAACTTTGAAGTTGAACCTGCAACAATTTTAAAGTTTTGAAGGGGTTTTAAACTATTGTATCTTGTAAGATATAGAAGATGCGCATGTTAGCTTTTCTATATGAAGAAACATTAACTTGCACCTAAAAACTAGATTTGGGTTCTTAATCAAAAATTGTAGGTGTGTTTTAACCCTATTTCTATTACCATATTCAATTATTTTTTTATTAAATACGAAGAGAATTCTACATCAACAAATGTAGAACGATAATTTTTTAATTATGTGTCATAAAAAGCCTATAAATTTTTTTTCAAAGAAAAAATACAACTTGAAACAGTTTGGGAGACGAAAATTTAAAATCAATAATTTTATAACAACAAGCATTAATTTTACAAATTTAATTATACAAAAATCAATTACCAAAAAAAAAAAAAGAAAAGTACCACCCAATAAAATGCTACAAGGCTTAAATTGCTAAATGGGCTAGGCCATGTCATTTGCTTACCGGGCCATAATGGGCTTTCACATGAGAGTAAAATGAGCCCACTATGAGGATCAATTGGCTTCTTTGTCTCAATTTCACAAACACAAAACTCAAATCAAATTAGATCAGTTTCTATGAGATTTTCAGCTTAATTTGAGTCGTTTTCTTCAATTGTGTAAGAGCTTTTTCCTATTTCTCTGCGTCGATGTGTACTGGTGGAGTTACATGTGAGCTTATTGTGTGATATGGATTTATTCAATTGATTTAATTTGCCTGTTTCTTGTACGTTTAGGGTGTTTAAATTGGTAGGTTCGGTTGATTTTCCATATTTTGTTTGAATTTTTTCTCAAATGATACACAATTCATAGGATAAGAAATATCATTTCTTCTCAAGATAAAATGTTAAATCCCAGGATTAAAATGGTTATGAACTTAGCTTCCAAACCCTTTTTTCCCATGGAGATTTGCCTAATTTTCTTTGAATATACTGAAGTTAGAAAGAACAGTTAACATCACTTTTCAGAGATTATATCATAATTATGATACATATTTCTTCTAAAACATATACATATACATATATATATATATATATATATATATATATATATATATATGAAGATTGTGATTCACATATTCCACCTGTAGGTCCTGTACATGTATTAACAGTGTGCTTAATCGCAAAAACATAAACCACAAACCTGAACAGGAAACTTAACTACATATGTCCAACTTTGGATGACGTTTCTTTTTGATTTTGTTTTGGATTATAGCTTTGCGTAATATTCCTTTTCCTTTCTCTTAATCTCTAAGAGTTAGTTGCATGGGCAAAATGTGGCTTACTAGATTAAGATTGTCTTGCTTCCATGTCTTTTTGAAATCGGTATGTTCTTCTTGGCTGCGATTATCAAATGTATGAGATATCCACAGTTCTAGATATTGTTTTCTGATTTTATGCAGGTCCAAGGATGCTTAGTGAGGTAGAAATTACCTTGAGAGTACCTTTTCGCGTTAAAGATCTTAAGAACAACAAAAAGGTCCTAACAAGTGATATGGCAAACAACCTTTTGAAGGCTTTATAGGTCAGCAAGGCCTGCGAAGATGGTTACTTTCTTGCAGTAACCAAATTTGATCAGAATAGGGCATGTAAATAATAAGTATTATTCAGACGCCGTCCTTTGACTGGAATTATGCAAATATTGGTGTTTTTCTCAAGTCTAGACCCATGAATATGGTTTATTTATTTGCTCGGTCGATGCCAGATTACTATTATATCCCTGGTGAAAATCCAGTCTGCATGAGGGATAACTTGTCCAAGATTGAGATTGGTGTGGTGATTCATTACATGGTTCTTGCTGTTAGATGGGTAGAAGACAGACGGACGGAATTTAGAGAACTGGCAACTATAAAAGAGGAAGCGCTTGGGCCAGTTTCCTTGAATGGATTAGATGAATTAGATTTGTAAAAAAAATTGCCAATGATCACTTGTGCAAAAACGGTCATGTGTGATTACAAATCAGTGGACCGCTTACAGAACATGTAACTTGATTGTCTTAATAAAATTTATCTTATTTCTACCTAGCTTTTCCTTCTTTTTGTTCCTTTCTTCTGGCCTATGTTCTTTTCTATCTAGTGCTGGATTTCTGCCATGTCGATCATCGGTGGAAAAAATCTTATAAAAGTCTAAATTGATTTGAGCCTCTTGAATCTTCTGCAATAAAAGTGCATTCATATATAACAATCTTTAAGCCCTGCATAACTGTGGTTATGCGGCTTCTTCACACATATATTCCGTTTTCATTAGTTTTGCTCGTTTTACAGAATGGTCACTTTATTTTTTTTGTAATTAAAATTGATTAACATATCATTGTGGATCTGATCACATAATATTTTTCTAAACATTCCAGCACTTAGTTTCGGTTGTCATCCAATGTTTTGGTATCAGAAGTGGTGAATTACATCTTGAAGCAGGTTTAGGTCCAAGAGTGAACAATGTGAAAGAAGTGGCTCAGGCAGCCTCACAGCTAAGCATCTACTGCAGATGAGGTTAGCTATCTTTCTCATGCTTTATTGTTGTATGATAATCTCTATTAGGCCATGAACCGATGGAGTTTATAGCTGTAAAAAGCTTGTTTGATATGCCTATTTGGTATCAAGGAAAACAAAGGTGAAATCAACCAACTCATTTTAGTTTTCAAGTTTGCATCCATCATGGAGGTGAATTTTAACTAGAGTAATCTATACGGCTCTTCTCCTAGAACATATTTCATGCTTAACTATAGTGATAGTACTTGTAAGAACAAATGTCTTGTGACGTTTAAAGCTTTCTTACCCTGCTAAGCTTTCGAGAAACTATTTGTTTATTGGTAGAAACTTTGCATAGGAAATAACGATCCCTTTGTAATTTGATTCGTCTGAGAGTTTAGTGACTTACTTTGTCAAATGATAAAGATTCGTTCAAAATTAACAGCTAAGGAGTCGAGTTTAAATTTTGAATTTTACCACGAAGACTTTAAGTATTAAAAAGGATGACCAATATCTGTAAGTAAAAGCGCTATTAAATTGTAAGCCAAACCTAATATCATGAAATGCTAATAAATAGCCAAAACCCACGCCTGCCCCAATCAAACATTCTCTCTCTACCTCAACCCTAGCTGCGGCGGCGCAAATCGTTCCAAAGCAGATCTCTTGCTGTATTCATTTGTGTAAGATTTTATGTTCTTCTTCTCGCTAAATGTGTATTTATGTACATGAATGTATGTCTATCATATGAATTCGTTTATGCTAAACCAATTTGCTCGTTATCTTGTATATTCTATGTCCATTCTTTCATTAATTCTGGTTCAAAAAGATTGTAAGATGATAATGTATCTTCTAAAGGTATGTTATGATAACAGGATCTAGATGGATCTGAACTTATATGATTATTTCTTTTATGTATTCGAAAGCTTGGTGGATTTTGTGTTTGAGCTATGAAATGCATTTTAGAAACACTAATGTGTAATTAATACAAGTACATTGCATATCTTTTTGTATATCTATTCATGGAAACAGATCCCAATTATCATTTATTTGTCTGAAAATTAACAAAGTATATCTATTAATACAAGTACATTGCATATCTTTTGAGCTTGCAGTAGATGGAATGTATTTTCTCGTGTATGAATCAATACTCATCTGCTATAAATCATGTCCATCTACATCTATAAATCTGTGTTGGGAGCTTAATTCCATGAGAACAAATAATTTATAAGTAGTCATCATTGAAATCAAAGAGTTTTGGAAAATTATGAGATGGTTTGTTCATTCATGAGATAAGTGTTATTTAAGCTTCCATGACTCAATATTTGGGTATTTTGTGCAAGTTTATGGCGAGGAAAGAAAGTTACTGATGAGATTGCATTATTTTTAAGCTTTAAGGAGCACATTGTTGAATATGTCGAACCGTATGCTAGTTACATGTGAAAATGTTATGGAGCAATATAAGGGCCAAGATTCTCTCCCCTTGATTAACACAGTTTCAGTTTCATTTCTCTAATTGCGCATTTCAGTTACAATAATTATGTTGTTTCCTTTTAAGTCCAGATTTGATCCCTATTTATGGATGTCATAGAACATATTCTGCATCATCAATTATTTTGGAAATAAAAATATTTTTCTGCTTTCTAACTGGGCAATTCTTAGTTCAAGATTTGAAAAATTGTTCTTATCAGAAAATGATTGGATACATCTCATGAAACAAAGTTGTAACACCCTATCCTATATGCTAGATTTATTCAAATTATAAATACTTGTTTTACTACATTTTAGTTGAGTTATATTTGTTTACAATGGAAATATGAACCACTGCTTTGGCTCCCTATTTGCACTAGCCATGCAAGTAATCCATTTGTTCTAGTTTTGATTTCAAAAATATTTCCAATTTGTGAAACTGACTTCCATTGCTTTAACCTCATCTTACTCCCTTTGTGATCTTATTGATGAGGTTAATTTTCCACTATGGAACTCAATTGCACGAGGGTTGCACGAGGCATGAGCATAATATGCAATCTAGAGCTCAAGTATAATTATACTTACACCCGTGTTTTATACATGACAGACAAATCCTGCGAATCGAAACGAAACACGAAAAACATGTACCTAAAATCGAAACTATCATGGAACGTTGTGATCCCCGCCGAGAACTTGGATATAGAAGGGCTAATACTTCAAAAGGCGATCATCACCCGTCTCATGACTGATTTTGCTACAAAAAAGGCCTCTAAAGATCTCGGCTTTTTCCTCGCCATAACTACAGTCGACAGCATCGGAGAGGGAAAAGTCCGGCCAAGCTCCGGCGAAGTCGTTTTTCAAGTAGATTTCAATTGCATCACTTTCAAGATGCTCCGTGGAGAGGTCTTAGAAGGTATAGTCCACAAGATATTGAAACACGGGATTTTTTTGAGATGTGGGCCAGCTGAAAATGTATACCTTTCCCACCGGAAAATGGCCGATTATCGGTATGTGCCTGGCGAGAATCCGTACTTTATGAATGAAAAATCGTCGAAAATTGAAAAGGGTGTGGTGGTGAGGTTTGTAGTGATTGGGGAGAAGTTTATGGAGGCTGAAAAGGATTTTCAAGCAATTATTAGCCTCGAGGGTGATTATCTTGGGGCTATTGCTTAAGTTAGCTTGAAATGTGGATTAATTGAGATTTTTTGTATGTTGAATTGTATTTAGAATGAGAGTTTTTCCTATATGATAGTGTAAAAATGGGTTAGATTTGCATTTTCTGAGTTTTGGTATTTTGTCATATTGAATTTTGGTTGTTATATTGTTGCTGATTTTCATGTGGTAATGGGTGATTGATGTGCATTGGATATTCAATTTCAGAGCTTTTTTTAAAGGTGCGCATGTTAGCTTTTTCTTCTTGAAGGTGCGCATGTTAGCTATTGCTTAAGTTAGATTGAAATGTGAACTGTTAATTGAGATCTTTTATATGTTGAATTGTCTTAAGAATGGGATTTTTTGCTATATGATGGTGTAAAAAAGGGTTAGATTTGCATTTTGTGAGTTTTGGTATTTTGTCAATGTTGAATTTTTGTTGTTATATTGTTGTTGATTTTTATGTGATAATGGTTGATTGATGTGCATCGGATTTTCTATTTCCAGAGTTTTTTTTTTCTTCAGAATTTGATTTTGGGATTTGTAATCCTGGATTATGATGAGGGAAAAATATTGTTTTTTAGCAGAAATATTTACACAGAAAATGATAGCCATATTCAGATTCTATTCATAATTGATAGAAAACATATAAATTACAAATCTTTACACAAAAAAGATGGTGAATATAATATACATTAAAAGATGGATAAATTGAGGAAAATTGAAAAATCAACATTAAAGTTGAACATGCAAGAATTTGAATGTTTTGAAGGGGGTTTAAATCTTGTAAGATATAGAAGGTGCGCATGTTATGTGTTTGACCATTTTTATAATCCCTTATGTTAAATTTTAATATTTGGTAAAATGTGACAAACCCTTATTCTAAATTTACCATATTCAATTATTTTTTTAATTACATACGAAGAAAACTCTATATCAAATTTAGAACGATGATTTTTAATTATGTCTCACAGAAATGTTATAAAACTCGAAAATAAAAAGATAAAAATCACAACTTGAGACCCGTTTGGGATTGAGTCAAGACCTCCCACACGAAATTTAAAATTGATAATTTTATCATAACAAGCATTAATTTTACACTTTTAATTATACAAAAATCAATTAAAAAAAATACTCATTCAAAAAGATGCTACAAGGCTTAAATTGCTAAATGGGCTAGTTCTTATCATTTGCTTACCGGGCCATAATGGGCTTTCACATGAGAATAAAATGAGCCCACTGTGAGTATCAATTGGCTTCTTTGTCTCAATTTCACAAACACAAAACTCAAATCAAATTATATCAGTTTCTATGAGATTTTCAGCTTAATTTGAGTTGTTTTTGGTAAGAGCTTTTTCCTATTTCTCTGCGTTGATGTGTACTAGTAGAAATACATTTGAGTTTATTGTGCAATATGATTTCTCATATTGATTTAATTTGCCTGTTTCTTGTACTTTTAGGGTGTCTAAATTCGTGGGTTCGGTTGATTTTTCATATTTTGTTTGAATTTTTTTCTCAAATGATACACAATTCATAGGATAGGAAAAATAATTTCTTCTCAAGATAAAATGTTAAATCCCAGGATTAAAACGTTTATTAACTTAACTTCCAGACCTTTTTTTCCCCATGGAGATTTGCTTATTTTTCTAAGAATATATTGAAGTTAGAAAGCACAGTTAACATCACTTTTAAGAGATTATGTCATAATTATGATACATATTTCTTCTTAACATATATATATATATATATATGATGATTGCGATTGACATATTCCATCTGTAGGTTCTGTACATGAGTTGCATGAGCATAATGTGGCTTATTATATTAAGATTGTCTTACTTCATTGTCTTTGAAATCTGTATGTTCTTGACTGTGATTATCAAATGTATGAAATATCCACAGTTCTAGATATTGTTTTCTGATTTTATGCTTAGTGAGGTAGAAATTACCTTGAGAGTACCTTTTCCCGTTAAAGATCTTGAGAACAACAGAAAGGTCCCAACAAGCAATATAGCAAACAGCCTTTTGAAGGCGTTGTTGGTCGGGAAGGCCGGTGAGATGGTTACTTTCTTGCAGTAACAAATTGATCAGAATAGGGCGTGTAGATAATAAGTATTATTCAGACGCCGTCCTTTGACTGGAATTATGCAAATATTGGTGTTTTTCTCAAGTCTGGACCCATGAATATGGTTTATTTATCTGCTCGGTCGATGCCAGGTTACTATTATATCCCTGGTGAAAATCCAGTCTACATGAGGGATAACTTGTCCAAGATTGAGATTAGCGTGGTGGTTCATTACATGGTTCTTGCTGTTAGATGGTAGAAGACTATAAAAGAGGATGGGCTTGAGCCAGTTTCTTTGAATGGATTAGATGAATTAGATTTGTACAAAAAAGGGTTCATTGCTAATGATCACTTACGCAAAAACGGTCATGTGTGATTACAAATCAGTGGACCGCTTACAGAACATGTAACTTGATTGTCTTAATAAAATTTATCTTATTTATACCTAGCTTTTCCTTCTTTTTGTTCCTTTCTTTTGGGCTATGTTCTTTTCTATCTAGTGCTGGATTTATGCCATGTCGATCATCTGTGGAAAAAGTCTTATAAAAGTCTAAATTGATTTGAGCTTCTTGATTCTTCTGCAATAAAGATGCATCCTACAATGTTTTCATTAGTTTTACTCATTTTACGAAATGGTCGCTTTATCCTTATGTAATTAGGATTGATTAAAAGATCATTGTGGATCTGATTGTAATATTTTACTTCACAAAAAGATATAAATTTTTTTTAAGCTTTTATGAATCAGGTTACTGTTCAAATGTACAGTCCACTGAATTGATTGGAGGCATTAGATTCACAGATGTGATGGAGTCATGTTCTAAACATTCCAGTTCTTATTTGGGTTGTTATGCGATTTTTTGGTATCTGAGAATATATATATGTGTGTGTGTGTGTGTGAGTTGTATCTTGAAGCAGGTTTAAATCCAAGTGTTAACAATGTAAAAGAAGTGGTTCAGGCAGCCTCAACAACTACTGATCTAGTGTAGATGAGGTTAGCCATTTTTCTCATGCTTTATTGTTGCATGATCATCTGTATTAGGCCATGAAATCGATGGAGTTTATAGCTCTTACAAGCTTGTGTGATAACCTTTTCTGAATTTTCAATTCCTTGGATTTGGAGATGGACACCTGTTTTTGGTTATACCAAAGAAATGATTTCATGCTTGAAGAGAATTTCACATTCGGAATTTTGCGACAAAATGATAAGAGACAACCCAAAATCAAAAAAGCCATACGGCATAGACACTATGTGTCTAATTTAAGAAAAGATATATATATATATATATTTCAAATTTTGTTGAATTAATTTATTTAATTATGATTATTTTGCAGTGTATGAAGAACCAAATCAATTTTCATTAGAGATTTGTAATGATCATCCAAATGCATTTTGGGATAGGAAGAAATATATTGTTTCTTTACCTTATGAAGAAGGTTTTGATGAAAATAAAATTCCTACAAAGGCTAGGCCATGCCAGATGAAATCAGAATACATAGAATTATGTAAAAAAGAAATAGATTCATTATTGCAAAAAGGATTGATAAGTCCCTCGCAATCTCCTTGGTTGTACGACCTTTAATGTTAATAAACACAGTGAACAAGAAAGGGGAGCACCTAGATTAGTAATAAATTATAAGCTCCATAATAAAGTATTAAAATGGATTAGATATTCTATTCCAAATAAAAAAGATTTATTAGATGGATTATATGATTCTGTAATATTTTCTAAATTCGATTTAAAATCAGGATACTAGCAAATTCAGATTAATAAAAATGATAGGTATAAAACTGTTTTTAGTGTTCCAATAGGATATTATGAATGGAATGTTATGCCATTTGGATTAAAAAATGCACCTTCTGAATTTCAGAAAATTATGAATGATATTTTTACGTCATTTAGTGAATTTATTATTGTTTATATCGATGATATTTTGGTATTTTTAAAAGATATTGAAATGCATTTTAAGCATCTTAGGATATATTTTATTTTATCTTGTGATTTAGGATTTGAAGTTTTTCTTCTATAGAAATTACATTTACTTCTTGCTTAAGAAAGTATAACTGATTTTCTTTTGAAGAAATATTATCATATTTCATGGAATACTTTAGTAAAAGGTTCAGTTACAAATTTTAAGAAAATATTATTTCCTTCAAAAGTTCCTAATATTCCTTCTTTATCCACTTTTTCTAATGGATATATTTTTGTTAAAAATGGTGTTCCAAGTATAACTTGATTAGTAATATCTTTTGCAAGTAGGAAACTTATTTGTATTGCATTTTTTTTATTAATACACACATTTGCTTTAGGAAGTTTATAACTTATTTGTAATTTATTACCTCCTGCAAGTGATAATGTATGTGTAGTTTTATGAAAATATCTCGTAGGTATTAGGCTTTCCTGTATAACATTTAAAGCTGCTCCACTATCGACTAGAGCTATAAATTCTTTTGAATAATAATCATCTATTAAAAGAATAGTTTCTATATGCCATTTCTGTGATATAACCATTTCTAAAGTAGATAAAAAACTTTCATTTATTTTTGTCTAATCCATTTCTTGTTCAGGAGGAGTTATAAACTCTTTTGGAGAATTTTCTAATCGAAAAATCCTATAATCTTAAGTTTTATTTTCCTTTTCTAAATCAAAAATTTATTTTTAAGATTATTAATTTGAATTATTAATATCATTTGTAGAAGTAGGATTTTTTTTCTATTTTCTTTTGTCTTATTCTTTTATAAACTTCTGACATCATATATGGTCCTTCTAGACTCGATATCTCATTTTTTACTTCTCTATTATTACTAGAAGTACTTGGGGTGTCTTCTATTTGATCTATTATTTTAGATCATAAAATTTGATCTTTTATTATTTTAAAAAGTTCTATCACATTATCATGTGTTAATACATTTATGTTTAGTTCTTGAAATTGTGAAAGGATTTTTTAAAATTCTCTTCCTTCAATTTCATTTTCAGTACTTTTCTTCGGACATGTTTGTCCTAGAATGCATGGTTCACATTATGATTCTGAATCCGATAAAATATATTCATCTTCTAAAATATTAATTTATTTTTCACTTTCAGTGATAGAAGAATATTCGTAATCTTCATAATTTGAATCTTCTAGTAATATTTTTAGAAGAGTATCCTAAATATTATTATCTATATCAAGATTATTAATCTTTCTTTTAGTCCAACAATTTTTTGCATAATGACCATTTTTTCCATATTTTCTACAAATTATTAATTTTCTTTTACCCCATTTTTTCCTTTCTCTTTCTTCTTTTCTTTCTTTCTTTTGTTCTAATTTTTTACTACAATATCTTCTTTTCTTTCTTCTATGATAAGTTCTATTTTCTTTATGTATCTTTCTAGTATTACTTGTTGATGGAATTTTTTCAACAACAAATTGATCACAAGAAATATTATTATAATTTTGCACAAGATTCTTCTAATTCTTTCAGCAAATAAGCTTGGAAGACCATCTATAAATTTAGATTTCCAATGAGTACTATTACACTCAGGAAGTTCCATAACTCTGCTAAGGAAAGTATCCTTGTACCATCTAAAATCGGTAAGTTTTTTACACCTAAGATTTATTAAAAGAGTCCTAATATTTTCACTATTTTCTGTATATCTTCCTATAAAATGTTTGACAATATTAATAACTAGTGTATAAACAACTTCTTCTTTCATATGATTTCCTTCTTCTTTAGTTGTATTTAAGATATTATCTCTTTCATTTTGGGTTAAATAATTATCCAACCAGCCTTTTAGTTGTCCTGTGTTATCATTTTTGCTATATTTTTATCTGCCATTAGTTTTACAGATAGTTGAATACATTAACATTCTACAAATTGTATTATGTATTTGTTAATGAACCAACCCATCTATATTCCATTCATAAATATGATGTCCAATATAACTATTTGGTATGATATTATTTGTTTCTTCTATTAAAACATCCACAGGTGTTGGCCTTGGGTAGTAATATTTTCCTATGTTGGCTTATTTGCCCATTTTGATATTTTATTAATTTGGTCTTCATAGACTTTAAGTAAAGATTTGTATAATTATTTTCTTCAATTATAGTATTTATATGCTTACATGTTATTGGTAGTGTATTATCTTCCAAGACTAAAAAGTTATGAATTTTTTCATTCTTTTCAATCTGAAATGATTGTTGTGGTGGATAAACATGGGTTAATATTTTTTCATTACTTAATTTATAATTTCTTTCTAAGACAGAAATATATTGTTCAATATAAGTATATACAAATCAAGGAATAAATAATATTATTTTATTCTTCTTAGCACAGAACTTATAAAATTCTTCTTGAATATAATTTTTTTCTTCTGAGTTAAAATTTTCAAAAAACCATTTTATTTCAAATGGCTCCCATTTGGATGTATTAAATTCTGCTCTTATTATTTGTCTTGCTTGTGAACCAGGACTAAAATCAATATTTATTTCTAAAACCATTATATCGAGAAATTCATTTCTGATTCGGTTATATCTGCTTCTTTAGTGTAAAAAACACCAATTTTTATTCCTCTATTAATATTGTTTTTGTCAATAATTAACTTTTCAATTCTATCATCATCTAAATATTCTGTAACCGTTTTTTCTCTACTCTTAGACGTAGAGGCTCTAGATGACGTAAAAGGTTGTTCAACCCTATAATCTAAGGGTGAGATATGTGAGTACATTGATTGTGATCTCTCAAGTCTAGCTGACATTGATCTTTTATTTTCTTCAAATTGTAATGTTACTGATCCTTCAGGTGTTTGTATTACATTTATTAACTTATTTTGAATTGTTGGTTGTCGTGTTATAGCTTTTTCAATAACCCAATTATTTGGAATATCTATTTCTTCCCAATTTATTCTTCTTCTACTTGTAATATTTGATTTATTAAAATTACTTTCTATTAAAATTATTTAATTTAAAGGCTTATCAACCCTTTTACATTGTGGATTCAAAGTACATTTAATGTTAGTGCATCTAAAATATTAATATCAGATAATGAAAGTTGTAAATTAGGGTATACATCAAAATAAATTGGACCATGAGCCAAACTTGTTTGTATAATTCCTATTAAAGATTGTTTCCAATTCAGATTTCTACCATCCCTTAAAGCTGCTATAAAGCTTTCTTGTAATCCTTCTTAGGATAGAGGTTTAAAGGCAATTTGCACTAATCCTATATGTATAAACTTATGAGAATCTTTATAAGAAAGTAAATCACTATCATCAAGTAATTTTATCATCATATCTTCTTCTTGAAGAGGAATTGTTTCTTCAGTAGTTTGAACTACTTGTTTTAGTCCACTTTTTTCAGAAGCTCCTAACTTATATGTCATGCTAGGTTCAACTTTAGGAATTGGTCACTTGTTTAATAATTCTAAATTCTTAGGTATTTCAAATTCTTCTTTGGTACTGTTTTTAACAGTATTTTGTCTTCTTATTAGATTCATTTTAATAAGGCTATGTGATAAATTATATCCTTACCATACTCCTACTCCTACCATGGCTCTAATACCACTCACGCGATCCCGGGTACATGATAATCAAAACAGTAAATGAGAGGTTTGTGATAATTGTATCTGACATGCTTTGGGTTTCGTAAGACTAGTTTCTTGCATTGTTAGCCATTTTAAGGCCATGTTGAAAGGCTATGTTTCTAGGCTTTTATGCATATTACTAATTTGGAAATTTATGGCTGATGACGGATACTATTTTCCAGTAATCAGTGTTCTTAATTCTATTCCTCATATAATTTACTGTTTTGATTATCATGTACCTTGAGCTGCGTGAGTGGTAAATTGTGGTTTCTGGTGGTGATTCCACGGTTGTGTGATGGTTGTTGGTGGTAGATGGTGGTTCGTGGTGGTGCTTCCATGGTTGTGTGAAGATGAAGAAGCCAATGATGGGTTGAGGAAGAAGACAAAAATGGGAGGAAAAAAATAAAGAAAAAAGAAAATTAAAATTGGAAAAATAATTATGAAATTGAAAATGAAAGTTTCCTTCCAAAATAGTAGTCCACATCAGCATTGGGGGTCAAAATTGGTCAAAATCCCCAAATTTTAACGTAGGTGCCCGACACATAACATTTTCCGGCGGATTTTCAACTTTCCGGTGTAATTTGTACCCAAATTGCCAGACCTACTCCACAATAATGTACCCAAATTGTCACCCCCCATATTAGTGTACCAAATAAATGTGCATGCCACATTAGTGTACAAAAATTGCAATATTCCCTATTTATTGTCTTGTGGGCTCAATTTACGGCATGGAGGTTGTGATCCTTACGAGCAACATTGGGCTTGTCGTACTGGTTGGTCACAACTCCATGGTTGTAGATTCCCCTCCCACGCATGGACAAAGCGTATCACGGCGATGGGTTGTACATTTAGACATGTTCTCGGGCATGTCAATTGTTAGCAAGGTCGCTCCTTGTATTTGGTGAATAAGGTAGTTGTTTTGCAGTGGGAGTCATAAGGAGATTGTCAGAACCGTATCCTTTATTATACTAGTAAAATGTATGTATATTCACAGGTGAAAATTTATTTTATAATGTTCAACAATTAAAAATATTCAAAACTTATTTTAAAATCTTATAAAACCTATAAAGAGTTTATTTATTCAAATATTGCCAATTTTTTGAAGTAAATATTTTTAATTTTTAATTTTATCACTAAAATCTATTTCAATATATACGTGTTTTAGATTTGTATCATATTAAATAAATAATGAACATGTACACATCTCACTTAAGTTTTAAATGAAATAATTCTCCTTATTTTAAATATTATATTGTTTTCAATTTTTAACCCACAAGAATAATATTTGTTATTTTCTTATAATCAATTCAAAATAGTGACATAAATGCACATTAGTTGATGAATTTTCGTATTCAATTGAATTTTTCCCTAGCAAAATCATATAAATCTATAGTATTGGAGACGAACATAATAACCTAAATAAAATAAGAAGGTAAATTATTTCTTTTATATTAAGAACTTAAATAAAAATGATACTCAATCTCTTTCTATATTGATCATCTTTTTATATTACTTCAAGTCTGTCTTCATCCATCTGTAGTAGTAAGAGGTGTTCAAATATTCTTTAGCCATTGCAATTGACCATTGAAAATCAAATGCAATTCTCATATTAAAATTGGATTTAAATGACTTTCGAAATTTGGTACTCCATTCTACCAACTATATTATGTTATATGGAACGAAGTTTTGAATACAATGAAAATAATACAAGAGAAATAATCCTAGTAAAATATATATAGTGCAATAATAAATTTAAACATTAGTTGAGATAGTTAAGTGTCATCATTGTATTGTCAACTCAAATGCTGAAATTTTACAAGATGGGTATACAAAAAGCTTTTCATATCTCCACTAAATATTATTGTTATATAATTTATAATTTATACCATGTAAAAGAATTTATTTACAAAGCTCTTGATATCCTCCGTTTATTTTAACTAGTTATAGATCAAGGATTCCTAGTCATCTTAGAATCCATTTTGAATTTTGAACAGAGTGGTAACATTTAAAAATTATATTATTGTAAGTACATATGGTTGGTTATTATTTCAGTAATAATATATACTTAGCAACAATGTGAGAATTTTCCAACTTCACTTAAAAAAGGGATGGATGTACCATAAGATTCACACTATTAACCATTAAATCTAAATGGATGATAATAAGGATTGTATAAATTGATACTAACATATATATTAGTAAAGTGAATTATACTATAAATTAATGGTAACCTTTATCTGTGAAGTTAATAAGCAAGGATAATATTGTCTTAGAAAACAATACAATTCCATTAGTGATCATAAAAATTACTACTTCCCTCCAAAATTAATGAATCATAAAAGGACACCTCATATTACTTCAAATTAATATTCACTAATGAGAGTTACGATTTGTATTTTATAATTTTCAATAAAAGTATAAATGTCTAGTACATTTAAATAATATTTTTAAACTATTATTATTACTATGAAAACATTGTATCCAAATTAATTGAAACTAAATATTAGGATCAGTAGGAGTAAATGTTAGAGGTTTACTTTATTGTAATTCATTTTTAGTTGAATGATATGATTAGTGGGAATAAATGTAAGAGGTATAAGTTACAGTATTCATTTGGTTAAATGGTCTTTCAACAATAGGAAAAAACACATTCATACATTTTAGTTAAATAAATAAATAAATTATTAATAAATTTTATTCACAAGAGTGATGAAGACTATTCAAATTTCTAATTGATCAAGATCTATAATTTTTAGATTGTTAACAGTTTTATCATTTAAAAAATGTGTAGTATAATTATGAACAATATATATTGAAGATAATGTAATAATTTTAAAATAATATAACAATCACCGAGAAATAATTTTCTAAATTAATCTAATTAAGATAACTATTTGAAGGAAATGCAAAAAGGAAGATATAAGAATTATATATGATTTCTCTATTGTTTTTGTAATGATTACAATATGTACAAGAGACCCCTTTATATACAAAAGATGTAAGCTAAACTAGGAAAGTACAATAATGAAAAGAATATTTTTATGACATGAATCACAATGCTAAAAATGTGTAAACTAATTCCTAAAAATCTTCAATCAAATATTCTAAAAGATATAATGCTATGATCCCCCCTCAAGCTGACGGGTGCAAGCAACTGTGAGCTTGTCACGAAGTCGATGGAAAGTCGAATTGGAAAGAGGTTTTGTCATGACATCGGCAATTTGATCATATGTACAAATATGTCGAATAAAGAGGGCCTTTATGGCGATCAAGTCTCGAACAAAATGTATATCTATCTCAATGTGCTTTGTGCGAGCGTGAGAAACAGGATATGCCGCCAAAAAGGTAGCGCCAAGATTGTGACACCATAATGTAGGTTTGAGAAGAGATATGTAATCTCGCTAAGCAACGAGGTAATCCAACAGAGTTCACTAGATGCTAAAGCAATACTTCGATATTCAGCCTCGGTGCTTGATCGAGCAACGATAGGTTGTTTTTTTGCACTCCATGAGATAAGATTAGGTCCTAAGAAAATACAATAACCGGAAGTGGAGCGTCGATCATCTAGACAGGCAGCCCAATCAGCATCACAATAGGCTTCAGGTGAATGCCATAGAGAGGCCCTCTTTAAATAGTTCTAGTCAATGTATTTCCTTCGGCTTATGATTCTCATTTCCCTGATGGGTACGCTAGATCAAATGCGATTTTAGCCTTTGGCGCCCTTCGTTTCGCCGTTCCTAATCCTGAGTAGGGAGGGTTTAGCACAAAAGTCAGTAAAAGCGCAACTACTGGCAAATAGAGATTGTGGATTTGTTCTTAGTGAAGACAACCGGATTGGGACGATCAGGTATTTGCGCCCCCCATCATTTCCACGCCCGGGAGATGGTGTAGATCGTAGGTATCGAATAATCCGTTTGACCGCAGACCAGTGAATGTCGGTAGGGCAATGAAGAAATTGGGATACCTTATTGACTGCATACTGAATATCTGGGCAAGTGAGGCAAAGATATTGTAGAGCACCAACTGTGCTTCGATACTCAGTATGATTAGACAATGGCATGCCATGATTCTTGGAAAGAGGTAAGGATGGGACCATGGGTCTTGGAACCGGTTTAGAGGAGTCAAGGTGTGTGCGGGCGAGGAGGTCTTTAGTGTATTTGGTTTGGGTTAAGAGAATGCCATTAAGTGTTGTTGTGGCTTCAATACCAAGGAAATAATGGAGAGGGCCAAGGTCTTTAATTGAGAAGGCCGTGTTGAGGTCATGTATGAGAGAAGTGGTAAACGATTGAGAAGAACCTATAACCAAGATATCATCCACATAAATTAAAAGGTAAGTAGTGTTAGAAGGAGTGGAATGTATAAAAAGAGAGCTGTCGGATTTTGATTGAATAAAGTTGAGATCAAGAAGTTTTTGGCTTAATCGATGAAACCAAGCTCGAGGGGCTTGTTTGAGATCATAGAGGGCTTTTTGAAGAAGACACACATGATGGAGTTTGTGAGGATCAACGAAGTCAGGCGGTTGACTCATGTAGACTGGTTCCTGAAGAGTGCCATGGAGAAAAGCATTATTAACATCTAATTGCCGAATAGACCAATTTTTGGTAAGAGCGAGAGTAAGAATGAGACAAATAGTGGTTGGTTTAACAACATGACTAAATATATCAGTGTAGTCAATGCCAGGAGATTGATGGTAACCTTCAGCAACAAGACGGGCTTTATAGCGATCAAGAGAACCATCAGGTTTCTTTTTTGTCTTAAAGACCCATTTACAACCGACAATATTAACATTGGGTGGTGGATGAACAAGAGACAAGTTTGATTACGATGGAGAGCATTGAACTCATCAAGCATAACTTGACGTCAATGATGAAATTTATCGGCTTGAGTGAAAGAAGTGGTATCAGGATCATTAGAATCATTAGAAGAGTGAGCAATGGAGTTATAGGTGACATAGTCAGGGAAGATTCGAGGAAGACGTGAACGATCACGGGCACGAGTGACCATAGGATGTCAGGGAGGTGAAGGTGATAATGGTGGTGATGTTGAAGGTAGTGAGGAGGGTGGTGGTGGTGGTGATATTGAGGGTAGTGAGGGTGGTGGTGGTGGTGTTGATGTTGATGTTGAGGGTAGTGAGGGTGGTGGTGGTGGTGGTGTTAGGGGTAAAGACAATTGAGGTGGTGGTGGAGTTGTGGGAAGAGTGACTGGTAATGGTAAGATAACTTGAGAGTTTTGGGAAGAATGGGAGTTATCATGCAGAGTGGAGGCATAACGAAACTCAGTCTCGAGAAATTGAACATGGCGAGATATGTAGAGTTTTTGGGTTTTTGGATCGAAGCATCGGTAGCCTTTATGAACTGGAGAGTAGCCTATGAAGACACATGGGGTAGATTTTGAAGAGAGTTTATCGGTG
The DNA here is from genome assembly GCA_963669365.1 of Verbascum thapsus. Taxonomy (NCBI): domain Eukaryota; kingdom Viridiplantae; phylum Streptophyta; class Magnoliopsida; order Lamiales; family Scrophulariaceae; genus Verbascum; species Verbascum thapsus. Next base: position 12,853,048 of record OY770105.1, read on the forward strand.
CGACTGGAGCCTAGAATAGGAAAGCACGTACAACCGAAGACAAGAAGGTGAGAAAGATTAGCTTTTGTGTTGAAAAGAAGTTCATATGGAGAAGTATTTTGCGTAACAGGAGAAGGAAGAAGATTAATAAGGTACACGGCAGTAGAAAATGCTTCAAACCAATATGATTTTGGTAGAGAAGCATGGAGAAGGAGAGTAAGGCCGGTGTTGGTGATATGTCTGATTTTTCGTTCTGCAAGACCATTTTGTTGTGGGGTGTGAGGACATAAAATGCGATAAGATATACCATGAGTTGTGAAAAAAAGGGCAAATACTCCTTCGTGAGTTCGGGAGCGCCATCACATTGAAAAACTTTGATGCAGGAGGAGAAAAGATTTTCATTTGTAACTTTAAAATTTTGAAAACATTGAAGAGCTTGGGATTTGTGAGTTAAGGGATAAATTCAGGTGTATCGACTAAAATCATCAATAAAAATAATAAAATATCTATAACCCAAAACGGAGAGAGACGGTGATGGTCCCCAAAGATCACAATGAATAAGTTGCAATGGCTTTGTAGAGACTCGCAAAGATAAAGGAAAAGAAACACGAGTGCTTTTTCCTTGAAAACATGAAATACACGGTTTTATTACATTTAATTTATTTGGTAAAAGACTTGATAATTTTGAAAGAGTAGTTTGACAAGGATGTCCTAAACGTTGATGCCATATATTAGGAGAAACTTCTTTGACGGTAAAAGCAACTGGATTTTTGAAATGGAAAGGGAGCTTCATGGGATAGAGATTTTTGTGGATTTTACCCACGAGAAGCGGCATCTTGGTTTTTAGATCCTTCACAATGTAACCAAATGTGTTAAACTCAATAAGACATGAATTATATTTAACAAATTTGGCAACAGATGAAAGATTAGCAGTGAGGCGTGGCACAATTAAAATATCACGAATATGAAGTGTTTTAGGGTGTGTGTCAATTGTCAAGTGCCCAATATAAGAGATAGGTAAAGTATTGCCATTACCGACAATCACCTGATTTTTACCTTGATACGGTGTCACAGATTCAACAATCTGCGGATCAGGGGTCATGTGAGCTTAAGCACTAGTATCAGGGATTCATTCAGCAATGTCACTAGATGTAAGGGATGTGGCTTCAGAGTTGGGTTGTTGAAGGTTCATGGTATTGAAGGCGGTGTGGAGGGTGTTGGTGTTATAATAATTTGGGTTATTGTTTCGTGATTCCGCATATCGAAAACCATATTTGGAAGCAAAATGTCCAGGTTTTCAGCAAATTTGACATTGGACATCATTTAAATCAGGCTTTGGGGTTTATGTGTGTGAATAGTGGGTTTGATTACCTCTAGGACCAGTGTTACGGGTAATTGGGTTGGTTGGTATATATGTGCATGGTGATTGAAAATTGGTAAAATTGGGGTTTGTGTAACTATGATTTTTGTGATGCGATTGAGAGTGGTTCCATCGTCCTCTACCCAGACCACGGTTACTGAAGTTTCGTCCTCCATAAGTGGTATTATAAGCAGTCTCAGTGTGCGACGGCACCGTGATGTTGAATGAAGCAAGTCGTTGCTCATGCACCAATAGTTTTGCATGAAAGTCGGAAAAGGTGAGGCTTTGATTGTTATTCTCAATTGTAGTGATGAATGGTGCATAATCAACGGGAAGTCCATTAAGAGCGAAAAGAACAAGGTCTGCATGAGGAATATTATCGCCAATGGCAGCAAGTTCTTGGGCCGTCGAAGCAATGGTGGTAAGGAACTTTGACACTGTTAAATTTCCTTTTCGAATAGTATGAAGTTTCTGACGAAGAAGTGATCATTGGGATTCTGATTGTTGCAAAAAGTGGGTTTCGAGAGCAACCCACATGTCTCTTGAGGTATGGCATCCAAGAGAAAGCGGAGCGATTCCAGGAGAGTAAAGTAGAAAGACAACATTTGACCAATCTATCTTGTTTTCGCCAAATTTGAAACTCTTGTGTTGATATTTCATTTGGTGGTGTAATCGATCCGTCAACGTAACCAAACAAGTCGCATGTAAGTAATACATCTTCCACTTGATTTTTTCAAAGTAGATAATTTGTAGAATCTAATTTAATTGTAATGAAACTTGTGATGTTTGTCATGTGCATCGGCTGAGAAGAATTTTGTGATGTTGTCATTGTTGGTGTATGTGTTGTGATGGTGGAAAAAAAAATAAGGTATCAATTGTGGGCTCTAGATACCATGAAGAAAATGCTAAAAGGAAGATATAAGAATTATATATGATTTCTCTATTGTTTTTGTGATGATTACAATATGTACAAGAGATCCCTTTATATACAAAAGATGTAAGCTAAACTAGGAAAGTACAATAATGAAAAGAATATTTTTATGACATGAATCACAATGCTAAAAATGTGTAAACTAATTCCTAAAAATCTTTAATCAAATATTCTAAAAGATATAATCCTATCACTATTAATCAAAGTCCAAGAGTCACCGACTTCTAATCTATCAATTTATAACTAATATTTATTGTATTTAGTAATTAAAAATTTACATTTTCAATATATCAATTGTCCAATTGTTATTTTACAAGTCATTTAGTAACCTTAAAAATCACTACTTCCCTTAATGTTTAATGAATCAGAAAAAGACATAACATATTATTTCAAATCAATATTCACCAATGAGAGTTAATTTATCTAATTTATATTTTTGAATAAAAGTATAAATGTCTAATACTTTTAAATTACACATTTTTTAAATTATTATTATTATTATTATTATGAAAATAGTAAAACAGTGTATCCTAATTAATGGGAAGTAAATGTTAGGATTAGTGGCGGTAAATGTTAGATGTGTACTTTATTGTATTCATTTTGATTAAATAAAAGGATTAGTAGCGAATAAATGATAGAGGCGTAAGTTATAACATTCATTTTTAATAAAGGCTTAAATGGTCTTTTCACAATGGAGAGAAACACATCCACACTTTTATATAGTAGTTATAGTAATAATAATAATAATTATTATTATTATTATGAAAATAGTGTATCCAAATTAATAGAAACTAAATGTTAGGATTAGTAGGAGTAAATATTAGAGGTTTCTTTTATTGTAATTCATTTTTAGTTAAATGATATGATTAGTGAGAATAAAATGTACGAGGTATAAGTTACAGTATTCATTCTTAATAAACGGTTAAATTTTCTTTTAAAAATAGGAAGAAACACATTCATACCTTTTAGTTAAATAAATAAATGATGTATTAATAAATTTTATTCACAAGAGTAATGATGACTATTCAAATTTTTAATTGATCAAGATCTATAATTTTTTAGATTGTTAACAGTTTTCTCATTTAAAAATGTGTAGTACAATTATGAAAAATATATATTGAAGAGAGTGTAGAAATTTTAAAATAATATAGCAATCACCGAGAAATAATTTTCTAAATTAATCTAATTAAGATAACTATTAATCAAAGCCCATGAGTCACCAACTTCTAATCGATCAATTTATATCAAATCTCTATATCTAATCACCATCTACAATAATTGATTTAGTGATGTTAAATAATTTACATTTTTATTATATCTATTGTCTAATTGTTATTTTACAATTCATTTAGTAAACTTAAAAATCACTACCTCTCTCCAAGTTTAATGAATCATAAAAAGACATAACATATGACTTCAAATTAATATTCACTAATGAGAGTTAATTTATCTAATTTATATTTTTGAATAAAAGTATAAATGTCTAATACTTTTAAATTACAAATTTTTTAAATTATTATTATTATTATTACTATGAAAATAGTAAAACAGTGTATCCTAATTAATTTGAAGTAAATGTTAGGATTAGTGGCGGTAAATGTTAGATGTGTACTTTATTGTATTAATTTTTTTTAAATAATAGAATTAGTAGGGAATAAATGATAGAGGTGTAAGTTATAACATTCATTTTTAATAAAGATCTAAATAATCTTTTCACTATGGAGAAAACACACATCCATACTTTTTATATTAGTATAGATGATAAAAACCCCGATTGGAAGAGATTGGAAGAGACAGACCTAAGTGCTACACCGTGACACAATAGGACATTATGAGTTACTCTACTATTGTATTGAGGCAAATTCGGGCATTGTAGCTCACTGCACTCACTGGGCTTCGTAGCTCACCACTCGTGTCTCCCCTCCCCAGGGTATAGATAAAGTTAGTTGAGGAATAAGTTTGACTTTCTTAGGATCATGTATTAATTGTGGATCATAAATGGAGGTATTATTTAGTTTATATTAGATTCATATAATAACGTTTCATGTCCTATTTCACTAAAACTTTGATTTTCTTTGTAGAGACTAGTGAAGCCATCGGTTTTAAATAGAGGAGCAATTGAAACGCCTTTATCTTCATGATAGTCTTCAAGCACGACTAGAACATCATATTTATGTATACCTCATCCTCAGTGAGCGCGTTCCAATCAGGGACCAATTTCGGTACAACGCCCAAACGTCCCCTTTCGTTGGAAAATTCTGAATGGCCCCTCGTGACCCCTTTTTCCACTTCACTTCATGCGAGAAAGAATTTAGTGTTTTGCTCTCAACTGATTTGCAAGCCCTGAACTTTTCACTAGTTTTGGTGAACCCAAAACTTGTCCATCTGAGATCACCAAATTCAGTTGTTGATTTTAAGTTCAACCAAATGACTTCCATCTTAAAGGTATTTCTCAACAGTACATGTTTCACCAAAGCGTAATACCCAAGGCATGCCATCGTCATCATCATATGCAACCCATACTTGACTTTCACTAAATGAACCCACCATTCTGTCTTTCGGATTGATACAGTTTAATCTAATGTGACTTTCGGATTAATGAATGCTTCATCTGTCTTTTTTTCTGTCTCCTCCATTCTAAAGACTTGCGAAACTTTAGGCTTCTATGTGTTTCAAGCTTTCCTTTTCTCATCAGCAGATCACGAACTTGGATTAATGAATACAAGTACACCTTGCTATTGCTTTGAATATGCACTAGGGCGTCCTCTACGTCTACTTACACTTGGAGCCTGGATTTCTGTTGCCAAAAAAGGTTGCTGACAAGTAGGACATAGAAGATTTTGGTTGAGAAAAATCTTCGTCTTACACCCACATCAAAATGTCCAGAGGTGCTACAGGATGAGAGCTAGAAGTAGGCCGAGGATTCCTTGGGAACAAATTGTGGATAATTTTGAGTCCTTTCATTGGCCGGAACAGGTGGTGTAGCAAACAAGATCCTATTCCTACCATATCCTTGTGAAAAGAGCTTGAATTGTTTTGGTGTCTCTATTCAGTACTTCGGCTGCTAATGATTTTGGATGACGAACCAACAGCTAGTACTGCAAAATCACCGGGGCTCAACAGATGATAAGATTTATCATAGAAGAAAAGAGAAAAGTGTTCCTTAACTTATGCAAGAAACAAAGGATCTCCAGCCCGAAAAGTTGAAGAGAGCTAAAGTGAACGAAGAACCAGATGTCGAACAGTCTTTATCGCCCCTGAAGAGAAAGAAGAGTACCAAGAAAGAAGTAGAGGAAGGTAACAGTAATGAGAATAATGAAGCTGAGAAGTCGAAGAAAATTGAAGGAAAGGAGGATCAACTCCTAAAATCTGGTAATAGTTCGTTTCCCCATTTAGTTTGTTTTCATAGAACTGGGGCAGCCCATCGAGACTCGGGTACAGGTTTTGCCCCTTTAGGACAAACTTTTTTGCTCCAATTATGTCTCTATCCTGAAACTTCTCTTCGGCAATTTGTTTAGCCCTCTTTGCCTCATCCTTATTACACTCCATTTCAAATAAATCTTTAGCTCAGCAAACCTTCCAAAACAAATGGATTGTGTTAAGATAAGAACTAAAGCCTATCTTAATGTCATAACATTGATGATAATAGAATTGGAACTGGCGCAGAAGATTCAGAAACAAAATATGCATCGATTCAAAAATCAATAAAGATTGCCTAAGAGGTGAAAATTCATAAAACAGTAAATATATATAAATTCAAACGAGCGAATTATTTGCAAACATATTTTGCCTTATAATTCGAAGTATTAATTACAAATACTGTTTTATTAATTCCGTAAAGCAGCGAAACGACACCGTGGAATTCAGGGATAAGGTGATAGTATAATTGGACATATTAAAGAAACTGAAACTGAATAACGGTAATACAGAAACAATAACATAATAATCATGTTACCAAAAATACGGAAAATAACAAAACTCCAATTGAATAACGACATTACCGGTATTACCAAAATTTTGAAATTCGTCTACCATATTGGCGCGAAAAACCAAGCTTCTTTATTTTCATGCATATGAGATTTTAGGAAAATAGCTTTTAACAATTTGGGAAATTATTCTTCAATACAGAGGGAATAATCATTGTTTTCTTCGTAATTATTTGATTTTTGTTGATAAAACTGTGCAATTTATAGGTATGAGTCAAGATAATACAAATTCACTAGTTCAACTATTTTAGTTTAATTTTTCAAATACAACCGCACTGACCACCAGATCTGTAGAATACTTCAAACAATTCTGCTTTTTTTTAGACGTAATCATATCTAATATTTCTAATACCCTTAAATTGAGTGTCAAAATAATTAAATTACATTCAATCGAAGTTCTAATGAAATACTCATTCATATCTAACAAGATTTAACCACTTTAATAAAAGAAAAAAAGAAAAGGGCAAGAAACTTATGCATAGAAATGTATTTAACTGTGATTAATTCAATTACAGGTTCAGAAATTGAATTAATCAGCCAAATAACTCCAGTTCATTTGACACAAATTCAAATAAAATCATTAGAAATTATTAGCCATGGTTATAATTGACATGTAAATAGTAAAAGTTCATCAATTTAACTAGAACCCCAATTTCCATTACTCTTCAGGACATCATGCAATCATCCCATAACTCCGAAATTGAATCTTATACAAATTAATACAGTGATCAACATTCAATTGCTTTATTTGCAGAAAAATAATTGTCCATTCAAACAACAAATATATGAGTTATATTACCTTTTTCCTAAGCAAATAAGGTTCTTTGAGGCACCATTGATGGATTTTCCAGTTACAAAACTGAAAAAATCTGTTGATGAGCTTGGCCAAGTATTCAAATCAATAGAATTGACACTGAAAAGAACTGGATTTGGAAAATTGAAGAGAGCAACAAAAGATTCTAAAAATTTTTCTTAGAGGATTGAAGAAAGGAAAATGTAGATTGAATTTATGGTGTAGAAAAATGTAGAAAGAAAAATTAAGGTACATTTTGCTGTATTTATGGTGATATCGCCACCTTTTCTTTGGGGTGGAATTTGGAGGTGTTTTGAAAAACCCTAACCATGGTTTAAATGGTTAAAACATGGTCAAGTTTTAACCATGGTTACTTTGGAGGTTGGCTAGATCTGGATTGTGTAATTTACTGTGGACAGGTCATTAGCATTAATGGATTTTCTAATTTATTTAGGTGATTTTTTGAATATTTTTATCCTTTTTATGTTTGATTTCTCGAATTTTTATAATCAGAATCCAATTAATTGGTATCTATTTAGGAGAATTATTGTACCATATTTTTTTATTTTGGATTCGGTTATTGACAAAATAATATGGGATTATTATTACAAAATAGTTATTATTAATTTTTTTTCTTTTTTAGAAATATTATTAAATTTGTGTTCCATTCAATTTAATCACGATGATGATGAAGTGGAGCTTTGGATATTTCCTTAATTACATTTTCTTTAATATGACTTTGAATTCATAAAATTTCCGCTACAGATTAGACAGATATTAAGACAACAATATCGTATGTTCCATGTTCAATATCCTCAAAATTTTAGTTAAAGAAGGCAAATTGCAATTACTTTATGAAGATGTAACTACAGGTTCTTTCATTAATTACAGGCGTGGTGGGGTCCAAGCCAGCAATGACTGTCATCGATGATATTAATGATGGATTGTGTTTTGACCACCTAAAATTTTGTCATCGATAAATTTAATATGATGAAAAAACATGCGCCATATTGCCCGTGTGAAAAGCTAATACCTCTATAGAACTCCATAAAACTAATCAATTTACAACGGTGTAAATCATAAGTTCCAGCACTGATGAGTTGTGGTTCAGAATACATTCAATGACTTGGTAAGAAATAACAAAAGCTACCAAACTCTCTTGCTTTGTTGAACTGTGAAAATAGGCTTTGTCTTAAAGTTAATTCCGGATTACAAAACTGTACATGAACTAAAAACAAATTCAAACCAACTCTGATTCCTACAGACGATGCATTACTAAATTAAGTCTCAAACTTTTCGGTTAGCCTCAAACTCATGCATTGAACAAGAGTACGCGTTTTCATAGTCACAACTAGTTGTGGGAATTGGGTTGATCGGGTCGGGTTTAAAGTGGGTTGGTCTAATTGGATCCAATAACAAAATATATGCATTATTGTTGGACCCAATAAGAACCCAAAGTGGACCCAACAAAGACCCAATCATGAACCAAATAGACCCCAATTTAGAATATAAGATATTTTAAAGAAGTTACATAATTTTTACACTCACAACATACATTGGCCACACAAATCAACTTTTTACATAATTTTACACACACAAAACATACATTTTACACACACTTCACAGGTGTTACACATACTACATACATTGTATATGGAATACACACTTTTGACACGCTTTTTACACACATGGTATATTTTTTACAAAGACTTCACAATTTTTACACATGCTACACATATTTTATATAAAATTCACACTTTATACACATGGTATAATTGTACACTTTCCACACTTTTTACAAAATCCACCCACATTTTTCATATACTACAAATTTTTTACACAATCTATATACTTAGACACACACTACACACTTTCACACACCGTAGAAACTCTAGAAATTATATTCATGGGACCACCAAATTTTATTAATTAAAAACGTTATTAATCAATCGATTAATTAATAATTATTAAATTATATTAATTGGTCTATCATGAAATAATCAATTTACAAACACCTTTGAAATTCTCACTTAATGAGAAAACAACGCCATAAATTCTCAAAATGATATGGTAAATTAGAGACAAGATTCAAGTTGAAACTGATTTCAACAAAAAATAAAAGACAATTGAGTTATTTTTCAAGAAATCTTCATAAATCATTAATGTAATAAGTAATATATAAGGAATTATTGATTTATATTTTATATCGAATCTATAGAAATTATCAAAAATGTATTATCTTATAATTTTAGCGAATTATTAATTTAGCATCCTATCCCCGAGACGGGATCAGCCAAAAATATTATCTTAAAGAGTTTATTAAATAATTGAGTATTAATTTATCGAGCTTTAATAAATAATTATATATATATATATATATTAGTGGCGTGTTGTGTCCTATGATTTTTTAAAAATGTTGTGTCCTGTATTCGTGTCGTATCGTGCACCGTGTCCCGTCTCCCGTGTATGTGCATCATAGGAAATACATATTTTTACAAGGATATAAATGGTGCATCACATAGATAAGGGGGTAAATGTTACATTTGATAGCTTAGAAAATATATTATGACTTACCGGATAGATCAATTTGACTAACTTTGTTTTTTTCTTATAATTTGATTATGTTCAATGATAAGCATATATACTAAACGTAAATAAAATACGAAAAGGCTTTGTTTATTTAGTTCTATAAAATATTTAATCATGTATTAATGAATATGTTTTATTTTATTGGCTATGTATTTTTTTCTACATGTCATGTACCCCACCTTTTCCATACATAGATATGACTCGTTCTTTTTTTATATATAAGTAAATGATAGTGTTTTTCTATAATCAACCTCTATTATTATATATACTACATAGTTGTAATGTAGGTATACTTCTTATTGTTGTAATATTATAGATACTACAAATAATTTTTATTACTTGTTTTTGACTTTTTAAATTCAATTAAATACGACTATTTTAGGTTGATCAAACACCTAAGAAGACTCTATTTATAATAGTGTATAGAGTATAGAGAGATATAGATATAGATTTATGTATTTTACCATTAATAACAACCATTGATAGTTTAATAAACAAGTATGTTTATTATATCAAGATAAGAATAATAAAAAATTATTTATTCATCAATAGTATAGGTAGTTTGAAAAAAAAATATTTACTATTCAAGAATAGGAATAATTACTCACTTATTAATTAATACAATATTTAAGTTTTGAGTGTATATTTGCCTTTTCACAATGGGATGAAATACTTTGCAAATCCATACTTTTATATAAGTTATAGAGATAAATATAGATAGATATATTACAACAAAAGTAAACAAAATACAACTGAATTCATATTTATTATATATTAACTATTGTTCACAAATATATACAAAACACTGTGATTTTAATAACAGAATCACTATATATCTTGCCATAAATTCTTTGTATTTCAAAACTTACTACATAATGATAGAAATAAATCTCAATTAGAAAGCAAGTGCATTATTCCATTCTCACATTTGAGTCCAGATAAACGAGGAAATTAACGAGACGAGAACTAGTAACTACTTACATTCATATGACCCATATATAAGCTTGTAATACAAAATAAAGCAGTCACTAAATCAATCCTTTAGGATCAAGGATTATTGACCTAATGAAAAAAGCTATATGTATTTCCAGAGAATTTTATGGTTCACCAAATGTCACCAACAAAACATACAATATCAATCTACGTCATAAATATAATCTTAAACGGGTGAGAGAGCAAATAGAAGTCATTTTTCAGGTCATGTTTATCATATGTTTAATAAACCGGTCATACTCGTTCATAAGAATGGATGATTTATCTATTAAAGATTATAATATACTTATTCGATAATTTATCATAATCATGTGATTACCAAATCCAATATAGTATATTCGTCTAAGTGAGATTGAAATATTGAACAAGGACCAATTAAATTATTTAATGTTTGACCTCATGCACAAGTAATTAAAATTATCTATGAGGGCAGCCCCCCTTAGTAGACAAGTCAGCCTTCCTCTTTAGGCCAGACAAGTTTTGGCTCCTTATAAGGGGCCGGGCCAGGCCAAAACTTCCTTGTGGCCGGCGTTTACATAGCTTGGCTCCCTTAGCTAGCAGACAAGCCAAGCCTTTCCTTTTAGGCCTTACCAGTCAGTTTTGGCCCGTTTATAAGGGGGCAAAACCGATAGGCCGGCCTTAACAATAAAGCTTTTTTAACTATTTATTTTAATTTGTAAAAAACATTTAAACAGTGGGAAAAAGATTTGAACCCTTACCTTAAAGAACACAAGTTAACATTTTACTAACTATGTTGTACTTTGTTTTGAAATGAAAATGATAAAATATATATTTATACAATAAAAATTAATAAAACAATTAAAATAATTGTTGGCCAAAATCTGCCCACGAACCATAATCGGTTGGGCTGATTTAACCCATCAGCCCCTTAAGGCTCTCTAAATCAAATGGGTTGGCCTTAGTGAGTTGGCCCACTCGGCATATTGTTGTTGACATCTTTAAGAAGAACTTTTAATAGACGTTCACCTTCTTTCTTCTTCTTTTCTCCCTCTTTAAACCACAATTTTTCAGAAACCACCAAAACAAAACTGATACAACAAATATATTACCTTTTTTACTAAGCAAATGTGGTTCTTTGAGGCACCTTTGATGAATTTTTCAGTTACAAAATTGAAAAAATCTGTTGATTTGAGCTTGACCAAGTATTCAAATCAGAATTGGCATTAAAAAGAACTGGATTTGGAAAATTGAAGAGGCCAACAAAAGATTCTGAAAATTTTGCTTAGAGGACTGAAAAAACAAAAACTTATTTTACTAATAACATTAAATTTGTGTTCCTTAAAAATTTGATCATGATGAAGTGGAGTTTTGAATTTTTGATTAATAATATAGTCTTTATCGAGTTCATAAAATTTCAACTAGAGATTAGACATATATCAAAACAACAATATCCTATGTTTCATGTTCAATATCCTCAAAATTTGACTTAAAGAAAGCAAATTGCAGTTACTATATATAGATGTAACTGCAAGCTGTTTCATTAATTTCAGGTGTGGTGGGATCCACGCCAGTAATGATTGTCAGTGATGACATCAACGAAGGGTCGATTATCGACCACCTACAATTTTGTCATCGATAAATTTAATGTGATGAACAAAACATGCACCATACTGCCCATGTAGAAAGAATTTGAACTCTCAGTTACAATACCACCTTATGACTTTTACAGGACCAAATGTACAAGAGAAGGCAGCAAGGATAAAAAGTACTTTGATTTTATTTTCATGATCCTATTCATCTTCCAACTCAATATTTAGATTTCTTCCAACTCAAATCCTATTCATCTTCCAACTCAATATTTAGATTTCTTTTCTCTTTTTTATTTTCATGATCTTTTTGATTTTGTTCCTAAAATTTCTCCTACTCTCTTGCCTTATCCACTATCTCCACTATCCATGCATACGTTTCATCTTTAAATAAAATTTTCTCCAAAATCAAATCATCTAATAAATAATCTGCATATATATTAACATAATCTGCATATGTATTAAAATTTGTAGTCGATCAACTTTCACTCAATCTTCTCAATAGTGCTCAATTAATATTTGAATTTCAATTTGTCTTTCATGTATTAATTACTCCACAGTAATTTTACTTGATAGAGAAGTACACTATTATCATCTTATTCGTTTCCAACCCCTAAAGAAGACTACTTGATTTAGCTAATTATGTACATTACATCTCAAATAGCTAAATTTCATCTTATTCTAAGTCAAAATTGATTTAGAACTCACGTAAAACAAATTAACAAGTCTATAGGAAAGAAACTAACAATATCCATTTAATTAGATAAATTAGATTTGATGAGCATGAATTAAGGATTAGATGAGTGTGAATAAGGAAATGAGATAATATTTAGGAATAGAATGTTAAAGAAAATAAATATAAAAAGAAATAACAATTCAATTCTAAATGGAATAGTGACTTGGATGATGATTTGGATTGCCACATAGGAGGTGAAAATTAGGTGACATGATTTTTGGTGGTATATAGCACTTTCCTTTATGTGAATCATAACTTTCGTAAGCAATAATGGCCCCAGGTGCAAATGATTGTCAGGTGTTATCTACAAAAATACCAAGTGGAAAAGAATCATAATCGAAGTAAGCATTGGAAGCTATGATGGACAAATACGGGGTACGGCGCACGACACGACACAGACATAAAATACGGCATTTTAAAAATATTAGAACACGACACATCCTCGAAACTATTATAAAAAATATATATAACATATATATATATATATATTCATTTAAGATATTAAATAAGTATTTTCGTTTTAATTTAACATATATATAACATCAATTAGTATTCATTTAACATATATATAACATCAATTGTCACAAATAATGCATACACAAATAATGCATACATAGTAGACACACACTCAACCATGTGCATTACAGTGTCAATATATATTTTTTATTTTATTTAAGTAGACGGATTTCTTTCCATATTGGACACGATATCAGGAAGTATCCGACGGGGTATCAAATACGAAATGTTGTGATGTTTTGAAGTGTCCGTGCATCAGCTGTTATCAAAATAGAGTTGAAACCGACTAAATTTTGAAGCAGTACAGTTCAAAGAAATATGTTTACCGTAAGATTTGATAATGATTTGCGGAGTTTAACTTATTTATGACAACAAGTTTAACAGTGAATATTCCTGAAATAAATACAAATTTAATTAGGCAGTCAGTAAGTCAATCCTTATGATCAAGGATTATTGGCCTAATGAAAGAAGATATATGGATTTTCAGAGAATTTTATAGCTTCACAAATGTCACCAGCAAAACATACAATATCGAAATCTACAAGTCTTGAATCAAATTTACAAGTACAAAATCAAATCTCCACTATATCAAACAGATAAATATAACCAATTAAACCATAAATTAAGCTCATGGACATTATCATTTCAGTGGAGCATGATTGTGAGACATTATTACAACCTTATTAGTAAGTATTGAAAAAATCTTAATTGGGTGGGATTATTAGGGATTGTGTCTTAAAATACCTTTATTATAAAATTATTTAATGGTATATTATAAGTTAAGGAAGGATGTAAACGAGCCGAGCTCGAACCTTATTGCACGAGTTCGTGATCTCAAAATTTTCTAGCTCGGGCTCGACCTCGTGAGCTTAGATTTGAGCTTGAATTATTTAATATATATTTATTAATATAATAATAAAATTATTAATATATTAAAAAATAGAAAAGCTCGCGAGCCGGATAAGTGAGCTCGAGCTCGACTAAGAACTCGAGCTTGTTCGAGACAAACCGAGCAGGCTGGGCGTGGGTGAAAATGCGCAATGTTTTAAAAAGGCGCTGCGAAGCGCGGGGCTGGGCGTGGGTGAAAATGCCCCGGGAGATTAAGGGGGGTGAAATTTCTATGGGGTGTACGCCCGAAAAGGTAGGGTGTACGGTCCATGCGCCGTGAATCATGGGCTGCACCCTATGATCATTTAAAATAAAAATGTATTTTTTAGGGCTATTTGGACATATTTCATATTTTAAATCCCACAACCTTTTTGTTGAAGTTAAATAATTAAAATTCCTTTTATCCTCAAGTGAAATACAAATAAAACCCTAAAAAAAATTAGATTTTTTATATTTTTAATCTCTCTTCATACAACTCCATACAGAGAAAATTTTAAGATTTTTCTAAAGGTTTGTATTATTTCTTCCACATAAATTACTTTAACTATTTCTATTCTTCCACAATAAATTTCTTTATCATAATTTATATATTCTCCCAATAATTTTTTGCGTTTCATGAAATATGAACATGCATATATATCTTCTTGATCTCTATTGTTTATGTCTTTGTGAATTTGTGAACATGCATATCAATTATTTTTAATAATATTTTATTTTATTTTTAATTAAAAATAGAAAATGTGTGGGGCACGCCCCACGCCTCGGGGCTTATGCCCCATCCCGGTGGATACCTCACACCCTACCTAACGCTTTCGCATTTTTAAAACATTGATCATACATTATAATAAATAGGTTATACTCGTTCATAAGAATGGATGGTATATGCTATATTCCACGATTTTGTTGTATTCATGTGAATGCCATTCCAATATAGTGTATCCGTTTAAGTGAAATTGAAACACTGAACAAGACCAATCAAATTATATGGTGTTTGAGTACTACCAAAAATAAATAATTTAAAAATATAATTAGAAATTATTTGATAGTCGGGAACTAGTGCATCCCATGTAAATTAGTTGGATGTATTCGAAAATGGTGGTTTCGGTGGCCAATATACTTTGTACATTCAGCAATGACAAGAAAATTTAATTGGAAAGGACATTATGAAATCTATAATAATAATAGGTAGATGTAGTTTAATTTGGTGTTAGGTTGTTTTTTAAGCTAAAATATTGGAATGTAAGTTGGACTGGAGAGTTAGGAGTCCAATCCTATTTCACATCACTTTCTAAAGGTGTCATATGGGTTATAATGGGCCAAGTCAAGCCAGTTTTGACGCCTTATAAAAGTTGGACCTGGCCTTATGGCCAGCCTTAATCTTTTTTTAATCCACACAATTTTTTATTATTTTTATTAAACCATTAAGTTGTAAAAATCCTACAACTGTGCTTCATCAGTGGGAGTATTATAGAATAATGTTAGTTGGCTACTTTTATCAGTTATCAAAGGGGCTAGGATAAATAATATTTACTAAATCATAGTATATGATGCAATTTCTTAACTTGCAAGAGCTATGAAGGACATTTGAATATGATGAGCATTGCCTACATGTGCCAGCTTGAGATAGATCAACTTGCCTTTGGGTTGTATATGCGAGTGCTTTAATTAGTAGTCTATTTTATATGTCATATTTAATGTCACTATCATTCCTACAGGTAAGATTTGTTACAAATGTGTTTTATTTCTATGAACATGTGTATAGATGTTAATGCATACATTTGCAATATTCATGAAATCCGAGTGTTGCACTTTATCTCACTCTGGATATGGGATGTTATGTGATAATTGACTGACGAATCACAACTTATGTGAAATAATTAATAACGGCCTGGCGTAGTACTTTATCTTGCTTGTGCATAGTTGT
The DNA here is from genome assembly GCA_963669365.1 of Verbascum thapsus. NCBI lineage: Eukaryota > Viridiplantae > Streptophyta > Magnoliopsida > Lamiales > Scrophulariaceae > Verbascum > Verbascum thapsus. Next base: position 12,869,290 of record OY770105.1, read on the forward strand.
GATATTATCTTGATTATGTGAAACCTATCGATGATTGCACTTCTGGTACACTAATGTGGTCTACATGTTTATTTGGTACACTAATACGGGAGGTTGAAATTTGAGTACATTAGTGTGGGGTATGTGTGGGAATTTGAGTACAAAAGTTGCCGGAATATTCGATTTTCGCCGGAATATTCGATTTTTACCTTCAAATTGGGTATTTTGCTTTAATTTGGGGATTTTGACCTTCAATTTGGGTATTTTGACTTTAATTTTGAGATTTTGATTTTAATTTGCGTATTTTGACTACAATTTTGGAATTTTGAAATTAGTTTTATTAATTGTATGTATACCTATATATTTATGTATGTTTATATACATATATACACGATTTACGTATGTATATATACATATATATATATGTATATATGTACGTATATATTTATGTATATATTTGAGTATACTTATATATATATATGTATATTTTATATTTTGGATATTGATTATTTAAAAAGTTATATGGGATTATTATTATAAAATAGTTATTTTTTATATTTATTTTTTTACTAATATCATTAAATTTGTGTTCCTTAAAAATTTGATCATTATAAAGTGGAGTTTTGAATTTTTCATTAATTACATAGTCTTTATTGAGTTAATAAAATTTCAACTAGAGATTAGACATATATTAAAACAACAATAATGATTGTCAGTGATGTAACTGCGAGCTGTTTCATTAATGTAACTGGAAGCTGTTTCATTAATTTCAGGCGTCGTGGGGTCCACACCAGTAATGATTGTCAATGATGACATCAACGAAGGGTCGATTATTGACCACCTACAATTCTGTAATCGAGAAATTTAATGTGATGAACAAAACATGCACCATACTGCCCGAGTAGAAAGAATTTGAACTCTCAGTTACAATACCACCTTATGACTTTTATAGGACCAAATGTACAAGAGAAGACAACAAAGGATAAAAAGTACAACGAAACAAGCATTTCAACATTTTTATTTTCAACAATCATAATTCATCTACAAATAATAAAGATCAGTATTTATGTAAGTATTTATGTAAGAGTGATGATATATACCACACTTTATACGTCACTTAATTTTCACCTCTTATGTGGCTATCCTAGTCATCACCCAACTCAAATCCTATTCATCTTCCAACTCAATATTTAGATTTCTTTTTTCTTTTTAATTTTCATGATTTTTTGATTTTGTTCCTAAAATTTCTTATACTCTCTTGCCTTATCCACTATCTCCACTATCCATGCATACGTTTCATCTTTAAATCAAATTTTCTCCAAAATCAAATTATCTAATCAATAATCTGCTTATATATTAACATAATCTGCATATTTATTAAAATTTGTAGTCGATCAACTTTGACTCAATCTTCTCAATAGTGCTCAATTAATATTTGAATTTCAATTGGTCTTTCATGTATTAATTACTCCATAGTAATTTTACTTGATAGAGAAGTACACTATTATCATCTTATTCGTTTCCAACCCCTGAAGAAGACTACTTGATTTAACTAATTATGCACATTACATCTCAAATAGCTAAATTTCACCTTATTCTAAGTCAAAATTGATTTAGAACTCACGTAAAATAAATTAACAAGTCTATAGGAACGAAACTAACAATATCCATTTAATTAGATAAATTAGATTTGATGAGCTTGAATTAAGTATTAGATGAGTGTGAATAAGGAAATGAGATAATATTTAGGAATAAAATGTTAAAGAAAATAAATATAAAAAGAAAAATAACAATTCAATTCTAAATCGGATAATGATTTGGATGATGATTTGGATTGCCACATAGGATGTGAAAATTAGGTGACATGATTTTTGGTAGTATATAGCATTTTCCTTTATGTAAATCATAACCTTCGTAAGCAATAATGGCCCCAGGTGCAAATGATTGTCAGGTGTTATCTACAAAAATACCAAGTGGAAAAGAATCATAATCGAAGTAAGCATTGGAAGCTATGATGGACAAATACGGGGTACGGCGCATGACGCAACACAGACATAAAATCGGCATTTTAAAATTATTAGAACACGACATAGCTTCGAAACTACTATAAAAAGTATATATATAACATTCATATATATATCCATTTAAGATATTAAATTAGTATTTTCGTTTTAATTTAAATATAACTGATTAGATAAATAAACTAGAAGAATGATTGTACATTATAAAGTTATATTTGATTTTCAATGTTAAATATGTCTGAAAGAAAAATAAATAATTCAATTTTCAAAACCACAAAAAATAAGTGAAATAACATCAAGTGTCACAAATAATGCATACACAAATAATGTATACATAGTAGACACACACTCAACCACGTGCATTACGGTGTCAATATATATTTTTTAGGAAAAATTACAAATAACTCCCCTAACTAATGTCGTAATTCCAAAAAACACCCAAAAACGACCATAATTACAAATACCTCCCCTATTTTGTATTCCACCTCCCCTGCCCGTTTTTTTTCCTGCCCAAGACGGTAAAAAGTCTTATTTGCCCCTACTATTTTTAAAGAAAAATAAAAAAATAAATAAAACAAATTTTGAAATATAAAATGACCAAAATACCCCAACCCTAATATCTAATATGTTCTCCTCTCTCCCTCTCACAGCCGCCTCACATCAAAAAATCACATTTACGGGTTACTGTAGCATCGGCGCTGTTCATGGTTATTGCTCCGATTTCAGCCAATTTCGGGACAAATTAACACCTGAATATTGTTGGCAACTTCCATTGGAGCATTTTGATACCTCTTTCAGCCTTTAACTCCAAGAATTCAGGCTGTATTTTGCAAAAAACCAGCTGAAATTCGCACAGCCGACGGGTACTGTAGCAGCGCACTTGTTTTGCATTTTCTGCTCTGATTCAGCTCCAGTTTCGTTGGTTTTTCATTGGGGTTTTGTAGCTGACATCCTAAGGATCATTTGGGTACCCATATTGCCCTATATCACCTCAAGAATCGATCAATTTTGTGGCAAAATTCTGGAAAAAGCGCAAATCCGCCCGGTTACTGTAGCATCGCACGGTTTTTTGGATTTCTGCTACGATTCAGCTTCCTTTTTGTAAATTTATCAAAGGGGTTTCATTGCTGACTTCCTAAGGATCATTTTGATACCAAATTTTCCCTATAACACCACAAGAATCTATCAATTTTGTGGCCAATTTGTAGGGCTTTGGAGCTGCCCCGTTTTTCACTGTAGCAAGCAGTTGCTGTTCGGATTTTTCAGCATTTTCTTGCATTTTCTTGGTTCATTTAATCATTGGAAGTATGGGAAAGAAGAAAAAGGGCAAACACAAAATGAATTTTGTCCCCTTGGACTTGAATGTCATTGAAGATGCCATTGTAGAAGTTACGTCGACAAAGGCGATGGCTACCGCAAAGGCTGCCCCACCTGCGTTTCCGACAGGTATGATGGCTAAAACTCCTCTACCCCTTCCCTTTGATGTAGTTGTGGGGGTTTCGGATGGAGGCGAGCTCTCCCCAGCAACAGTTGAAGTAAAAACTGTGCTTTAAATTACTTAAGTTCATATTTATATCACATTCAGATTAGATGATTGGGTAATGGACATGTGTGATAGTTGTTGTTGTCATTTTAAACAGTTTGAAACTTTTGCATATACAAACTTTGTGTAATATTGCTAAAATGACATGCAATTATAGCGAAACGAGTTACAGATATTGGGGAAGGAACATACGGGTAAGCGAAACATCTTTTGTAATTTTGCTGGCGGCGGGGAGATTTGTGGACAGAGCGGTGGCGGAGGGGATCAATGGGGATAGATCTCGAAATGGGAATGTGAATTTCAACTTCAAATTGGTATCAACGGTGAAGTTTGAGGCGAAGGCATGGAGGATTAGGAGGAGGTATATGAAGGTGTTTTGCGGCAATTTGATCGTTGGATTACAGAGTAATGGGAGCTCAGGACGTTAATGGCGGATCATAAGCAGTGTGATGTGGGGATTTGAGGTGAATTTGATTAATTTTGTTGGTTTTTTTGTTGTTGCTAATTTATGTGGATGAATATGTTTGGTTTGATATTTGTATAGTTTGAACTTTCTACGAATTTTTTTTTCTTTTTCTAATTTTTAACCTTTGGTTAATCGACATTCTTCAATATTTTGTCCTATTTTTTAAATTTCTAAAATGGTTTTAGAGTTTTAAAAGATGAACAATAGCACTCAAAAGTTGAATACACAGAGAAGCCGTGAACCGCACACCTGTAATACAACCTCCCGGGATGATCTAAAGACTCTGAAACATGAATTGTAGTTTTTCTCCCACATTGCCACTCAAATGTTACGTTTAGACCCCCTCAAGAAATCAAACAATAACATTTACACTCCCTATAACGGTCAAATCATGGCCAAAACAAAAATATAACATTTACACCCCTATAACGGTCAAATCATGGCCAAGATCAAAATATTACATTTACACCCCCTATAACGGTCATATCATGGCCAATAAAACAATATTACATTTACACCCCCTGAGGGTATTTTCGTCAAAAAATATATGACATGGGATGACGTCACCAATTGATGACGTCATCAGGGGTAAAATAGGAAAACCACAAAAAATTATCGCTGACGTCAGCAAAAAACTGACCGAAAAAACGGGCAGGGGAGGTGGAATACAAAATAGGGGAGGTATTTGTAATTATGGTCATTTTTGGGTGTTTTCTGGAATTACGACATTAGATAGGGGAGTTATTTGTAATTTTCCCTATTTTTTATTTTATTTAAGTAGACGGATTTCTTTCCATATTGGACACGATATCGGGAAGTATCCGACGGGGTATCAAATACGAAGTGTTGTGATGTTTTGAAGTGTCCGTGCATCAGCTGTTATCGAAATAGAGTTGAAACCGACTAAATTTTGAAGCAGTACAGTTCAAAGAAATATGTTTACCGTAAGATTTGATAATGATTTGCGGAGTTTAACTTATTTATGACAACAAGTTTAACAGTGAATATTCTTGAAATAAATACAAAATTAATTAAGCAGTCACTAAGTCAATCCTTAGGATCAAGGATTATTGGCCTAATGAAAGAAGATATATGCATTTTCAGAGAAATCTACAAGTCTTGAATCAAATTTACAAGTACAAAATAAAATCTCCACTATATTAAACAGATAAATATAATCAATTAAACCATAAATGAAGCTCATGGACATTATCATTTCAGTGGAGCATGGTTGTGAGACATTATTACAACCTTATTAGTAAGTTTTGAAAAAATCTTAATTGGGTGAAATTATTAGGGATTGTGTCTTAAAATACCTTTATTATAAAATTATTTAATAGTATATTATAAGTTAAGGAAGGATGTAAACGAGCCGAGCTCGAACCTTATTGTAAGAGTTCGTGCTCTCAAAATTTTTAAAACACCCTACCTAACGCTTTCGCATTTTTAAAACATTGATCATACATTGTAATAAATAGGTTATACTCGTTCATAAGAATGGATGGTATACGCTATATTCCACGATTTGTTGTAATCATGTGAATGCCATTCCAATATAGTGTATCCGTCTAAGTGAAATTTAAATACTGAATAAGACCAATCAAATTATATGGTGTTTGAGTACTACCAAAAATAAATAATTTAAAAATATAATTAGAAATTATTTGATAGTCAGGAACTAGTGCATCCCGTGTAAATTAGTTAGATGTATTAGGAAATGGTGGTTTTGGTGGCCAATATACTTTGTACATTCAGTAATGACATGAAAATATAATTGTATCCGTCTAAGTGAAATAAATATAATTAGAAATTAATGTGGTGTTAGGTTGTTTTTTTAAGCTAAAATATAGGAATGTAAGTTGGACTGGAGACTTAGGAGTCCAATCCAATTTCACATCACTTTCTAAAGGTGTCATATGGGTTATAATGGGCCAAGTCAAGCCAGTTTTGACGCCTTATAAAAGTTGGACGTGGCCTTATGGCCAACCTTAACATGGCCTTAGCAGACAAGCCAGGCTTTCCCCTTTAGCCTTGCAAGCCGGTTTCAGCCGCTTTATAAGGGACTGAAACTACTATCCAGGCCTTAACAACCAATTTTTTTACATATTTTTATTTATTTTAATAATCTTTTAGTTTGTAGAAAAAAATTTATAGTTGTAAAAAAGTTTTGAACTTTTGACCTCAAAGAACACAAGTTGACATTTTACCAACTATGCGATATTTTATTTTGAAATAAAACATATTTTTATAATATAAAATTTTTAGAAACAAATAAATAATTTTAGTGGGCCATATCGGTCCACAAGACAAAAGCGGTTGACCGATTTTGACCCACCGGCCCCTTTAGGTCTCTAAGTTAAATGGGCGAGCCTTAGCGAGCCGGCCCATTCGATCCATTGTCTAATAGACCGTTTAGGCATGCTTGACATCTTTACTATTAAGTCTACCTTTTCTTTAAAAAAATATTACTTTTAATACAGGTTCACCTTCTTTTTTATTCATTTCTCTATGTTTAAAACACAATTATTTTAGAAAACCACCAAAACGAAACTCATACTCCTTTTTTGTTATCCATTTTGTCGAGTTAGCGGAGTTAAGATACTACTCTAAAACCTCTTGGATTTCTAGTATAAGATTGTGCGGGGGTTCGCTTTATCGAAATATATCATAATATTCTGGTGTGTATATTAATCTAAAATACTAAAACTAATTATATAGTTACTTTAATCTTTTTTTTACCACACGATTTTTTATTATTTTTATTAAACCATTAAGTTTGTAAAAATTCTACAAGTGTGCTTCATCAGTATGTACCTGGGAGTATTATAGAATAATGTTAGTTGGCTACTTTTATCAGTTATAAAGGGGACTAGGATAAGTAATATTTACTAAATCATAGTATATGATGCAATTTCTTAACTTGCAACAGCTATGAAGGACATTTGAATATGATGAGCATTGCCTACAAGAGTCAGCTTGAGATAGATCAACTTGCTTTGGGGTGTATATGTGAGTGCTTTAATTAGTAGTCTATTTTATATGTCATATTTAATGTCACTATCATTCCTATAGGTAAGATTATGTTGCAAATGTGTTTTATTTCTGTGAACATGTGTATTGATGTTAATGCATACATTGGCAATATTCATGAAATCCGAGTGTTGCACTTTATCTCACTCTGGATATGGGATGTTATGTGATAATTGACTGACGAAGCACAACTTATGTGAAATAATTAATAACGGCCTAGCGTAGTACTTTATCTTGCTTGTGCATAGTAATGATATTTTCTTGATTATGTGAAACCTATCGATGATCATTTATTGGGGAAAATTGCACTTCTGATACACTAATGTGGTCTGCACGTTTATTTGGTACACTAATACGGGGGTGGAAATTTGAGTACATTAGTGTGGGGTATGTGTGGTAATTTGAGTACAAAAGTTGCCGGAAAATTCGATTTTCGCTGGAATATTCGATTTTTACCTTCAAATTGGGTATTTTGCTTCAATTTGGGGATTTTGACCTTCAATTTGGGTATTTTGACTTTAGCTTTGAGATTTTAATTTTAATTTGCGTATTTTGATTACTATTTTGGAATTTTAAAATTAGTTTTATTAATTGTATGTATACATATATATATGTATACCTATATATTTATGTATGTTTATATACATATATATACACGATTTATGTATGTATATATACATATATATATATACATATATATATACATATATATGTACGTATACATTTATGTATACATATGAGTATATATTTTGATTTTTATATTCCTTAAATCACATAATATGAAATCGATTCATGATAAGGATATTCATATAGTTTAGATATAATTGATCACATAGAAGTTCTAGCCTATAAGGCTAGCCATTTATCACAATGAATATAAATACTGTAAATAAATATAAGGAGAGGAAAAGAGAAAACTTACAAGAATTTAAACTCTTATCTTTGGAACTTGCACAATCACAAAAAAAATTTATAAAATAGATTTTATTAGAATTGTGAGAATTTTTACAAAAGCTTATTCTATTAAAAGCTTGTTCTACTTCATATACCTATATATAGACTTATAATACAAAGAAAACGACAAAATAAACACAATAATTATACATCTACTAAATAATTTACTTTTTGAAAATAACTATAATAATGCATCTCTTCGTTGAAAATAAGGGCAATAATGCCTCTCTACGTGGATTCCACCCATAAATGGGAATATTTCCCTTGTATAGTTTTTCACCATCATATAGTCCCACCATCACATCTTATGGTGCTATGATTGTACTTAGCATCATCATTTTCTTCTAGTGTATAATTGTCCTTGTTCTTTCCTCATTATGACATATAATTCATATTGTCAAGGTTATAATTGTCCTTGATTACTTCCTCATTATGATATATAATTCATATTGTTAAGGACGAGCATTCTCCTTTGTTTTTGAAATTTTCTATGAGTACTTCTTTTATTGCTCCAAAAACATCTTCTATTAATGGAGTCTCGTTAGGATCATGTGCATCTTAGAAATCAGTTTGACTGGTAGACATCATTGAGACATCCGATCTTCCCGATCTTTGAGACATTGTTTTATCTTCAAATTTTGCTAACAAATTTTTTTCATTTCTTTGAAATATGTCTCTACCATCTTTTTCTTGGATAAATTTTTCGATTGCATTTTTAGTTTTCTCGAAATATAATCGAATGGAGAGGGTGATTCCTTCTGTAATCTGAAATTTATCAGTTCTTCATATTTTGAAATCTTTTCTTCCATTAGACACATAGTGTCTATGCCATATGGGTTTTTTGATTCTGGGTTGTCTCTTATCAGTTTGTCCCAAAATTTCGAATGTGAAATTCTCTTCAAGCATGAAATCATTTCTTTGGTATAACCAAAAACAGGTGTCCAACTCCAAATCCAAGGAATTGAAAATTCAGTAAAGAAATATAGAGAGGATATTCTCTCTAAGAAAATATCTTTCTCTTGATTTTCCAAAACTCTAGGTGAAATATTCACCCATTTTTCTAATTTTCTTTTATAATCTTCTGATAAGATTTTTATAGAGGTGTCAAAATATTGTCACCATTTTATAAACCATATTGCTATATCATGTTTATAGACTTCTGAACAAATTTTAAGAAACCATGAATGCTTTTTTTTATTATTCTCATATAGGAGAACTTTATTATAGATAATCCCAATAATTATATTTAATAGGGATTTTATTAAAAGGATAACAGAATTCTCTCGTCCTTTCTGGAGAAATACCCCATTCTTCCAAGGTTATAACCTTTTTTATAATAATTTTACTGGAGTTATAAACTTCTTATTGTCCACTTGAAAAGTGGGATATTTCACACCCATTATTAACGAGTTTATTTTCATAGTATTGTCGGACTTTATAAACCCGACCTACATATGATGCATTATCCATACCATTAATATCCATGGATCATTTTTCCATCTTGTGTCTTTTTCTTCCAACAGAAGTATTACTTCTTGTTTTTCATTTAATACAAATGTTGTATTACTCATTTTTTTCATTTCCTACTATGGAGGAGAAAGTAGGAATATTTCCTGTGAGTTTTGAGTCTGTGTATTACCCTTTTTTTGTTTTTTAAATTCCAAGAATTCTTGGTATTCTTTGTCATTAGACATGTCTGAAGCTATTAGCTTTTGTCTCCCATGTTGCACCAGAATTTCTGGTTGCTTGCCTCTACCTCCTCTTCCTCTATAAGAGCAAGATCCTCTGCCCTGAGAATACATACCTGTAAAATTCATTGTATATATTCTCTTGTTAAAAAATCAGGAATATTATTTTCTTCCCCTTTTTCTATAAACTATCTCAAAATCAAACGGGCTAAATTTGCCTGCCATCGAGCAAACATCTGTTTGGAAATATCATGCTTAAAATCATTATTAAACATAAATCTATCTTGCAGATTTATTATCAGTTTTTTTAATAAATTTTTAATTATATAAATCATCTTGGAATTTTAAAACAAATTTAACTATAACAAGAATTTCTTTAGCTATAATAGCATAATTTTTCTGAGAATTATTCCACTTTCCAGAATAGAATCTTACAAGATATTCTTGTTTAATTTTGGAGTTTACTTGTTTAAGTATCCTTCCATAACCAATATCAGAAGCATCTATTTATACAATTTTTTCCCAATTTGGATTACTTAACATTAAACAAGGTAAAGTTTTAACTTTTGTTTTATTTCTTAACCGTTTGGGTATGTTTGTCTGACCATGATTCTGGCAAATTTTTCAACCTATAATATAAAATCGCGGTATCTTTAGCAAGATTTTTATAATAAGGAGAAATATAATTTAAACTTTCAAGAAATCTCTAGAGCTGAGTTTTATCAATAATTTCTTCAGGAAATTTATTAGCAAATTCAATACTTCTATTAATAGGAATTATATTTTCTTCCCAATATTATGAGCTAAAAATCTAATATTTGATTGGAATAAACACATTTTTGTTTTGGATATCACCAAACCATTTTTTATAATTATTTCTTCAAATATCCTAAGAGAAAATGCATTTCAATATCTTTAGAAAATACCAAAATATCATCGATATAAACAATAATAAATTCACTAAATGGCGTAAAAATATCATTCATAATTTTCTGAAATTCAGAAGGTGCATTTTTTAATCCAAATGGCATAACATTCCATTCATAATGTCCTATTGGAACACTAAAAGCAGTTTTATACCTATCATTTTTATTAATCTGAATTTGCTAGTATCCTGATTTTAAATCAAATTTAGAAAATATTACAGAATCATATAATCCATCTAATAAATCTTTTGTGTTTGGAATAGGATATCTAATCCATTTTAATACTTTATTAAGGGGCTTATAATTTATTACTAATCTAGGTGCTCCCCTTTCTTGTTCACTGTGTTTATTAACATAAAAGGTCGTACAAGATCAAGGAGATTGCGAGGGACTTATCAATTCTTTTTGCAATAAAGAATCTTTTTCTTTTTTATATAATTCTAAATATTCTGAATTCATCTGGCATGGCCTAGCATTTGTAGGAATTTTCTTTTCATCAAAACCTTCTTCATAAGGTAAAGAAACAATATATTTCTTCCTATCCCAAAATGCATTTGGATAATCATTACAAATCTCTAATGATAATTGATTTGTTAATAATTTTATTTTATCTATTATAATATCATTTGTAGAAGTAGGATTTTCTTCTATTTTCTTTTGTCTTATTCTTTTATTAACTTTTGACATCATATATGGTCCTTCTAGACTCGATATCTCATTTTTTACTTCTCTATTATTACTAGAAGTACTTGGGGTGTCTTCTATTTGATCTATTATTTTAGATCTTAAAATTGGATCTTTTATTATTTTAAAGAGTTCTATAACATTATCATGTGTTAATACATTTATGTTTAGTTCTTGAAATTGTGAAAGGATTTTATAAAATTTTCTTCCTTCAATTTCATTTTCAGTACTTTTTTTTGGACATGTTTGTCCTAGAATGCATGGTTCACATTATGATTCTGAATCCGATAAAATAGATTCATCTTCTAAAATATTAATTTCTTTTTCACTTTCAGTGTTAGAAGAATATTCATAATCTTCATAAATTGAATTTTCTAGTAATAATTTTAGACGAGTATCCTAAATATTCTTATCTATATCAAGATTATTAATATTTCTTTTAGTCCAACAATTTTTTGCATAGTGACCACTTTTTCCATATTTTCTACAAATTATTAATTTTCTTTTACCCCATTTTTTCCTTTCTCTTTCTTCTTCTCTTTCTTTCGTTTGTTCTAATTTTTTACTACAATATCTTCTTTTCTTTCTTCTATGATAAGTTCCATTTTCTTTATGTATCTTTCTAGTATTACTAGTTGATGGAATTTTTTCAACAGCAAATTGATCACAAAATTGTCCTAATTATTTTTTCTCTACCAAATTTTGGCGTTTCGTTTGTTGATTTAATCTTATTTCATTACAAAGAGCTAATACCTCTTGTATGTATGTTTATGGTCCTATTAGTTTTCCATAAGTATAGTTTTCATAAGAAATTTTATTATAATTTTGCACAAGATTCTTCTAATTCTTTCAGCAAATAAGCTTGGAAGACCATCTATAAATTTAGATTTCTACTATTACACTCAGGAAGTTCCATAACTCTGCTAAGGAAAGTAACCTTGTATCATCTAAAATCGGTAAGTGTTTTACACCTAAGATTTTGTAAAAGAGTCCTAATATTTTCACTATTTTTCTGTATCCCTTCCTATAAAATGTTCGACAATATTAATAACCAGTGTATAAACAACTTTTTCTTTCATATGATTTCCTTCTTGTTTAGTTGTATTTAAGATATTATCTCTTTCATTTTGGGTTAAATAATTACCCAACCAACCTTTTAGTTGTCTTGTGTTATCATTTTCGCTATATTTTTATCTATATTACCATTAGTTTTACAAATAGTTGAACACATTAGCATTCTACAAATTGTATTATGTATTTGTTGATGAACCAACCCATCTATATTCCATTCGTAAATATGATATCCAATATAACTATTTGATATGATATTATTTGTTTCTTCTATAAAAACATCCACAGGTGTTGGCCTTGGGTAGTAATATATTCCTATGGTAGGCTTATTTGCCCATTTTGATATTTTATTAATTTGGTCTTCATAGACTTTCTTATAATCAGGATTTTTTATTAATTCTTCTCTTAATTTTTTATCAAGAGTTTTATTTTTTAATATTTAAATTTTTCTTCTAGAAAATCTTCTAATTCCTTCATGGGAATCCTTTTATTTCAGGTGGGGGCTGAATTGTAGGAGCAGCAATCTCTACATCTCGTTTCTCCAAAACATCATCTTGAACTGTTTGGGTTTTATTTATAATATTAAATATTTGCTCAACCCTATTATGAAGTGATGTAATTTGTTCTCCTAAAATATTTAAGTAAAGATTTGTATAATTATATTGTTCAATTATAACATTATATGCTTACATGTTATTGGTAGTGTATTATCTTCCAAGACTAAAAAGTTATGAATTTTTTCATTCTTTTCAATCTGAAATGATTGTTGTGGTGGATAAACCTGGGTTAATATTTTTCCATTACTTAATTTATAATTTCTTTCTAAGTAAGAAATACATTGTTCAATACAAGTAGATACAAACCAAAGAATAAATAATATTATTTTATTCTTCTTAGCACAAAACTTATAAAATTCTTATTGAATATAATTTTTTCTTCTGAGTTAAAATTTTCAAAAAACCAATTTTTTTCAAATGGCTCCCATTTGGATGTATTAAATTCTGGTCTTATTATTTGTCTTGCCTATGAACCAGGACTAAAATCAATATTTATTTCTAAAACCATTATATCGGGAAAGCCATTTCTGATTCGGTTATATCCGCTTCTTTAGTATTAAAAACACCAATTTTTATTCCTCTAATAATATTGTTTTTGTCAATCATTAACTTTTCAATTCTATCATCATCTAAATATTCTGTAACAGTTTTTTCTCTACTCTGAGACGTAGAGGCTCTAGATGACGTAAAAGGTTGTTCAATGCTATAATCTAAGGGTGAGATATGTGAGTACATTGATTGTGATCTCTCAAGTCTAGCTGACATTGATCTTTTATTTTCTTCAAATTGTAATGTTACTGATCCTTCAGGTGTTTGTATTACATTTATTAACTTATTTTGAATTGTCGGTTGTCGTGTTATAGCTTTTTCAATAGCCCAATTATTTGGAATATCTATTTCTTCCCAATTTATTCTTCTTCTAGTTGTAATATTTGATTTACTAAAATTACTTTCTATTAAAATTGTTTCATTTAAAGGCTTATCAACCCTTTTACATTGTGGATTCAAAGTACATTTAATGTTAGTGCATCTAAAATATTAATATCAGATAATGAAAGTTGTAAATTAGGGTATACATCAAAATAAACTGGACCATGAGCCAAACTTGTTTGTATAATTCCTATTAAAGATTGTTTCCAATTCAGATTTCTACCATCCCTTAAAGATGCTATAAAGCTTTCTTGTAATCCTTCTAAGGATAGAGGTTTAAAGGCAATTTGCACTAATCATATATGTATAAACTTATGAGAATCTTTATAAGAAAGTAAATCACTATCATCAAGTAATTTTATCATCATATCTTCTTCTTGAAGAGGAATTGTTTCTTCAGTTGTTTTAACTACTTGTTTTAGTCCAATTTTTTCAGAAGCTCCTAACTTATATATCATGCTAGGTTCAATTTTAGGAATTGTCCATTTGTTTAAAAATTCTAAATTCTTAGGTATTTCAAATTCTTCTTTGATACTGTTTTTAATAGTATTTTGTCTTCTTATTAGATTCATTTTAATAAGGCTATGTGATAAATTATATCCTTACCATACTCCTACCCCCACCATGGTCTAATACCACTCACGCGATCCTAGGTACATGATAATCAAAACAGTAAATGAGAAGTTTGTGATAATTGTATCTGGCATGCTTTGGGTTTCGTAAGACTGATTTCTTGCATTGTTAGCCATTTTAAGGCCATGTTGAAAGGCTATGTTTCTAGGCTTTTATGCATATTACCAGTTTGGAAATTTATGGCTGATGACGGATACTATTTTCCAGTAATTAGAGTTCTTAACTCTATTCCTCATATAATTTACTATTTTGATTATCATGTACCTTGAGTCGCGTGAGTGGTAAATGGTGGTTTGTGGTGGTGATTCCATGGTTGTGTGATGGTTGTTGGTGGTAGATGGAGGTTCGTGGTGGTGATTCCATGGTTGTGTAAAGATGAAGAAGCCAATGGTGGGTTGAGGAAGAAGACAAAAACGGGAGGAAAAAAATAAAGAAAAAAGAAAAATAAAATTGGAAAAATAATTATGAAATTGAAAATAAGGTAGTTGTTTTGCAGCGGGAGTCATAAGGAGATTGTCAGAACTGTATCCTTTATTATACTAGTATATTCACAGGTGAAAATTTATTTTATAATGTTCAATAATTAAAAATATTCAAAACTTATTTTAAAATATTATAAAACCTATAAAGAGTTTATTTATTCAAATATTGCCAATTCTTTGAAGTAAATATTTTTAATTTTTAATTTTATCACTAAAATCTATTTCAATATATAAGTGTTTTAGATTTGTATCATATTAAATAAATAATGAACATGTACACATCTCACATAAGTTTTAAATGAAATAATTCTCCTAATATTAAATATTATATTGTTTTTAATTTTTAACCCACAAGAATCGTATTTGTTATTTTCTTATAATCAATTCAAAATAGTGACATAAATGCACATTAGTTGATAAATTTTCGTATTCAATTGAATTTTTCCCTAGCAAAATCATACAATTCTATAGTATTGGTGAAGAACATAATAACCTAAATAAAAGAAGAAGGTATTATGTAGCTAGTAGGTGAGACACCTACATGCATCACCTAGTTTGGATGAGTCACTTGTGAGTCACCTTCATGGATCACCTAATAGAGATGAGTCACTTGGTAGCTAGTAGGTGAGACACCTACATGCATCACCTAGTGTGGATGAGTCACTTGTGAATCACCTTTATGGATCACCTAGTGAATGAGTCATTGAGTGAATGACTCATCAAGGTGATTCATCTACTTTTGTACTCCTATAAATACCCTTTGATGTACTTCAAACATAATACAAGTTCATATCAATAAAGATCAAGAATACTTTCATACATCTACTTTGTTTCCACTTTGTTTATGTTCAAGTTCTAATAGACCAAGAATAGCTTGTTGTTTATAGTGTTACAATACGTTATCAGCACGAGTTAGCTCTAGTTGTATCAAGCTTTGAAGAAGAAGGTATCTTTAAATTTATCATTATGTCATCTAATTTAATTAAACTAGTCTTTGAAGGTTTAAATATTTCTGGAAACAACTACATCTCATGGGTTCTAGATACGGAGTTACATCTCCAAGCTAAGAATCTATCCCATACTATTAAAGCAAGAAACGTTGCATCCCAGTAGGATAGAGCGTTGGCTTTAATATTTTTGGCTTTAATATTTATTCGTCATCATATCCATGATGGGTTAAGATCTGAATATCTTACTATTAAGGATCCTGAGGTTCTTTAGGATTGCTTAAAGGATAGATATGACCACCTGAAGATGGTTATTCTCCCTAAAGCTCAAAATGATTGGTTGAATCTTCGTTTACAAGATTTTAAATCAGTATCTGAATATAATTTTGCGTTGTTCAAAGTCACCTCACAGTTGAAATTGTGTGATGAAAGTGTAATGGAGGAACAACTATTTGAGAAAACGTTTACCACCTTTCATGCCTCGAATGTTCTCTTGCAACAGTAGTATCGAGAACATCGTTTTAAGAAATATTCGGATTTGATTTCTTGTTTGCTTGTTGCAGAACAAAATAATGAGTTATTATTAAGAAATCATGAATCTCGTCCCGTTGGCTCTGTTGCTTTGCCTGAAGCACATGTAACAACGAGTTATGTTGCTGGTAATGGACGAGGTTATAATAAAGGTAAAGGCAAATGTTGGTATGGTAAGAAAAATAATTCTTACAAGAATTCTTGGACAAGGCCAAACCACCAGCAGTGGAAAGATGGGACAACCAAGAAAGAGCAAAACCCAAAGAAAGGAAAAGATTTGTTCTACAAGCTCGTAAAGAACAAGAAAAATGTTTGTTACCGTTGTGGTGTAACCAGGCATTGGTCGCGTACCTGTCGTACTGCTAGACATCTTGTTAATTTATACCAAGCATCCTTGAAGCGTCCATCAACTGATATTGAGACAAATCTTATCGAAACAAATGATGCTTCGACCAGTGCTCCCCACTTGGGCCTTGATTTTGTTACAAAGTTAGAAAATGACAAGTGGGAGATATCTGATTTACTGAATATTTCGGATCGTGAACTTAACTAGATATGTGTACTAGTTTTGAATCTGTAATGTTTTGTTGTATAGTTGTGTTCTAAATTTTCTTTTGCTTGGTCTAGATAACATCTTTTTGTATGTATAAATTCATGTTTGAATAAAATATGTACTATCTATTATTCATGTATTGTGTTTGTTATTAAGGAGATGGATTCCAGAAGTAATCTATCAAAAATCAATCTTGACGGTGAAGATATTTGTTTGATAGATAGCGGCACAACAAATACAATATTTCGTAGTAATAAGTACTTTTCTAGTATGAAAGGATATAAGGCAAAAATAAATACGATCTCGGGTTCAACAAATTTAATAGATGGTTCCGGGAGAGCCAATATTATCTTACCAGAAGGTACAGAATTGAATATCGACGATGCCTTATATTCCCCTAAATCGTTGAGAAATTTGTTAAGTTTTAAAGATATTCGCCGAAATGGATATCATCTTGAAACAATTAATGAATATAATAAAGAATACTTATGTATCACTTCATCAGACATGTGCCACAGGCGTGTTGTTGAAAAGCTTGCAGCTATATCTTATGGGTTGTATTTTACAAAAATAAAAGCTATTGAATCCTACAATGTTATAAACTAGAAGTTTAATAACCCAACAATAGTCAAACTTTGGCATGATCGACTAGGACACCCAGGATCTACCATGATGGGTAGAATTGTACAAAATTCTCAAGGACATCATTTACAAAACCAGAAGCTTTTATTAACGAGGGATATCAATTGTATTGCTTGCTCTATAGGAAAATTGATCCTCAAACCGTCATTGACAAAGGTTGTTCTTGAATTGCCAACTTTTCTTCAAAGGATTCATGGAGACATATGTGGACCTATCCACCCTCAGTGTGGACGATTTCAGTATTCTATGGTCCTAATTGACGCATCTGCTAGATGGTCACATGTTTGTCTTTTATCCACACGAAATGTTGCATTTGCTAGGCTTGTTGCCCAAATTATTAGATTACGTGCACATTTTCCAGACTTTCCAATAAAGTCTATTCGGATAGATGGAGCTGGCGAATTTACATAAAAAACGTTTGATACATATTGCTTATCTACTAGTATTGATATTGAACATCCTGTAGCTCATGTTCATACCCAAAATGGTCTAGCTGAATCATTTATTAAACATTTGCAGTTAATAGCAAGACCCATGTTAATGAGGACAAAATTGCTCGTTTCTACGTTGGGACATGCTATTTTACATGCTGCTGCCTTAGTTAGACTTCGGCCTACTGGAAATCATCAATACTCACCCTTACAACTTGTTTTGGGCCATCAACCAGATGTTTCTCATCTACGCATTTTTGGTTGTTGTGTATAATGTGCCTGTAGCACCTCCACAACGTACTAAATTTGGCCCACAACGTAGGAAAGGAATATATGTTGGTTTTGACTCACCTTCTATCATTAGATATCTTGAGCCTTTAACAGGTGATATATTCACAGCTCGTTTTGCTGATTGTCACTTCGATGAGACAATTTACCCACCATTAGGGGGAGATCTTATGCCACTAGAAGAACTAAATAAACTTTCCTGGTATGTACCTACTCTGTCTCATCTTGATCCATCTTCAAAATATTGCTCTCAAATGCCAGATGCATTTGTTGATACAAGAAGAATAACTAAATTATACATACCTGCTAAAAATGTCCCAGCACGTACTTTTATCCCAGTTGGGCAGGTGATATCTGTTCCAGCAAATGAGTCGTCTAAGGTACGCTTGAAGCGTGGACGTCCCATTGGTTCAAAAGATTCTACTCTTAGAAAAACGAAAGGTCAACCAGAATTGACAAAAGATAGTGCTCCTGACGAGGCTATACATGAACGATCCTCATTTCCAAACTTACTTGCTCTTGTTGAGGAAAATTCCCCTAAAAAGGAGTTGGGCCCAGGAAATGAAGAAATTTCTATTAATTTTGCACGCAAGAATGAAATGTTGGATCGTAACAAAGTTCTTGTCGATAACAAATTCTCATTTACAGTAGCTACTGAGGTTGCTATGGATACAGATGGTTGTGAGCCACAATCTATAGAAGAATGTCGTAAAAGACATGATTGGCCAGAATGGAAGAGCGCCATTCAAGTAGAATTAGACTCTCTCACTAAACGTAATATTTTGGGACCCGTAGTTCAGAGTTGCAAATGGGTATTCGTAAGAAAACGTAATGAGAGAAATGAAGTTCTGCGCTATAAAGCGAGACCAGTAGCACAAGGTTCTAGCAGAGACCTGGAATTGATTACGAAGAAACATATTCCCCTATTATGGATGCTATTACATTCCGATACTTGATAAGTATGGTAGTATTGTTAGGACTTGATATGCATTTGATGAATGTGATTACAGCATATCTATATGGAGAATTGGATGCAAATATCCATATGAAAATTCCTGAAGGGTTTAGATTCTCTGAACATAAAGCACGTCATATGTATTCACTCAAACTTAACAAAGCTTTATATGGGTTAAAGCAATCTGGACGAATGTGTATAATCGTCTTAGTGAATATTTGATAACTAAGGGATATCTAAATGATCCTATTTGTCCATGTGTCTTTATAAAGAAGACATCAATAGGATTCGTTATTATAGCTGTATACGTTGATGATATCAACTTAGTTGGCACTCCTGAAGAAGTCCTAAAAGCAATGGAATGCTTGAAGGGAGAATTTGAGATTAAGGATCTTGGAAAAATAAAATTTTGTCTCAGGCTGCAGATCGAACACTATCCAAGTGGCATACTTGTTCACCGAAGGATGTACACTGAGAAACTTCTTTAATGTTTCAATATGGATAAAGCTTATCCTCTCAGCACTCCTATGGTAGTAAGATCGCTAGACACTAAAAATGATCCTTTCCATCCAAAAGAAGAGAAATAATCACTTCTTGGTCCCGAAGTACCATATTTGAGTGCAATAGGTGCACTATTATATCTTGCTCAATACACTAGACCTGACATTTCTTTTGCAGTTAACTTGTTAGCAAGATTCAGCTCTGCTCCAACAAAGAGGCATTGGGCAGGTGTAAAGCATATCTTTTGATATCCTAAGGGTACTACAGATATGGGATTGTTTTACTCAAAAGATGTATCAAATCCTTCACAATTGAATGGATATACGGATGCAGGTTATCTCTCTGAGCCACACAAAGCCATTTCCCAAACTGGATATGTATTTACGAGTGGTGGTACTTCCATTTCTTGGAGATCATGTAAACAAAGCTTTCCAGCTACATCTTCTAACCACGCTGAGATTATCGCCCTCCATGAAGCTAGCAGAGAATGTGTATGGATAAGATCACTAATCACTCATCTTCGAGGTTCATGTGATCTATCTTCTATTATTGAAGTACCAACCATTATTTATGAAGATAATGCAGCATGTATCTCATAGATAAAGGAAGGATACATCAAGGGTGATTGAACGAAGCATATTTCACCAAAGCTATTTTATTCTCATCACCTTGAAAAGAATAAAGAGATATGTATTCAGAAGATACAATCATGTGAAAATTATGCAGATCTATTCACCATGTTGCTACCAACAACTGTCTTCAAAAGGCTAGTCTATGGGATAGGAATGCGGCATTTGTACCCGCAGTAAACTTAGTTATGATTGGAACAGGGGGAGCTAGCATTGGTTTTTGACGCGTTGCACTCTTTTTCCCTTTATCAAGTTTTTAGCCCTCGGGGTTTTTCTTGTGAAGGTTTTTAACGAGGCATCATATGCGTAACAACTTGTATATCATCTCACTCTTTTTCTTTTGTCAGGATTTTTATCCCTTAGGGTTTTTTTTTGGGAAATCTTTTAACGAGGCCTTATTTTTGAAATGGTGAATGATCCAAGGGGGAGTATTATGTAGCTAGTAGGTGAGACACCTACATGCATAACCTAGTGTGGATGAGTCACTTGTGAGTCACCTTCATGGATCACCTAATAGAGATGAGTCACTTGGTAGCTAGTAGGTGAGACACATGCATCACCTAGTGTGGATGAGTCACTTGTGAATCACCTTTATGGATCATCTAGTGAATGACTCATCAAAGTGATTCACCTACTTTTGTACTCCTATAAATACCCTTTGATGTACTTCAAACATAATACAATTTCATATCAATAAAGATCAAGAATACTTTCATACATCTACTTTGTTCCACTTTGTTTATGTTCAAGTTCTAATAGATCAAGAATAGCTTGTTGTTTATAGTATTACAATAGAAGGTAAATTATTTCTTTTATAAGATACATATTAAGAACTTAAATAAATATGATACTCAATCTCTTTCTATATTGATCATCTTTTTATATTACTTCAAGTCCATCTTCATCCATCAGTAGTAGTAAGAGGTGTTCAAATATTTTTTAGCCATTGCAATTGACCATTGAAAATCAAATGCAATTCTCATATTAAAATTGGATTTAAATGACTTTCAGAATTAGGTTCTCCATTCTACCAACTCAATTATGTTATATGGAACGAAGTTTTGAATACAATGAAAATAATACAAGAGAAATAATCCTAGTAAAATATATATAGTACAATACTAAATTTAAACATTAGTTGAGATAGTTAAGTGTCATCTTTGTATTGTCAACTCAAATGCTGAAATTTTAGAAGTTGGGTATACAAAAAGCTTTTCATATCTCCACTAAATATTATTCTTATATAATTTATAATTTATACCGTGTCAAAGAATTTATTTACAAAGCTCTTGATATCCTCTGTTTATTTTAATTAGTTATAGATCAAGTATTCCTAGTCATTTATATTAAGTTAAAATCCATTTTGAATTTTGAACAGAGTGGTAACAATTAAAAATTATATTATTGTAAGTACATATGGTTGGTTATTATTTCAGTAATAATATATACTTAGCAACAAGGTGAGAATTTTCCAACTTCACTTAAAAAAGGGATGGATGTACCATAAGATTCAAACTATTAACCATTAAATCTAAATGGATGATAATAAGGATTGTATAAATTGATACTAACATATATATTAGTAAAGTGAATTATACTATAAATTAACGGTAACATTTATCTTTGAAGTTAATAAGCAAGGATAATATTGTCTTAGAAAACAGTACAATTCATTTAGTGATCATAAAAATTACTACTTCCCTCCAAAATTAATGAACCATAAAAGGACACCTCATATTACTTCAAATTAATATTCACTAATGAGAGTTACGATTTGTAATTTATAATTTTCAATAAAAGTATAAATGTCTAATACATTTATATAATATTTTTAAACTATTATTATTATTAAGAAAACATTGTATCCAAATTAATTGAAACTAAATATAAGGATTAGTAGGAGTAAATGTTAGAGGTTTACTTTATTATAATTCATTTTTAGTTGAATGATATGATTAGTGAGAATAAATGTAAGAGATATAAGTTACAGTATTCATTTGGTTAAATGGTCTTTCAACAATAGGAAGAAACACATTCATACATCTTAGTTAAATAAATAAATAAATTATCAATAAATTTTATTCACAAGAGTGATGAAGACTATTCAAATTTCTAATTGATCAAGATCTATAATTTTTAGATTGTTAATAGTTTTTTCATTTAAAAAATGTGTAGTATAATTATGAACAATATATATTGAAGACAATGTAATAATTTTAAAATAATATAACAATCACCGAGAAATAATTTTCTAAATTAATCTAATTAAGATAACTTTTAATCAAAGCCCAAGAGTCACCAACTTCTAATCAATCAGTTTATAACTAATATTTATTGTATTTAGTAATTAAAAATTTACATTTTTAATATATCAATTGTCCAATTGTTATGTTACAAGTCATTTAGTAACCTTAAAAATCACTACTTCCGCCATGTTTAATGAATCATAAAAAGACATAACATATTACTTCAAATCAATATTCACTAGAGTTACTTTATATAATTTATATTTTTGAATAAAAGTATAAATGTCTAATACTTTTACATTACACATTTTATAAATTATTATTATTATTACTATGAAAATAGTAAAACAATGTATCCTAATTAATGGGAAGTAAATGTTAGGATTAGTGGCGGTAAATGTTAGATGTGTACTTTATTGTATTCACTTTGATTAAATAAAAGGATTAGTAGCGAATAAATGATAGCGGTGTAAGTTATAACATTCATTTTTAATAAAGGCTTAAATGGTCTTTTCACAATGGGAGAAACATATCCACATTTTTATATAGTAGTTATTATTATTATTTTGAAAATAGTGTATCCAAATTAATAGAAACTAAATGTTAGGATTAGTAGGAGTAAATGTTAGAGGTTTACTTTATTGTAATTCATTCTTAGTTAAATGATATGATTAGTAAGAATAAAATGTATGATATATAAGTTACAGTATTCATTCTTAATAAACGGTTAAATGGTCTTTTAACAATAGGAAGAAACACATTCATACATTTTAGTTAAATAAATAAATGATGTATTAATAAATTTTATTCACAAGAGTAATGAAAACTATTCAAATTTCTAATTGATCAAGATCTATAATTTTTTAGATTGTTAACAGTTTTCTCATTTAAAAAATGTGTAGTACAATTATGAAAAATATATATTGAAGACAGTGTAATAATTTTAAAATAATATAGCAATCACCGAGAAATAATTTTCTAAATTAATCTAATTAAGATAACTATTAATCAAAGCCCATGAGTCACCAACTTCTAAACTATCAATTTATATCTAATCTCTATATCTAATCGCCATCTACAATAATTGATTTAGTAATGTTTAATACTTTACATTTATATTATATCCATTGTTATTTTACAATTCATTTAGTAAACTTAAAAATCACTATCTCTCTCCAAGTTTAATGAATCATAAAAAGACATAACATATTACTTCAAATTAAAATTCACTAATGAGAGTTAATTTATCTAATTTATATTTTTGAATAAAAGTATAAATGTCTAATACTTTAAATTACACATTTTTTAAATTATTATTATTACTATGAAAATGGTAAAACTGTGTATCCTAATTAATTTGAAATAAATATTAGGATTAGTGGCGGTAAATGTTAGATGTGTACTTTATTGTATTAATTTTTGATTAAATAACAGGATTAGTAGGGAATAAATGATAGAGGTGTAAGTTATAACATTCATTTTTAATAAAGGGCTAAATAGTCTTTTCACTATGGCGAAAACACACATCCATACTTTTTATATTAGTATAGATGATAAAAACCCCGATTGGAATAGATTGGAAGAGACAGACCTAAGTGCTACACCGTGACACAATAGGGCATTATAAGTTACTCTCCTGTTGTATTGAGGCAAATTCGGGTGTAGCCACCAGTCCTTCACTCCTTCACTGACGATTGGTGATATTTGTTATTAACTTTCTTTATTCATCGGTGATTAGTTAGATGTTTGATAATTGTCATGTTATCAATGATAATGCATCAATATTTATATGTTTTGATGCACATGCTTAACCCCGCACTTACACACTGCACTCACTGGGCTTTGTAGCTCACCGCTCGTGTCTCCCCTCCCCAGGGTACAGATAAAGTTAGTTGAGGAATAAGTTTGACTTTCTTAGGATCATGTATTACTTGTGGATCATAAATGGATGTATTATTTAGTTTATATTAGATTCATATAAGAACGTTTCATGTCCTATTTGACTAAAACTTTGATTTTCTTTGTAGAGACTAGTGAAGCCATCGGTTTTAACAAGAGGAGCAATTGAAACGCCTATATCTTCATGATAGTCTTCAAGCACGACTACCACATCATATTTATGTATAACCTCATCCTCATTGAGCGCGTTCCAATCAGGGGACCAGTTTCGGTACAACGCCCAAACATCTCCTTTCGTTGGAAAAATTGGAATGGCCCCTCGTGACCCCTTTTTCCACTTCACATCATGCGAGAAAGAATTAAGTGTTTTTCTCTCAACCGATTTGCAAACCCTGAACTTTCCACTAGTTTTGGTGAACCCAAAACTTGTCCATTTGAGATCACCAAATTTAGTTGTTGATTTGAAGTTCAACCAAATGACTTCCATCTTAAAGGTATTTCTCGACAGTACATGTTTCACCAAAGCGTAATACCCAAGGCATGCCATCGTCATCATCATATGCAACCCATACTTGACCCTCACTAAATGAACCCTCCATTCTGTCTTTCGGATTGATACAGTTTCATCTAATGTGACTTTCGAATTAATAAATGCTTCATCTGTCTTTTTTTCTATCTCCTACATTCTAAAGACTCGCAAAACTTTAGGCATCTATGTGTTTCAAGCTTTCCCTTTCTCGTCAGATCACGAACTTGGATTATGAATACAAGTACACCTTGTTGTTGCTTTGAATATGCACTAGGGCGTCCTCTACGTCTACTTACACTTGGAGCCTGGATTTCTGTTGCCAAAAAAGGTTGCTGACAAGTAGGACATAGAAGATTCTGGTTGAGAAAAATTTTCGACTTACACCCACATCAAAATGTCCAGAGGCGCTATAGGATGAGAGCTAGAAGTGGGCCGAGGATTCCTTGGGAACTAATTGTGGATAATTTTGAGTCGTTTCGTTGGCCGGAACAGGTGGTGTAGCAATGAAGATCCTATTCATACCATATCCTTGTGAAAGGAGCTTAAATTGTTTTGGTGTCTCTATTCAGTACTTCGGTTGCTAATGATTTTGATAATGAACCAACATCTAGTACTGCAAAATCATCGGGCTCAATAGATGATAAGATTTATCATAGAAGAAAGGAAAAAAAGTGTTGCTGAACTTATGCAAGAAACAAAGGATCTCCAGCCCGAAAAGTTGAAGAGAGCTAAAGTGAACGAAGAACCAGATGTCAAGTTTTAACCATGGTTACTTTGGAGGTTGGCTAGATCTAGATTGTGTAATTTACTGTGGAATCCACAGGTCATTAGCATTAATGAATTTTCTAATTTATTTAGGTAATTTTTTGAATTTTTTTATCCTTTTTATGCTTGATTTCTTGAATTTTCATAATCAGAATGCAATTAATTGGTATCTATTTAGGAGAATTATTGTACCATATTTTTTTATTTTGGATTCGATTATTGAAAAAACTATATGGGATTATTATTACAAAATAGTTATTATTAATTTTATTTCTTTTTGAGTAATATTATTGAATTTGTGTTCCATTCAATTTAATCATAATGATGATGAAGTGGAGCTTTGGATATTTCCTTAATTACATTTTCTTTAATATGAGTTTGAATTCATAAAATTTCCACTACAGATTAGACAGATATTAAGACAACAATATCCTATGTTCCATGTTCAATATCCTCAATTTGAGTTAAAGAAGGAAAATTGCAATTACTTTATGAAGATGTAATTACAGGTTCTTTCATTAATTACAGGCGTGGTGGTGTCCAAGCCAGCAACGACTGTCATCGATGATATTAATGCGGATTGTGTTTTGACCACCTACAATTTTGTCATCGATAAATTTAATATGATGAACAAACATGCGCCATATTGCCCGTGTGAAAAGTTAATACCTGTATAGAACTCCATAAAACTAATCAATTTACAGCAGTGTAAATCATAGTTCCAGCACTGATGAGTTGTGGTTCAGAATACATTCAATGACTTGGTAAGAAATAACAAAAGCTACCAAACTCTCTTGCTTTGTTGAACTGTGAAAATAGGCTTTGTCTTAGAGTTTATTCCAGATTACAAAACTGTACATGAACTAAAAATAAATTCAAACCAACTGTGATTCCTACAGACGATGCGTTACAAAATTAAGTCTCAAACTTTTCAGTTAGCCTCAAACTCATGCATTGAACAAGATTACGCGTTTTCATAGTCACAACTAGTTGTGGGAATTGGGTTGATCGGGTTGGGTTTAAAGTTGGTTGGTCCAATTGGATCCAATGACAAAACATATGCATTATTGTTGGACCCAATAAGAACCCAAAGTGGACCCAACAAAGACCCAATCATGAACCAAATTAGAACCTAATTTAGAATATAAGATATTTTAAAGAAGTTACATAATTTTTAAACTCACAACATACATTGCCCACACAAATAACTTTTTACATAATTTTACACACACAAAACATACATTTTACACACACTTCACAGGTGTTACACATACTACATACATTGTATATGAAATACACACTTTTGACACGCTTTTCACACAACATACACGCTTTTTACACACATGCTACACATATTTTATATAAAATTCACACTTTATACACATGGTATAATTGTACACTTTCCACACTTTTTACAAAATATACCCACATTTTTCATATACTACAAATTGTTTATACAATCTATATACTTAGACACACACTACACACTTTCACACACCGTAGAAACTCTAGAAATTATATTCATGGGATCACCAAATTTTATTAATTAAAAAAAGTTATTAACCAATCGATAAATTAATGATTATTAATTTATATATTAATTAGTCTATCATGAAATACTCAATTTACAAACACCTTTGAAATTCTCACTTAATGAGAAACAACGCCATAAATTCTCAAAATGATATGGTAAATTTGAGACAAGATTCAAGTTGAAACTGATTTCTCAACAAAAAACAAAAGACAATTGAGTTATTTTTCAAGAAATTTTTATAAATCATTAATGTAATAAGTAATATATAAGGAATTATTGATTTATATTTTATATCGAATCTATAGAAATTATCAAAAATGTATTATCTTATAATTTTAGAGAATTATTAATTTAGCACCCTATCCCCAAGACGGGACCAGCAAAAAATATTATCCTAAAGAGTTTATTAAATAATTGAGTATTAATTTATCGAGCTTTTATAAATAATTATCTATATATATATATTAGTGTCGTGTCGTGTCCTATGATTTTTTAAAAATGTCGTGTCCCGTATCCATGTCATATTGTGCACCGTGTCCCATCTCCCGTGTCTGTGCATCATAGGAAATACATATTTTTACAAGGATATAAATGGTGCATCAAATAAATAAGGGTGTAAATGTTACATTTGATAGCTTAGAAAATATATTGTGACTTACTGGATAGATCAATTTGACTAACTTTGTTTTTTTCTTATAATTTGATTATATTCAATGATAAGCCTATATACTAAACATACATGAAATATGGGAAGGCTTTGTTTATTTAGTTCTATAAAATATTTAATCATGTATTAATGAATATGTTTTATTTTATTGGCTATGTATTTTTTTCTACAATACATGTACCCCACCTTTTCCATACATAGATATGCCTCATTCTTTTTTTATATATAAGTAAATGATAGTGTTTTTCTATAATCAACTTCTATTATTATATACACTACAGAGTTGTAATGTAGGTATACTTCTTATTGTTGTAATATTATAGATACTACAAATAATTTTTATTACTTGTTTTTGACTTTTTAAATTCAATTAAATACGACTATCTTAGGTTGATCAAACACCTAAAAAAACTCTATTTATAATAGTGTATAGAGTATAGAGAGATATAGATATAGATTTATGTATTTTACCACTAATAACAACCATTGGTAGTTTAATAAACAATTATGTTTATTATATCAAGATAAGAATAATAAAAAATTATTTATTCATCAATAGTATAGGTAGTTTGAAAGACAAATATATTTACTATTCAAGAATAGGAATAATAACTCACTTATTAATTAATACAATATTTAAGTTTTTACGGTATGTTTGTCTTTTCACAATGGGAAGAAATACTTTGCGAATCCATACTTTTATATTAGTTATAGAGATAAATATAGATACATATATTACAACAAAAGTAAAAAAAAATACAACTGAATTCATATTTATTATATATTAACTACTGTTCACAAATATATACAAAACACTCTTATTTTAATCAAAAAGAATCAGTATATATCTTGCCATATATTCTTTGTATTTCAAAACTTACTACATAATGATAGAAATACATCTCAATTAGAAAGCCAGTGCATTATTCCATTCTCACATTTGAGTCCAGATAAACGAGGAAATTAACGAGACGAGAACTAGTAACTACTTACATTCATATGACCCATATATAAGCTTATAATACAAAATAAAGCCGTCACTAAATCAATCCTTTAGGATCAAGGATTATTGGCCTATGAAAGAAGCTATATGTATTTCTAGAGAATTTTATGGTTCACCAAATGTCACCAACAAAACATACAATATCAATCTACGTCCACCAAATCAAATAGATAAACATAATCTTAAGCGGGTGAGAATGCAAATAGGAGTCGTTTTTTAGGTCATGTTTATCATATGTTTAATAAATCGGTCATACTCGTTCATAAGAATGGATGATTTATTATTAAAGATTATAATATACTTATTAGATAATTTATCATAACCATGTGATTACCAAATCCAATATTGTCACGCCTCGAGCCCTGGGACCATGACAACTGCCACAAGTTTATGAGAACATCTCAATAACCTGTAGGGCTCACTTAACGATAACATTGGTATAGAGCATCTATACCTAAATAATACCAATTCCCGATTCTTGAAAAGAACAATTCCATTAAAGAGCTCGATTCTTAATCTCCATACAAGCCAATAAAATCAATACTAATCCAATCTCCAAAACGAAATAATTAAAAGTGCTCCAAAGAATCTCTATTTAGGGAAAACTATAATAAAATCTCGCTAAACTGTGAAATAAGGTTCCTCAAGAAATGTCATCCAAACCACCGACTTTTCTCCTACTAAGCCTCAATATCTGGAAAAATAGTTTAATAAATGGAATGAGCTCGACGGCCTTATAAGTAACTCCATCACTCAACCAACCGGATCAAGCAAGCCAGAAGTTAAAAATAATTTTACCTTTCGAAAGCATATATAATTAAATAGCACATGAGTTTCCAACAATAAACCATTTAAAAGAACATTTTATGAAAAACACGTTTTCAATTACTATCAAATCTCCACGTACAAAATCACCATGTGAAACCAACACATAAGCCAACCATGTTTAGGGACAGGCTTAACCCTTCTGTCTTAGGTCCTGGAGCAGGCTTAACCCCCCTGCACTGGGTTCTGGTACAGGCTTAAACCCCCTTACTGGGTCCTAGTATAGGCTTAAACCCCCTATACTGGGTCCTAGTATAGGCATAACCCTCCCTATACTGGGTCACTAACCAACCTCATTGGTCTCGACTCTATATTTCCTATTCAAGAATAGTAAATGATGTACTGGTCTCAACAATGAGTTTTAAAAACCACCACCCAAGAAATCATTTTTTCAAAACCACGTTTGTATCACAATTAAAAATTATATCTCAATTTGCAAACACTTTCACTAAAGCAATCACGTTTCCAAAACCACGTTCTTATCACAACTAAAATCATATGTCGCTTTTGAATATAATTTTCAGAAAATATTAAAATGTTTAACTTGATCAAAATCCATACATATATATATACTTGCACGATCCAAGTTTTCAAAATCACGCACCCACACCAAAACGATTACATATATATATATAATTTTTATATAACTAGAAGAGTGAAGAGTCACTTACCTCGATTTCTACATCTTGCCAAATAAGAACCTTCACGATCAAAGTTTGAGTTATGCAACTGAATTTAAAGAAAAATAAATCCAACTATAAGTCCCGAAATCTTTCTTGTCTGACTAATGGTAAATAATCACATGGCCAGTTTCCGAAATTCCTATAAATCTATTCCGAAATCCTTATTGAACATCATTATTATTTTGCACTCTCAAACATAAATTCGACTATCAAAGGTTATATCTTGAATGGTTAAAATAGGTTCTTGGCCATGTCAATAAACATTAACACTCAATTTTATATATAAGCAAAATGAGAGTTATAGAAATTCTAGGTATTGCACGATATTATTAAAGTTGGACATTATGACATCTTGACTTGGATCAATTCCATATTCTTTATTTCTACTCCTATTGCCACAACAATATTAAATTGTTAAATTCAAGATGACTGAAAAGTTGGCCACTCAAATCTTTTTGTAAACCTTACCACAAAATCCCCACATTCCAGCAACAATGAATTGTTTCGTCTCACATACTCATTCCGGCAGCAATTCTTATTCCTACCATGCAGCCGAAAGCCCCACATTGCTAGCCGCCGTTCTTTTCCCTTTTGTTTTTATATTCTCTTCTTTTGTTGTAGTAATGAAACATTTCTGGTCCAATAAGGTCACTTATATAATTAGGGTTATGAAATTTTCTCTTTTAATTATAATTATTAATAAAATAGTCTCATTCTTGTATTGAAACTCCTAATATTATGTAATTACCCTTATACCAAAACTCCACTTTTTATTTATTTCTAGCTAAATTACCACATTATGATTATTATTCCAACTAATTTACCCAGGTATTACATTCTACCCTCCTTAAAAGAAGTTTAGTCCTCTAAACTTAACGTAACTTGATCAGCAAAAAGTTGCTATATTGTAAGGTCCCATGTTTCATCGTGCTCGAAATGATTTCTCCATTACACTTTAACTTACAATATCACACCAGTTTGTAGAATTTTCTCTTGTTCATCAAGAATCTTGATAAAAATTTCGGTGAAATCTTTTCGTAACTGTATGGCCTTGTATTCCATTACATGGCTCGGATTAGGAATATACTTCTGCATAGGGCATGAAATAGATATGTACGCTTGACAAAGATTGTGGTAAGGCAAGTCGATAAGCAACCTCACCAATCCTTTTTAAAATCTCAAATGGCTTGTTAATTGAGGTCTTAGCTTTCCCATCACTCCAAAGTGCATCACACCTCACATCACACTCAGAAAACTTTGAACAATTCATGATCGCTCACTTCAAACTCTAGCCTCCTCCTTACACCTCCTTAGATCTCTTGCCGACTCTGAGTGCTACAAGGTCAATCCCTCACCAGTTTTATATTTTAATTGATTGTTGTACTATCTCTAGTCCAATTATCTTTCTTTCACCAACATTGTCCCACTGAATAGGAGAATAATTTCTTCCGAGTAGAGCTTCAAATACGGACACCTAAATAATAGCTTGATAACTATCATTATACGCAAACTCCACCATAGGTAAATGTTGTTCCCAAGAACACTTTAGATCTAGAATATATGCTCTCAACATATCCTCAAA
This sequence comes from Verbascum thapsus, assembly GCA_963669365.1. Taxonomy (NCBI): domain Eukaryota; kingdom Viridiplantae; phylum Streptophyta; class Magnoliopsida; order Lamiales; family Scrophulariaceae; genus Verbascum; species Verbascum thapsus. Next base: position 12,901,464 of record OY770105.1, read on the forward strand.
AGTCGAATTAGTTCTTTGAGACTATCCATCTATTTGAGGGTGAAAGATTGTGCAGAAATGCAAATTAGTTTCCTAATGTCGTATGCAAACTTCGACAAAAATGAGATAGCTCCGATATAATGGTACATGGAATGTGATGCAACTTCAGAATTTGCTCATGGCATAATTTTGCTAACCTCTGCAAAGGTGTGGTTTCCTTGATTGGTATGAAGTGAGATACTTTAGCCAATCGATCAACAATAACCTAAATATAAATATTACTCTTTTGGGTTCGAGGAAGCCTATCACGAAATCCATGGTTATATGTTCCCACTTCCACTCTGGGATGGGAACATGTTGTAATTCTCCTGCTCTTTCTCTCCTTACGTTCCGCCTTAACGCATTGGCATCTAAACATTTTGAGACATACTCAGCTATTTCTCTCTTCATGTTGTTCCACCATAATGTATGCTTCAAGTCTTGTTACATCTTAGTAGCGCCGGGATGAACCGTATAGCCACGACTATGAGCCTCTCGAAGAATCTCGTCCTTCAGTGATGCATCACTTTATATGCACAATCTATCTCAAAACATCGATCCTCCTTGTGAATCATGAATTCCAAGTTAAATCCCTTTTTTTTTCAAAGTTAACTACAATTGAGGGTCCTCAACTTGAGCCACTCGATTTCTATAAATTAACGTAGGTTGGATTCTTAAGTAGCTAATTTTTCTATAGATCCTCGCAGTCTCTCATCGAGGTGCAGTCTATCAAAAGTTTCTAATATAAATCTCTATGAGTTTGTAAAGGTTGCTAATTTCCCTTTAGTCTTTCTACACATCAACCACACCATTAGTCTCCTGGGTAATAACCGACCGTTATATCATAATCCTAAAGACAATACCATGCACTTGCATGGATCGATGGTAAAGATTTCACTGTCCCTTGTCAATCCTCATGATAAGGGACTTCATAGTCAACTTAGAAATTACGGTTTTCAATGTCGACACTAATACCATTGACGGTGCATCTTAAAACCTAAGTACAGAATCATATTGTCGATTCTAAAGTCTCAACATAATTGACATAAGACCACCTCTATAGCTCGTTAGGCTATCATCATCGACACCTCTTAACTCACACGTTCTTTAATTCCCACTTACCATAATTCCTAAAACTCATAACATGAGGCCCTGCATGTACTTACTCATGTCAGTTGCTTATAACGGATATTACTCCTTGCTTCACGAATAATGCTCCTCAAAAACTTTCCATCTTAACTCCCATAAAGATCACAACCTAAGCTCTGATACCACAAAAATTGTCACGCCCCGAGCCCCGGGACTATGACAACGGCCGCAAGTTTATGAGAACATCTCAATAACCTGCAAGGCTCACCTAACGATAACATTGGTATAGAGCATCTATACCTAAATAATACAAATTCCCGATTCTTGAAAAGAACAATTCCATTAAAGAGCTCGATTCTTAATCTCCATAGAAGCCAATAAAATCAATACTAATCCAATCTCCAAAACGAAATAATTAAAAGTGCTCCAAAGAATCTCTATTTAGGGAAAACTACAATAAAATCTCACTAAACTGTGAAATAAGGTTCCTCAAGAAATGTCATCCAAACCATCGACTTTTCTCCTACTAAGCCTCGATATCCGGAAAAAATGTTTAATAAATGGAATGAGCTCGACGGCCCAGTAAGTAACTCCACCACTCAACCAGCCGGATCAAGATAGCCAGAAGTTAAAAATAGTTTTACCTTTCGAAAGCATATATAATTAAGTAGCACATGAGTTTCCAACAATAAACCATTTAAAAGAACATTTTATGAAAAACACGTTTTAAAATACTATCAAATCTCCACGTACAAAATCACCATGCAAAACCAACACATAAGCCAACCATGGTTAGGAACAGGCTTAACCTCCCTGTCTTAGGTCCTGGTGCAGGCTTAACCCCCCTGCACTAGGTCCTGGTACAGGCTTAACCCCTTTGTACTGGGTCCTGGTATAGGCTTAACCCCCTATACTGGGTCCTGATAAAGCCATAACCCTCCTATACTGTGTCACTAACCAACCTCATTGGTCTCGACTCTATATTTCCTATTCCGGAATAGTAAACGATGTAATGGTCTCAATAATGGGTTTTAAAATCCACCACCCAAGAAATCATGTTTTCCGAAACCAAGTTTGTATCATAATTAAAAATTATATCTCAATTTGCAAACACTTTCACCAAAGCAATCACGTTTCCAAAACCACGTTCTTATCACATCTAAAATCATATCTCGCTTTTCAAATATAATTTTCAGAAAACATTGAAACGTTTAACTTGATCAAAATCCATACATATATTATATATATATATATATACTTGCACGATCCAAGTTTTCAAAATCACGCACCAAAACGATTACATATATATATATATAATTTTTATATAACTAGAAGAGTGAAAAGTCACTGACCTTGATTTCTACATCTTGCCAAACAAGGACCTTCACGATCAAAGTTTGAGTTATGCAACTGAATTTAAAGAAAAACAAATCCAACTATAACTCCCGATATCTTTCTTGTCTGACTAATGGTAAATAACCACATGACCAGTTTCCTAAATTCCCATAAATCTATTCCGAAATCCTTACTGCACATCATTTTTATTTTGCACTCTCAAACATAAATTCCACTACCAAAGGTTATATCTTGAATGGTTAAAATATTAGGTTCTTGGCCATGTCAATAAACATTAACACTCAACTTTATATATAAGCAAAATGAGAGTTATATCGTCATCCAAAAAAAAATGAGAGTTATATAAATTCTAGGTATTGCACGATATTATTAAAGTTGGACATTATGACTGTAGATATCGAAATTTTGCAACCAATCAAATCATGCCACGTGGAAATATTGACCAATCAAAAAGTCGTCTACGACAAATGATATTTATCTATTTAAGTTAATTTATGGATAATTATCAATTCAAGTTGATTTATGGATAATTATCAACTAAGTTAATTTTTGGATAATTATCAATTCAAGTTGATTTATGGATAATTATCAATTTAAGTTGATTTTTGGATAATATCTAGAAGATCTATCTAGATCTTCTATCAACCAATCAAATGGCTCCAAAATTATGATAATTATTTATTAAATCAAATGGATAATTATCAATGGATTCCAAATTATCCATAATTCTTCCATCCTACACCTATAAATAGGGTCCTTTGTAGCTCATAATCTATACACAGAAGCTCAATCAAAAAGCTAGAGAAGACGAAGGAAGCTCTTCAAATTTTCTCTACGAAGGTTCTTCAAATATTCAAGGCGTTCTAGGCGAGACTCAAGGCGTTCTAGGCGATATTCAAGGCGTTCTTGAAGATATTCATCAAATTATAGCGTTTGATTCGTAATTACGGTGCTAAACCTACGAATTAACGTTATAAAAATTCAAATCAAATTCAAGGAAGATCAAAGTCACAAAGTCAACCTTGAAGATTTCAAATTCCATATCAAATTCAACGTTTGATCCGAGATTAAGCTGTCAAGCCCTCGAATTAACGTTATAAACATTCAAGTCAACGTTGGAGAAGATCAAAGAAGCAAAATCAACTCCAATATTCAAGTCAACATATTTTTGAAGGAAGAATCAGAGGATTAAAATAGAGATTTGTACCCCATATTTTATTTTTGATCTATATAAATTTCATTTGTCACAATTTTTGTGTTTCTTGATTTTCAGAATTACAAATTTGTTGTGTACAATGACATCTTGACTTGGATCTATTCCATGTTCTTTATTTCTACTCCTATTGCCACAACAATTTTAAATTGTTAAATTCAAGATGACTGAAAAGTTAGCCACTCAAATCTTTTTGTAAACCTTACCACAAAATCCCCACATTCCAGCAGCAACGAGTTGTTTCGTCTCGGTTACTCATTCCAGCAGCAATTCTTATTCCTACCATGCAGCCGAAAGCCCCACATAGCTAGCCGTCGTTCTTTTCCCTTTTGTTTTTCTATTTTCTTCTTTTGTTGTAGTTATGAAACAATTCTCGTCCAATAAAGTCACTTATATAATCAGGGTTATGAAATTTTCTCTTTTAATTATAATAATTAATAAAATAGTCTTCTTCTTGTATTGAAACTCCTAATATTATGTAATTACCTTTATACCAAGACTCCACTTATTATTTATTTCTAGCTATATTACCACATTATAATTATTATTCCAACTAATTTACCTGGGTATTACAAATATAGTATATTCATCTAAGTGAGATTGAAATATTGAACAAGGACCAATTAAATTATTTAATGTTTGACCTCATGCACAAGTAATAAAAAAATTATCTATGAGGGCAACACCCTTAGTAGACAAGTCAGCCTTCCTCTTTAGGCCAGACAAGTTTTGGCTCCTTATAAAGGGCCGGGCCAGGCCAAAACTTCCTTGTGGCCGGCCTTTACATAGCTTGCCTCCCTTAGCTAGCAGACAAGCCAAGCCTTTCCTTTTAGGCCTTACCAGTCGGTTTTGGCCCGTTTATAAGGGGGCAAAACTGATAGGCAGGCCTTAACAATAAGGCTTTTTTAACAATTTATTTTAATTATGTGTTAATTCGTAAAAAAAATTAAACAGTGGAAAAAAGATTTGAAACCTTACATTAAAGAACACAAGTTAACATTTTACTAACTATGTTGTACTTTGTTTTCAAATAAAAATGATAAAATATATATTTATACAATAAAAATTAATAAAATAATTAAAATAATTGCTGGCCAAAATCTGCCCACGAGCCATTATCGGTTGGGCTGATTTAACCCATCAGCCCCTTAAGGATCTCTAAATCAAATAGGTTGGCCTTAGTGAGCTTGCCCACTCGACCTGTTGTCGTTGACATCTTTAAGAAGAACTTTTAATAGACGTTCACCTTCTTTCTTCTTCTTTTCTCCCTCTTTAAAACACAATTTTTCAGAAACCACCAAAACAAAACTGATACAACAAATATTACCTTTTTTACTAAGCAAATATGGTTCTTTGAGGCACCTTTGATGAATTTTTCTGTTACAAATTGAAAAAATCTGTTGATTTGAACTTGACCAAGTATTCAAATCAGAATTGGCACTAAAAAGAACTGGATTTGGAAAATTGAAGAGGCCAATAAAAGATTCTGAATTTTTTTCTTAGAGGACTGGAAAAACAAAAAATTTGGATTGAATTGTAGGAGAAAGTAAAATAATTTCCTGTATTTATGGTGCTATCATCCACCTTCTTTATGGGTTGGAGTTTGAAGTTATTTGGTAAAACCCTAACCATGTTGAATTCACTAGTCATTTGCATTTAAGATTTTTCTAATTTTATTTAGGTAATGTTTTGAATTTTTAATCCTTTTTATACTTGATTTCTTGAATTCTCTTTCATAATCAGACTGCAATTAATTGACATCTGTTTAGGAGAATATTGTATTATATTTTATATTTCAGATTTTGATTATTTAAAAAGTTATATGGGATTATTATTACAAAATAGTTATTTTTTATATTTTTTTTTACTTATATCATTAAATTTGTGTTCCTTAAAAATTTGATCATTATAAAGTGGAGTTTTGAATTTTTCATTAATTACATAGTCTTTATTGAGTTCATAAAATTTCAACTGGAGATTAAACATATATTAAAACAACAATATCCTATGCTTCATGTTCAATATCCTCAAAATTTGACTTAAAAAAAGCAAATTGCAGTTACTGTATGAAGATGTAACTGCAAGTTGTTTCATTAATTTCAGGCATGGTGGGGTCCACGCCAGTAATGATTGTGAGTGATGACATCAACGAAGGGTCGATTATCGACCATCTATAATTTTGTCATCAATAAATTTAATGTGATGAACAAAACATGCACCATACTGCCCGTGTTGAAAGAATTTGAACTCTCAGTTACAATACCACCTTATGACTTTTACAAGAAGCAACAAGGATAAAAAGTACAACGAAACAAGCATTTCAACATTTTTATTTTCAACAATCATAATTCATCTACAAATAATAAAGATCAGTATTTATGTAAGTATGTACGTAAGAATGATGATATATACCTTTCTTTATACGTCACTTAATTTTCACCTCTTATGTGGCTATCCTAATCATCACCCAACTCAAACCCTATTCATCTTCCAACTCAATATTTAGATTTCTTTTTACTTTTTTATTTTCATGATCTTTTTGATTTTGTTCCTAAAATTTCTCCTACTCTCTTGCCCTGTCCACTATCTCCACTATCCATGCATATGTTTCATCTTCAAATCAAATTTTCTCCAAAATCAAATCATCTAATAAATAATCTGCATATATATTAACATAATCTGCATATGTATTAAAATTTGTAGTCGATCAACTTTCACTCAATCTTCTCAACAGTGCTCAGCTAATATTTGAATTTCAATTGGTCTTTCATGTACTAATTACTCCACAGTAATTTTACTTGATAGAGAAGTACACTATTATCATCTTATTCGTTTCCAACCCCTGAAGAAGACTACTTGATTTAGCTAATTATGTACATTACATCTCAAATAGCTAAATTTCACCTTATTCTAAGTCAAAATTGATTTAGAACTCACGTAAAATAAATTAACAAGTCTATAGGAAAGAAACTAACAATATCCATTTAATTAGATAAATTAGATTTGATAAGCATGAATTAAGGATTAGATGAGTGTGAATAAGGAAATGAGATAATATTTAGGAATAAAATGTTAAAGAAAATAAATATAAAAAGAAAAATAAAAATTCAAATCTAAATGGGATAGTGACTTGGATGATGATTGGGATTGCCACATAGGAGGTGAAAATTAGGTGACATGATTTTTGGTGGTATATTGCATTTTCCTTTATATAAATCATAACTTTCGTAAGCAATAATGGCCTCAGGTGCAAATGATTGTCAGGTGTTATCTACAAAAATACCAAGTGGAAAAGAATCATAATCGAAGTAAGCATTTGAAGCTATGATGGACAAATACGGGGTACGGCGCACGACACGACACGACACAACACAGGCATAAAATACGGCATTTTAAAAATATTAGAACACGATACAGCCTCGAAACTACTATAAAAAATATATATATATATCATACATATATATATTCATTTAAGATATTAAATTAGTATTTTCGTTTTAATTTAAATATAAATGATTAGATAAATAAAATAGAAGAATGATTGTACATTATAAACTTATATTTGATTTGCAATGTTAAATATGTCTGAAAGAAAAATAAATACTTCAATTTTCAAAACCACAAAAAATAAGTGAAATACATCAAGTGTCACAAATAATGCAGACATAGTAGACACACACTCAACCACGTGCATTACGGTGTCCATATATATTTTTTATTTTATTGAAGTAGACGAATTTCTTTCCATATTGGACACGATATCGGGAAGTATCCGACGGGTATAAAATACGACATGTTGTGATGTTTTGAAGTGTCCGTGCATCAGCTGTTATCGAAATAAAGTTGAAACCGACTAAATTTTGAAGCAGTACAGTTCAAAGAAATATGATTACCGTAAGATTTGATAATGATGTGCGGAGTTTAACTTATTTATTACAACAAGTATAACAGTGAATATTCCTTAAATAAATACAAAATTAATTAAGCAGTCATTAAGTCAATCCTTAGGGTCAAGGATTATTGGCCTAATGAAAGAAGATAGAGAATTTTATAGCTTCACAAATGTCACCAGCAAAACATACAACATCGAAATCTACAAGTCTTGAATTAAATTTACAAGTACAAAATCAAATCTCCACTATATCAAATAGATAAATATAATCAATTAAACTATAAATGAAGCACATGGACATTATCATTTCAGTGGAGCATGATTGTGAGATTATTAGGGATTGTGTCTTAAAATACCTTTATTACAAAATTATTTAATGGTATATTATAAGTTAAGGAAGGATGTAAACGAGCCGAGCTCGAACCTTATTGTACGAGTTTGTGATATCAAAATTTTCTAGCTCGGGCTCGAGCTCGTGAGCTTAGATTCGAGCTTGAATTATTTAATATATATTTATTAATATAATAATAAAATTAATAATATATTAAAAAATAGAAAAGCTCGCGAGCCGGATAAGTGAGCTTGAGCTCGAGCTCGATTAAGAACTCGAGCTCGTTCGAGACAAACCGAGCAGGCTCGACTCGCCTTACACCCCTAGTTAAGCATAATTAAATATAACAATGTAAATAGGAGTGAAACAAATAGGGGTCTGGATCATGTATATCTTACGCAATGTTTTAAAAAGGCGCTGCCAAGCGCGGGGCTGGGCGTGGGCGAAAATGCCCCGGGAGATTAAGGGGGGTGAAATTTTTATGGGGTGTACGCCCGAAAAGGTAGGCTATACGGCCCATGCGCCGTGAATCATGGGCTGCACCCCATGATCATTTAAAATAAAAATGTATTTTTTAAGCCTATTTGGACATATTTAATAATTACAATCCCACAACCTTTTTGTTGAAGTTAAATAATTAAAATTCCTTTTATCCTCAAGTGAAATACAAATAAAATCCTAAAAAAATTAGATTTTTATATTTTTAATCTCTCTTCATACAACTCCATACAGAGTTAAAAACAAGAGAAAATTTTAAGATTTTTCTAAAGGTTTGTATTGTTTCTTCCACAATAAATTACTTTAACTATTTCTATTCTTCCACAATAAATTTCTTTATCATAATTTATATATTCTCCCAATAATTTTTGCGTTTCATGAAATATGAACATACATATATATATATTCTTGATCTCAATTGTTTATGTCTTTGTGAATTTGTGAACATGCATATCAATTATTTGAAATTACTTTTAATAATATTTTATTTTATTTTTAATTAAAAATAGAAAATGTGTGGGGCACGCCCCACACCTCGGGGCTTACGCCCCATCCTGAGGGATACCTCACACCGTACCTAACGCTTTCACATTTTTAAAACATTGATCATACATTATAATAAATAGATTATACTCGTTCATAAGAATGGATGGTATATGATATATTCCACGATTTGTTGTAATCATGTGAATGCCATTCCAATATAGTGTATCCGTCTAAGTGAAATTGAAATACTGAACAAGATCAATCAAATTATATGGTGTTTGAGTACTACCAAAAAAAAACAATTTAAAAATATAATTAGAAATTATTTGATAGTCGGGAATAGTGCATCCTGTGTAAATTAGATAGATGTATTCGGAAATGGTGGTTTCGGTGGCCAATATACTTTGTACATTCAGCAATGATATGAAAATGTAATTGGAAAGGACATTATGAAATCTATAATAATAATAGGTAGATGTACTTTAATTTGGTGTTAGGTTGTTTTTTAAGCTAAAATATAGGAATGTAAGTTGGAGTGGAGAGTTAGGAGTCCAATCCAATTTCACATCACTTTCTATAGGTGTCATATGGGTTATAATGGGCCAAGTCAAGCCAGTTTTGACGCCTTATAAAAGTTGGACCTGGCCTTATGGCCAGCCATAACATGTTGCAAGCCGGTTTCAACCGCTTTATAAGGGGCTGAAACTACTATCCAGGCCTTAACAGCCAATTTTTTTTACGTATTTTTATTTATTTTAATAATATTTTAGTTTGTAGAGAAAAATTTATAGTTGTAAAAAAGTTTTGAACTTTTGACCTCAAAGAACACAAGTTGACATTTTACCAACTATGCAGTATTTATTTTTGAAATAAAACATATTTTTATAATATAAAATTCTTAGAAACAAATAAATAATTTTAGTGGGCCAAATTGGTCCACGAGACAAAAAGCGGTCGACAGATTTTGACCCACCGGCCCCTTCAGGTCTCTATGATAAATGGGCGAGCCTTAGCGAGCCGGCCCATTCGATCCATTGTCTAATAGACCGTTTAGGCATGTTTGACATCTTTACTATTAAGTCTACTTTTTCTTTAAAAAAATATTACTTTTAATACAGGTTCACCTTCTTTTTTATTCATTTCTCTATGTTTAAAACACAGTTATTTCAGAAAACCACCAAAACGAAACTCATACTCCTTTTTTGTTATCCATTTTGTCGAGTTAGCGGAGTTAAGATACTACTCTAAAACGTCTTGGATTTCTAGTATAAGATTGCCAAAAAATTCGATTTTCGCCGGAATATTTGATTTTTACCTTCAAATTGGGTATTTTGCTTTAATTTGGGGATTTTGACCTTCAATTTGGGCATTTTGACTTTGGTTTTGAGATTTTAATTTTAATTTGCGTATTTTGACTACAATTTTAGAATTTTGAAATTAGTTTTATTAATTGTATGTATACATATATATATGTATACCTATATATTTATGTATGTTTATATACATATATATACACGATTTATGTATGTATATATACGTGTATATATATACATATATATATACATATATATATGTACGTATACATTTATGTATATATATGAGTATACTTATATATATGTATATATATACATTTATGTATATATATAAGTATACTATTTTGATTTTTATATTCCTTAAATCACATAATATGAAATCGATTCATGATAAGGATATTCATGTAGTTTAGATATAATTTATCACATAGAAGTTCTAACCTATAAGACTAGCCATTTATCACAATGGATATAAATACAGTAAATAAATATAAGGAGAGGAAAAGAGAAAAATTACAAGAATTTAAACTCTTATCTTTGGAACTTGCACAATCACAAAAAAAAATTATAAAAGAGATTTTATTAGAATTGAGAGAATTTTTACAAAAGCTTGTTCTACTTCATACAACATAGACCTATATATAGACTTATTATACAAAGAAAACGACAAAATAAACACAATAATTGTACATCTACTAAATAATTTACTTTTTGAAAATAAGGGCAATAATGCCTCTCTACGTGGATTCCACCCATAAATGGGAATATTTCCCTTGTATAGCTTTTTACCATCATATAGTCCCACCATCACATCTTATGGTGCTATGATTGTACTTAGCATCATCATTTTCTTCTAGTGTATAATTGTCCTTGTTCTTTCCTCATTATGACATATAATTCATATTGTCAAGGTTATAATTGTCCTTGATTTCTTTTTTTGAAGTTTTCTATGAGTACTTCTTTTATTGCTCCAAAAACATCTTCTATTAATGGAGTCTCATTAGGATCCTGTGCATCCTAGAAATCAGTTTGACTGGTAGACATCATTGAGACATCCGATCTTCCCAATATTTGAGACATTGTCTTATATTCAAATTTTGCTAACAAAACTTTTTCATTTCTTCGACATATGTCGCTATCATCTTTTTCTTGGATAAATTTTCCAATTGCATTTTCAGTTTTCTCAAGATATACTCGAATGGAGAGGGTGATTCCTTCTGTCATCTGAATTTTATCTGTTCTTCATATTTTGAAATCTTTTCTTCCATTAGACACATAGTGTCTATGCCATATAGCTTTTTTGATTCAGGGTTGTCTCTTACCATTTTGTCCCAAAATTTCGAATGTGAAATTCTCTTCAAGCATGAAATCATTTCTTTGGTATATTTAATAGGGATTTTATTAAAAGGTTAACAGAATTCTCTCGTCCTTTGTGGGGAAATACCCCATTCTTCCAAGGTTATAACCTTTTTTATAATGATTTTACTGAAGTTATAAACTTCTTGTTGTCCACTTGAAAAGTGAGATATTTCACACTCATTATTAAGAGTATATTTTCATAGTATTGTCGGACTTAATAAACCCGAGCTGCATATGATGCATTATCCATATATCTATCCATTAATATCCATGGATCAGTTTTCCATCTTGTGTCTTTTTCTTCCAACAGAAGTATTACTTCTTGTTTTTCATTTAATACAAATGTTGTATTACTCATTTTCTTCATTTCCTACTATGGAGGAGAAAGTAGGAATATTTTCCTGTGAGTTTTGAGTCTGTGTATTACCCTCTTTTAGTTTTTTATATTTCAAGAATTCTTGGTATTCCTTGTCATTAGACATGTCTGAAGCTATTAGCTTTTGTTTCCCATGTTGCACCAGAATTTCTGGTTGATTGCCTCTACCTCCTCTTGCTCTATAAGAGGAAGATCCTCTGCCCCGAGAATATGTACCTGTAAAATTCATTGTATATATTCTCTTGTTAAAAAATCAGGAAGATTGTTTTCTTCCCCTTTTTTATAAACTATCTCAAAATCAAACGGGGCTAAATGTACCTGCCATCGAGCAAACATCTGTTTGGAAACATCATGCTTAAAATCATTATTAAACATAAATCTTGCCGATTTGTAATCAATTTTTATAATAAATTTTTGATTATATAAATCATCTTGGAATTTTAAAACAAATTTAACTATAGCAAGAATTTCTTTAGCTATAGTAGCATAATTTTTCAGAGAATTACTCCACTTTCCAGAATAGAATCTTACAAATTTTAAGAAAATATTATTTCCTTCGAAAGTTCCTAATATTCCTTCTTTATCCACTTTTTCTAATGGATATATTTTTGTTAAAAATGGTGTTCCAAGTATAACTTGATTAGTAATATCTTTTGCAAGTAGGAAACTTATTTGTATGCATTTCTTTATTAATACACACATTTGCTTTAGGAAGTTTATAACTTATTTGTAATTTATTACCTCCTGCAAGTGATAATGTATGTGTAGTTTTATGAAAATATCTGGTAGGTATTAGGCTTTTCTGCATTTAAATCTGCTCCACTATCGACTAGAGCTATAAATTCTTTTGAATAATAATCATCTATTAAAAGAATAATTTTTATATGCCATTTCTGTGATATAACCATTTCTAAAGTAGATAAAAAACTTTCATTTATTTTTGTATAATCCATTTCTTGTTCAGGAGGATAACTCTTTTGGAGAATTTTCTAATTGAAAAATCCTATAATCTAAAGTTTTATTTTCCTTTTTTAAATCAGAAATTTCATTTTTAAGATTATTAATTTCAATTATAATATTATTTGTAGAAGTAGGATTTTCGTCTATTTTCTTTTATCTTATTCTTTTATAAACTTCTAACATCATATATGGGTCCTTCTAGACTCGATATCTCATTTTTTACTTCTCTATTATTACTAGAAGTACTTGAGGTGTCTTCTATTTGATCTATTATTTTAGATCTTAAAATTGGGTCTTTTATTATTTTAAAGAGTTCTATCACATTATCATGTGTTAATACATTTATGTTTAGTTCTTGAAATTGTGAAAGGATTTTATAAAATTTTCTTCCTTAAATTTCATTTTCAGTACTTTCTTTGGACATGTTTGTCCTAGAATGCAGGGTTCACATCATGATTCTGAATCCGATAAAATAGATTCATCTTCTAAAAGAATATTCATAATCTTCATAATTTGAATCTTCTAGTAATAATTTTAGAAGAGTATCCTAAATATTATTCTCTATATCAAGATTATTAATCTTTTTTTTAGTCCAACAATTTTTTGCATAATGACCATTTTTTCCACATTTTCTACAAATTATTAATATTGTAATACCCGGTAAATTAATTTAACTCATAATAATAATAGAATTTTGGTATAATGGTAATTATATTATGTTTAGGAGTTTTAATATAAGAAGGAGACTATTGTAGTTATAAATAATAGAGTAGAGTTATTAACCCTAAACATATCAAACCTAATCACATTAGGAGAAGAGCTGCGCCGACATTGAACGGGGAGAAGTCACGAAGAAGTTTGCTGGCCAAATTCAATTCCGTGCACAGTGGTTAGTCTAACAGCTCTTCAAAGAATTTAATTCAAGTTTCTTATGTGAGTGTTGATTAAATAAATGTTCTTCTCAATTAGTCAAAGATGAGATTTATTAAATGAATGTTGGTGAAGGATTAAGTGGGGCTATCAATTATTTTACTAAAAGGTTGTGGAATAGTGGAGGAAGTATATGCAGTATTGATACTTTAAATAAATAAAGAAAAGTGGTTTTATTGCAACGTGACAGAGGAATATTATGGGTAGGAGTGTGCATTGAAAGTCTTCATCTCTTTGGTTAAGGAGTGGAGAAAGTTTACAGTAAAGGTTCGAATAATGGAGAATTCAGATTGTCAATGCTTACCAGGACCTCGTCTTAGATTTCTTTACAGTTGATATTAAAACCTTATTTAGAGAAACGTAATTACAGAGTACATGTGGTTTATTTATTACACTAGTGAATTATTGTTATAAATTAAACCATTGATCTAAATTATCTAGGTTTGGAGAAGAATACACCGAACAACTTTTGACGGATTATTGATTAGTTAGGGTGATTTAGTTGAGGTAAGTGATTCTTCACTCTTCTAGTTCTATTAAAATTATATATATGTAATCGTTTTGGTGTGAGTGCGTGACTTTGAAAAATTGGATCTTGCAAGTTTATATATATATATATATATATGATTTTCTGAGAAAAGTTAAACGTTTCAATGTTTTCTGAAAATTATATTGAAAAGCGAATTATGATTTTTAATGGTGCTTTTACGAACGTGGTTTGGAAAACGTGATTTCTTTGGTGAATGTGTTTGGAAAAGTGAAGTATGATTTTAGTTGTGATACGACGTGGTTTTGGAAACATGAGTGCTTTGGTGGTGGTTTTTAAAACACATTGTCGGGACCAATACATCGTTTACTATTCCGGAATAGGAAATGTAGAGCCGAGACCGTATGAGGTTGGTTAGTGACCCAGTATAGGGGGGTTGTGCCTATACCAGGACCCAGTATAGGGGGGTTATGCCTATACCAGGACCCAGTGCAGGGGGATTATGCCTGCACCAGGACCTAAGACAGGGGGGTTAAGCCTGTCCCTAACCATGTTTGGCTTATGTGTTGGTTTTACGTGGTGATTTTTGTATGTGGAGATTTGGTGATATTTTTTCTTAAAACGTGTTTTCATAAACTGCTCTTTTAAATGGTTTGTTTTCGCAAACTCATGTGCTATTTTTGTTATATATGCATTCGAAAGGTAACACTATATTTTTCTGGCTTGCTTGAACCGACTGGTTGAGTGATCGAGTTACTTACGGGGCCGTCGAGCTCACCCTTTCATTAAACTTTCTTTTCAGATATCGAGGCTTAGTAGGAGCACATCGTTGGGTTGGTTGGGCGTATCTTGATGGCTTTATTTATGAGTTTCGCAAGACATTAATTTAGTTTATCGTATTTAGAATTTCTTTTGAGGACATTTGATCATTTCATTTTTGAAGCTGGATTAGTATTAGTTTTCTTTTTGGTTGTACGAGGAACAAGACTCGAGTTTCTTTTATTGGATTTATTTCTTTTTATAGTTGGCGATTCGTATCATTTAGGTATAGATGCTCTATACCAATATTATCGTTAGGTGAGCCTTGCAGGTTATTGAGATGTTCTCATAAACTTGCGGCGATTGTCATGGTCCTGGGGCTCGGGGCGTGACAATTTTAGTTGTATCAGAGCTTAGGTTGTGATCTTTGTGGGAGTCAAGATGGAAAGTTATTGAGGAGCATTATTCGTTGAGCAATGAGTAATATTCGTTATAAGCAACTGAAAGGAGTAAGTGTGTAAGGCTTCATGTTATTGTTTTTGGAATTATGGTAAGTGAGAATTAAAGGACGTGTGAGTTAAGAGGTGTGGATGGTGATAGCCTAACGAGCTCAATGTGGTGTTTGATGCATTGTGTAGAAAGTCTAAAGGAGCTTAGGATATGTTATTGGATTTTACATGGGAAGTTTATAGGAAACCTTATACGAGTAATGGACTTTGATCAGTTATATATCTTCGAGTTGGACAATTACTTTTTGATTCCAGGCTATGAGATTTGGGATAGGAAGATAAAAGAACTTTGAGGATTTAATAGTTATTTCCGAGAATAACTTCAGGACCTTTTGATAATTATTACCTTTCATCATCCAAGTTACAATATGTTGGTAATAGGTTAGCTAGAATTGGCATAGGTTCAAGGATTTACATTAGTCATGAATGAAGGACTTTAGTAAATATTGTTCAAACCCCGTTAAAGAATTCAGGGTGATCACAAAGTTCATGATGCATTCTGTTAGTTTTTTTTTCCGACGACTTATGATTCAAAGGCTTGACAGTTTTGTTGTGGTGTTGAGGTTACTATGACATTGCGTTTAAGGTTAAGCAAATTAAGGAGCGTTAGTTTTTACCTTCATTGAGATGCTAGTGGTGACTTTACAAACTCCGGAACTACCTGGTGAGAGACACAATACGAATCTCTAGGACTCATTAGTTGGAGAATCTGTTAACTACTTATTTGGCAAAAATATCTAAAACGTGTACAAAGATTTGATTAGGCTTACATTTGGAGCTATCTTTTGAGTGTGGATAGTTTTATAACATGAACATCATTGATCAAGGATTTCAGATGAGATAGCTTTGATATCTGACGGTTGAACATAAGGAACTTATTTTTGCCATAAAGTGATATGTACATCTTAATGGAATTATCTATAGTATGGGAATGTGCAGTTGGAATGAAGGACAACTCTGTGGTGATTTATGATTAGCAAAAGAGGGGTATCGATATTTTGTTCCTCAAGGTTAAATTTTTATTAGTTGGCTCTTATTGTCCTATTGGTTAGAGGAGCCGAGAACAATAATAATATCAAGAGTGTATTTTATGCGGATAATGAAGTGGTAGAGTTTTGTCTTTGGAATTTAGGAACTTTATCAAATGATGGACTATGAATTCAACAATTGCTCGTCGTATAAACTTTTTGAGGAGGCTATGTTTATAAATGCCATAGTGGTTTACTACAAGGTTTAGATCTGATTAGCTTGCTACAACAATGACTCGTAAAGTATGGCAAACTTGGGTAAAAAAAAAATCTAGAATGTAACAATTCAATCACGTTTCGCTAAATATTTTAAGTGCTTGCCCAATTATATATGGTCAATTGATAACTCGATTGAAGCATAAGCGGAACCAGTAGGTGATCATCAGAAAGAATATGGGTCACCAAGTCACCAGATAGTCCAAATTGGAAAGGATTACTATACCTGATGGATTTCATTCTACAATGACTCAAATTTTGAGATTTGTTTCTCAGTGAAGTATGGGTTTTGGTTGTTATGATGCATGAAAGTTAGTGATTGTGATAACATTTCATATATTTCCAGAAATACATTATAATGATACTAGTAAACGGTGGTACTCTTACATTCTGTTGAAGGGCTTATCTGTGATCGGTTACAGATTTATAATTATTATGTTCATCTAGGTAAAGATTTTTGAAACTCATCGTTGGTATGGGGTGAAAGGAGTTTTCTTAAGGAACTAGGAAATTATTGCAAATAATTGCGTAACAAACCTTAGACATGCCATCAACCTGAGGACTTATCATTTTCGGCATAGCAATTACCATGACATGGAGAAGCTCTAGTTAGGATTATGAGATACTGAGTAGTAATGACGTATGAGAACGAGGATATTACATTTTCATGATGAGCTAGTTATTTTTTTAATTATATTTATATCCACAACTTAAGAGATGGAAAATGACAAATTGAGTACTAAAAGGCATGGGGGCAGTACCACTATCATAATATTTAAATCGACGATGCAATTATAACTCGAAGGAAAATCTTGAAGAGTCCGATAGGATGGCTTTAATAAATGTTCAGTTCAGGTGGTGTTGAATTCGTCGCAGTATCGTGAACGTTGGTATTATAGTTGAGAAGAATGCGTGGAGTACAATCTGTTAGTAAAGTGGGGTTGAGTGTTAGCCAATAGTTGTTACAAGTCTTGTGGTATAGCCAAGCTGGTCTAGTAATGAAGGAGGCTTTGCCTAGATCGCCCATTTTAGTAAACAAGTTTTAGAGTTATTTCATGTTTTGTTTGTGAAATTAAGTTGTTCAATCATGGTCTGTGGAATATATTTTGTGCAAGTAAGGAATAAATGGACATACGTGAGCATGTTAAGCTGAGGATGAAGATATATACATACTCAAGTTTCGAGGACGAAACTTCTTTTAAGGAGGGTAGAATGTAATACCCGGGTAAATTAGTTTGAATAATAATAAAAAAAATAATAATATGTCCCGTAAAGTGGATATATGTGCAAATAGATAGATATAAAATTAAAAGAATGACTCGTGGCTTATTTGTAATTATGCAATATGTAGAGTCTCTAGCGTCAATCTGAAAATATATATGGGCTAATTAATAAATATCAGGAATACTTTATAACCCTATTAAAATAAATAGCCCTAAGATTAACCTAAGTTTTCTTGAGGAAAAGAAAAGGAAAAAGGGAAAAGAATGGCTGCTGGCAAAGTAGGGCTTTCGGCTGCATGACAGGAATAAGATTTGCTGCTGGGATTAATAACCAAGATTAAATAACTCATTGCAATTGACAAGTGGATTTTGAGGTAAGGTTTAAATTGCTGAATTGTGTTCCTATATTCCATTACAAAAGAATCTGGGTAGCTAACTTTTCATTATTCTTGAATTTAACAATTAAAAATGTTCTATTAATAGGAGTAGAAATAAAGAGCATGGAATTGATCCAAGTTTCAAGATGTCATTATGTCGAATTGTAATGGCGTTAGATGGGCAATACCTAGAATTTATATAACCATCATTTTGTTTATATATAAAATTGAGTGTTAATGTTTATTGACATGGCCATGAACCTAATTTAACCATCCAATATATAACTTTTGGTATTGGAATTTATGTCGAGAATACAGAGTAGCAATGATGTACAGTAATGATTTCTAGATAGATTTAATGGGCAACTTAGGATTTGGTCATGCAATTAGTTACTGTTAGTCGGATAAGAAGGATATGGAGACTTATAGTTGGATTTATTTTTTCTTTAAATTTAGTTGGAGCATAACTCAAACTTGATCGTCGAGGTTCTTGTTTTGACGAGAGGTAGAAATCGAGGTAAGTGACTCTTCACTCTTCTAGTTATATAAAAATTTTATATATATAATCGTTTTGGTGTGGGTGTGTGATTTTACTTGGATCGTGCAAGTGTATATATGTATGATTTTCGATAAAGTTAAACGTTTTTATGTTTTTGAAAAGCGAGTTATGATGTTTAATGGTGATACGAACGTGGTTTTAGAAACGTGATTGTTTTGGTGAAAAAGTTTGAAAGTGAGATATGACTTGTTGTTATGTGGTATGAACGTGGTTTTGAAAAACGCGATTTTATGATTTTTAGTATGTAATACGAATGTGATTTTGAAAAACGTGATTGCTTTGGTGGTGGTTTATAAAACTCATTATTGAGACCATTACATCGTTTACTATTCCGGAATAGGAAATGTAGAGCCGAGACCGTGTGAGGTTGGTTAGTGACCCAGTATAGGGGGGTTGTGCCTATACCAGGACCCAGTATAGGGGGGTTATGCCTATACCAGACCCAGTGCAGGGGGGTTATGCCTGCACCAGGACCTAAGACAGGGGGGTTAAGCCTGTCCCTAACCATGTTTGGCTTATGTGTTGGTTTTACGTGGTGATTTTTGTATGTGGAGATTTGGTGTTATTTTTCTTAAAACGTGTTTTCATAAACTGCTCTTTTAAATGGTTTTTATTCGCAAACTCATGTGTTATTTTTATTATATATGCTTTCGAAAGGTAAAACTATATTTTTAACTTTTGACTTGCTTGATCCGGCTGGTTGAGTGATGAAGTTACTTACTGGGCCGTCGAGCTCATCCCATTTTATTAAACCTTTTTTCAGATATCGAGGCTTAGTAGAAGAAACGTCGTTGGTTTGGATGGCCATTTCTGGAGGAACTTATTTCATAGTTTAACTAGATTCTATTTTAATTTCTCTTAATTAGAATTTCTTTAGAGCATATTTAAATGTTTCGTTTTTGGAGATTGGAATAGTAGTGGTTTCCTTAGCTTGTACGATGATTAAGACGCGAGCTCTTTTATGGAGTAATTTCTTTATTGTAGTCAAGATTTTTGTATCGTGTAGGTATAGATGCTCTATACCAAGGTTATTGTTAAGTGAGCCTTCCAGGTTATTGAGATGTTCTCATAAACTTGCGGCGGTTGTCATGATCTGTTTGACCAACTACAAGGATCCAAGGTTTTCTCGAAGATTGATCTTCGAACTGGTTACCATCAATTGAAGATTAATCCCGAAGATATACCAAAGACAGCTTTCAGAACGAGATATGGACATTATGAGTTTTTAGTGATGCCGTTCGGGCTCACTAATGCGCCAGCTGCATTTATGGATATGATGAACCGGATATTTAGACCTTACCTAGATCAATGTGTGGTGGTATTTATCGACGACATACTCATATACTCAAAAAGTAAGGAGGAACATGGGAGGCACTTAAGACTTATTCTGCAAATCTTGAGGGAAAATAGGTTGTATGCGAAACTAAAGAAATGTGAGTTTTGGTTGGAAACTGTGGCATTCCTTGGTCATGTAATCAACGAACATGGCGTTTTAGTGGATCCTCAAAAGATTCAGGCAGTAGTGGAGTGGAGCAGGCCGACAACTGTAACGGAGATTCGAAGCTTCTTAGGTTTGGCAGGCTATTATAGACGCTTTGTAGAGGATTTTTCTCGAATAGCTGCACCTTTGACTCGTTTAATACAAAAGAAAATCAAGTTTGAGTGGACTGAAGAATGCGAGCAGAGTTTTCAAGAATTAAAGAAGAAGTTAGTTTATGCTCCAGTGCTTACAATTTCTTCTTCTGTTGAAGGTTATTCTATATACTGTGATGCCTCAAGGAAAGGACTGGGTTGTGTATTGATGCAGAAGAATAAGGTTGTAGCATATGCTTCTAGACAAATCAAGCCTCATGAGACGAACTACCCTACACATGACTTGGAGTTGGCTGCCGTGGTTTTTGCATTGAAGTTGAAGAGGCATTACTTGTATGGAGAGAGATGTGAGATATTTACTGATCATAAGAGATTGAAATACATTTTCACTCAGAAGGAGTTGAATATGAGACAGAGACGGTGGTTGGAACTACTTCACGATTATGATCTAACTATCAGTTATCATCCTGGAAAAGCTAATGTGGTTGTAGATGCATTAAGTAGAAAGGCTACCGGAAACTTAGCAACCCTTATAACCTCACAACGTCATATACTAGAGGACTTCGATAGACTGCAACTGGATGTGAGAGTGAGGGGAGCTGTAGCTCAATTAACGAACTTGACACTCCAACCTTCTTTAGTTGAGAGAATTCGAGTGGCTCAAGCTGAGGACCCCCAGTTGCAGGAGACTTTAAAAAAGTTAAAAAATGGAGTTAACTCGGAATTTGTGCTTCACAAGAAGGGTCACCTGATGTTTCAAAATAGGATGTGTGTACCAAGTGATACATCACTAAAGGAGGAGATTCTTCGAGAGGCTCATAGTAGCGGCTATACAGTTCATCCCGGCGGTACTAAAATGTATCAAGATTTGAAGCATACATTCTGGTGGAACAATATGAAGAGAGAAATAGCTGAGACTATTATATTAATGGTAATTTTGATATAATGGTAATTATATTATGTTTAGGAGTTTTAATATAAGAAGGAGACTATTATAGTTATAAATAATAGAGTAGAGTTATTAACCCTAATCATATCAAACCTAATCACATTAGGAGAAGAGCTGCGCCGACATTGAACGGGGAGAAGTCACGAAGAAGTTTGCTGGCCAAATTCAATTCCGTGCACAGTGGTTAGTCTAACAGCTCTTCAAAGAATTTAATTCAAGTTTCTTATGTGAGTGTTGATTAAATAAATGTTCTTCTCAATTAGTCAAAGATGAGATTTATTAAATGAATGTTGGTGAAGGATTAAGTGGGGCTATCAATTATTTTACTAAAAGGTTGTGGAATAGTGGAGGAAGTATATTCAGTATTGATACTTTAAATAAATAAAGAAAAGTGGTTTTATTGCAACGTGACAGAGGAATATTATGGGTAGGAGTGTGCATTGAAAGTCTTCATCTCTTTGGTTAAGGAGTGGAGAAAGTTTACAGTAAAGGTTCGAATAATGGAGAATTCAGATTGTCAATGCTTACCAGGACCTCGTCTTAGATTTCTTTACAGTTGATATTAAAACCTTATTTAGAGAAACGTAATTACAGAGTACATGTGGTTTATTTATTACACTAGTGAATTATTGTTATAAATTAAACCATTGATCTAAATTATCTAGGTTTGGAGAAGAATACACCGAACAACTTTTGACGGATTATTGATTAGTTAGGGTGATTTAGTTGAGGTAAGTGATTCTTCACTCTTCTAGTTCTATTAAAATTATATATATGTAATCGTTTTTGTGTGAGTGCGTGACTTTGAAAAATTGGATCATGCAAGTTTATATATATATATATATATGATTTTCTGAGAAAAGTTAAACGTTTCAATGTTTTCTGAAAATTATATTGAAAAGCGAATTATGATTTTTAATGGTGCTTTTACGAACGTGGTTTGGAAAACGTGATTTCTTTGGTGAATGTGTTTGGAAAAGTGAAGTATGATTTTAGTTGTGATACGACGTGGTTTTGGAAACATGAGTGCTTTGGTGGTGGTTTTTAAAACCCATTGTCGGGACCAATACATCGTTTACTATTCCGGAATAGGAAATGTAGAGCCGAGACCGTGTGAGGTTGGTTAGTGATCCAGTATAGGGGGGTTGTGCCTATACCAGGACCCAGTATAGGGGGGTTATGCCTATACCAGGACCCAGTGCAGGGGGGTTATGCCTGCACTAGGACCTAAGACAGGGAGGTTAAGCCTGTCCCTAACCATGTTTGGCTTATGTGTTGGTTTTATGTGGTGATTTTTGTATGTGGAGATTTGGTGATATTTTTTCTTAAAACGTGTTTTCATAAACTGCTCTTTTAAATGGTTTGTTTTCGCAAACTCATGTGCTATTTTTGTTATATATGCATTCGAAAGGTAACACTATATTTTTCTGGCTTGCTTGATCCGACTGGTTGAGTGATGGAGTTACTTACGGGGCCATCGAGCTCACCCTTTCATTAAACTTTCTTTTCAGATATCGAGGCTTAGTAGGAGAACATCGTTGGGTTGGTTGGGCGTATCTTGATGGCTTTATTTATGAGTTTCGCAAGACATTAATTTAGTTTATCGTATTTAGAATTTCTTTTGAGGACATTTGATCATTTCGTTTTTGAAGCTGGATTAGTATTAGTTTTCTTTTTGGTTGTACGAGGAACAAGACTCGAGTTTCTTTTACTGGATTTATTTCTTTTTATAGTTGGCGATTCGTATCATTTAGGTATAGATGCTCTATACCAATATTATCGTTAGGTGAGCCTTGCAGGTTATTGAGATGTTCTCATAAACTTGCGGCGATTGTCATGGTCCCGGGGCTCGGGGCGTGACAAATATTCTTTTACCCCATTTTTTCCTTTCTCTTTCTTCTTTTCATTCTTTCTTTTGTTCTAATTTTTTACTACAATATCTTCTTTTCTTTCTTCTATGATAAGTTCCATTTTCTTTATGTATCTTTCTAGTATTACTAGTTGATGGAATTTTTTCAACAGCTAATTAATCACAAAATTGTTCTAATTATTTTTTCTCTACCAAATTTTGGCGTTTCGTTTGTTGATTTAATTTTATTTCATTACAAAGTGCTAATCCCTCTTGTATGCATGTTTATGCTCCTATTAGTTTTCCATAAGTATAGTTTTCATAAAAAATATTATTATAATTTTGCACAAGATTCTTCTAATTCTTTCAGCAAATAAGCTTGGAAGACCATCTATAAATTTAGATTTCCAATGAGTACTATTACACTCAGGAAGTTCCATAACTCTGCTAAAAAAAGTATCCTTGTACCATCTAAAATCGCAAGTGTTTTACACCTAAGATTCAGGTGTTTGTATTACATTATTTTGAATTGTTGGTTGTCATGTTATAGCTTTTTCAATAACCCCATTATTTGGAATATCTATTTCTTCCCAATATATGCTTCTTCTAGTTGTAATATTTGATTTACTAAAATTACTTTCTATTAAAATTGTTTCATTTAAAGGCTTATCAACCCTTTTACATTGTGGATTCAAAGTACATTTAATGTTAGTGCATCTAAAATATTAATATCAGATAATGAAAGTTGTAAATTAGGGTATACATCAAAATAAATTGGACTACGAGCCAAACTTGTTTGTATAATTCCTATTAAAGATTGTTTCCAACTCGGATTTCTACCATCCCTTAAAGCTGCTATAAAGCTTTCTTGTAATCCTTCTAAGGATAGAGGTTTAAAGGCAATTTGCACTAATCCTATATGTATAAACTTATGAGAATCTTTATAAGAAAGTAAATCACTATCATCAAGTAATTTTATCATCATATCTTCTTCTTGAAGAGGAATTGTTTCTTCAGTAGTTTTAACTACTTGTTTTAGTCCAATTTTTTCAGAAGATCCTAACTTATATATCATGCTAGGTTCAACTTTAGGAATTGTTCATTTGTTTAATAATTCTAAATTCTTAGGTATTTCAAATTCTTCTTTGATAATGTTTTTAACAGTATTTTGTATTCTTATTAAATTCATTTTAATAAGGCTATGTGATAAATTATATCATTACCATACTCCTACCCCCACCATGGCTCTAATACCACTCACGCGATCCCAGGTACATGATAATCACAACAGTAAATGAGAGGTTTGTGATAATTGTATCTGGCATGCTTTGGGTTTCGTAAGACTGGTTTCTTGCATTGTTAGCCATTTTTAAGGCCATGATGAAAGGCTATGTTTCTAGGGTTTTATGCATATTACTAGTTTGGAAATTTATGGCTGATGACGGATACTATTTTCCAGTATTCAGAGTTCTTAACTCTATTCCTCATATAATTTACTGTTTTGATTATCATGTACCTTGAGTCGCGTGAGTGGTAAATGGTGGTTTGTGGTGGTGATTTCATGGTTGTGTGAGGGTTGTTGGTGATAGATGGTGGTTCGTGGTGGTGATTCCATGGTTGTGTGAAGATGAAGAAGCCAATGGTGGGTTGAGGAAGAAGACAAAAATGGGAGGAAAAAAATAAAGAAAAAAAAAATTAAAATTGGAAAAATAATTATGAAATTGAAAATGAAAATTTCCTTCCAAAATAGTAGTCCACGTCAGCATTAGGGGTCAAAATTGGTCAAAATCCCAAATTTTAACGTAGGTGCCCGACACATAATATTTTTCGGCGGATTTTCAATTTTGCGGCGTAATTTGTACCCAAATTGCCAGACCTACCCCATAATAATGTACCCAAATTGTCACCCATCATATTAGTGTACCAAATAAACGTGCATGCCACATTAGTGTACCAAAATTGCAATATTCCCTATTTGTTGTCATGTGGTCACAACTCCATGGTTGTCGATTCCCCTCCCGCGCATGGACATGTTCCCAGACATGTCAATTTTTAGCATGGTCGCTCTTTGTATTTGGTGAATAAGGTAGTTGTTTTGCAGCGGGAGTCATAAGAGATTGTCAAAACTGTATCCTTTATTATACTAGTAAAATGCACGTATATTCACAGGTGAAAATTAATTTTATAATGTTCAATAATTAAAAATATTCAAAACTTATTTTAAAATTTTATAAAACCTATAAAGAGTTTATTTATTCAAATATTGCCAATTTTTTGAAGTAAATATTTTTAATTTTTAATTTTATCACTAAAATCTATTTCAATATATACGTGTTTTAGATTTGTATCATATTAAATAAATAATGAACATGTACACATCTCACTTAAGTTTTAAATGAAATAATTCTCCTTATTTTAAATTTTATATTGTTTTCAATTTTTAACCCACAAGAATCGTATTTGTTATTTTCTTATAATCAATTCAAAATAGTGACATAAATGCACATTAGTTGATGAATTTTCGTTTTCAATTGAATTTTTCCCTAGCAAAATCATATAATTCTATAGTATTGGAGAAGAACATAATAACCTAAATAAAATAAGAAGGTAAATTATTCTTTTATAAGATACATATTAAGAACTTAAATAAAAATGATACTCAATCTCTTTCTATATTGATCATCTTTTTATATTACTTCAAGTCCATCTTCATCCATCTGTAGGAGTAAGAGGTGTTCAAATATTTTTTCGCCATTGCAATTGACCATTGAAAATCAAATGCAATTCTCATATTAAAATTGGATTTAAATGACTTTCGGAATTTGGTTCTCCATTCTACCAACTCAATTATGTTATATGGAACGAAGTTTTGAATACAATGAAAATAATACAAGAGAAATAATCCTAGTAAAATATATATAGTGCAATAATAAATTTAAACATTAGTTGAGATAGTTAAGTGTCATCTTTGTATTTTCAACTCAAATGCTGAAATTTTAGAAGATGGGTATACAAAAAGCTTTTCATATCTCCACTAAATATTATTGTTATATAAGTTATAATTTATACCGTGTCAAAAAATTTATTTGCAAAGCTCTTGATATCCTCTGTTCATTTTAATTAGTTATAGATCAATATATTACTAGTCATTTATATTAAGTTAGAATCCATTTTGAATTTTGAACAGAGTTGTAACATTTAAAAATTATATTATTGTAAGTACATATGGTTGGTTATTATTTCAGTAATAATATATACTTAGCAACAAGGTGAGAATTTTCCAACTTCACTTAAAAAAGGGATGGATGTACCATAAGATTCAAAATATTAACCATTAAATCTAAATGGATGATAATAAGGATTGTATAAATTGATACTAACATATATATTAGTCAAGTGAATTATACTATAAATTAATGGTAACATTTATATGTGAAGTTAATAAGCAAGGATAATATTGTCTTAGAAAACAATACAATTCATTTAGTGATCATAAAAATTACTACTTCCCTCCCAAAATTAATGAATCATAAAAGGACACCTCCTATTACTTCAAATTAATATTCACTAATGAGAGTTACGATTTGTAATTTATAATTTTCAATAGAAGTATAAATGTCTAATACATTTAAATAATATTTTTAAACTATTATTATTATTATGAAAACATTGTATCCAAATTAATTGAAACTAATTGTTAGGATTAGTAGGAGTAAATGTTAGAGGTTTACTTTATTGTAATTCATTTTTAGTTGAATGATATGATTAATGGGAATAAATGTAAGAGGTATAAGTTACAGTATTCATTTGGTTAAATGGTCTTTCAACAATAGGAAGAAACACATTCATACATTTTAGTTAAATAAATAAATAATTATTAATAAATTTTATTCACAAGAGTGATGAAGACTATTCAAATTTCTAATTGATCAAGATCCATAATTTTTAGATTGTTAACAGTTTTTTCGTTTAAAAAATGTGTAGTATAATTATGTACAATATATATTGAAGGCAATGTAATAATTTTAAAATAATATAACAATCACCGAGAAATAATTTTCTAAATTAATCTAATTAAGATAACTATTAACCAAAGCCCAAGCGTCACCAACTTCTAATCTATCAGTTTATAACAAGATGAGAGCTAGAAGTGGGCCGAGGATTCCTTGGGAACAAATTGTGGATAATTTTGAGTCCTTTCGTTGGCCGGAACAGGTGGTGTAGCAATGAAGATCCTATTCATACCATATCCTTGTGAACGGAGCTTGAATTGTTTTGGTGTCTCTATTCAGTACTTCCGTTGCTAATGATTTTGGATGATGAACCAATAGCTAGTACTGCAAAATCACCAGGTTCAACAGATGATAAGATTTATCGTAGAAGAAAGGCGAAAAGTGTTGCTGAACTTATGCAAGAACCAGATGTCGAACAGTCTTTATCGCCCCTGTAGAGTATGAAGAGTACCAACAAAGAAGCAAAGGAAAAATTGAAGGAAAGGAGGCTACTACAAAGGAGAGAAAAAAGAGGATCAACTCCTAAAATCTGGTAATAGTTCGTTTCCCCGTTTAGTTTATTTTCGTAGGACATATATACATCAATTACATCAATGAACTGGGTCAGCCTATCGAGACTCGGGCACAAGTTTTGCCTCTTTAAGACACTTTTTTGCTCCAATTATGTCTCTATCCTGAAACTTCTCTTCGGCAATTTGTTCAGCCCTCTTTGCCTCGTCCTTATTACACTCCATTTCTAATAAATCTTCAGCTCAGCAAACCTTCCAAAACAAATGAATTGTGTTAAGATAAGAACTAAAGCCTATCTTAATGTCATAACATTGATGATAAGAAAATTGGAACTGGCGCAGAAGATTAAGAAACAAAATATGCATCTATTTAGAAATCAATAAAGATTGCCTAAAGCGATGAAATTTAGAAAACAATAGCTATATATAAATTCAAACGAGCGAATTATTTGCAAACATATTTTGCTTTATAATTCAGAAGTATTAATTACAAATACTGTTTTATTAATTCTGTAAAGCAGCGAAACGACACCGTGGAATTCAAGGATAAGGTGATAGTATAATTGGACAAACAACATATTAAAGAAACTAAAACTGAATAACGGTAATACAGAAAAAATAATGTAATAATCATGTTACCAAAAATACGGAAAATAACAAAACTCCAACTGAAAAACGACATTATCGGTATTACCGAAATTTTGAAATTCGTCTACCATATTGGCGCAAAAAACCAAGCTTCTTTATTCTCATACATATGAGATTTTAGGAAAATAGTGCTTAACAATTTGGGAAATTATTCTTCAATGACAGAGGGAATAATCATTGTTTTCTTCGTAATTATTTGATTTTTGTTGATAAAACTGTGCAATTTATAGATATCAGTCAAGATAATACAAATTCACCAAATCAGCTATTTTAATTTAATTTTTCAAATACAACCGCACTGACCACCAGATCTGTAGAATACTTCAAACAATTCACCTGTTTTTGAGACGTAATCATATCTAATATTTCTAATACCCTTAAATTGAGTGTCAAAATAATTAAATTACATTCAATCGAAGTTCTAATGAAATACTCATTCATATCTAACAAGAATTAACCATTTTAATAAAAGAGAAAAAGAAAAGGGCAAGAAACTTATACATATAAATGTATTTAACTATGATTAATTCAATTACAGGTTCAGAAATTGAATTAATAAGCCAAATAAATCCAGTTCATTTGACACAAATTCAAATAAAATCATCAAAAATTATTAGCCATGGTTATAATTGACATGTAAATAGTAAAAGTTCATCAATTTAACTAGAACCCCAATTTCCATTACTCTTCAAGACATCATGCAATCATCCCATAACTCCAAAATTGAATCTTATACAAATTACTACAGTGATCAACATTCAATTGATTTATTTGCAGAAAAATAATCGTCCATGCAAACAACAAATGTATGAGTTATATTACCTTTTTCCTAAGAAAATGAGGTTCTTTGAGGCACCATTGATGAATTTTCCAGTTACAAAACTGAAAAAATCTGTTGATGAGCTTGGTCAAGTATTCAAATCAATAGAATTGGCACCGAAAAGAACTGGATTTGGAAAATTGAAGAGACCAACAAAAAATTCTGAAAATTCTGCTTAGAGGATTGAAGAAAGGAAAATGTAGATTGAATTTATGGTGTAGAAAAATGTAGAAAGAAAAATTAAAGTACATTTTCTGTATTTATGGTGATATCGCCACCTTTTCTTTGGGGTGGAATTTGGAGGTGTTTTAAAAACCCTAACCATGGTTTAAATGGTTAAAACATGGTCAAGTTTTGACCATGGTTACTTTGGAGGTTGGCTAGATCTGGATTGTGTAATTTACTGTGGAATCCACAGGTCATTAGCATTAATGGATTTTCTAATTTATTTAGGTGATTTTTTGAATTTTTTAAACTTTTTATGCTTGATTTCTTGAATTTTCATAATCAGAATGCAATTAATTGGTATCTATTTAGGAGAATTATTGTACCATATTTTTTTATTTTGGATTCGATTATTGAAAAAATAATATGGGATTATTATTACAAAATAGTTATTATTAATTTTTTTTTCTTTTTGAGTAATATTGTTAAATTTGTGTTCCATTCAATTTAATCACGATGATGATGAAGTGGAGCTTTGGATATTTCCTTAATTACATTTTCTTTAATATGAGTTTGAATTCATAAAATTTCTACTACAGATTAGACAGATATTAAGACAACAATATCCTATGTTCCATGTTCAATATCCTCAAAATTTGAGTTAAAGAAGGCAAATTACAATTATTGTATGAAGATGTAACTACAGGTTCTTTCATTAATTACAGGCGTGGTGGGGTCCAAGTCAGCAATGACTGTCATCGATGATATTAATGATGGATTGTGGTTTGACCACCTACAATTTTGTCATCGATAAATTTAATATGATGAACAAACATGCGCCATATTGCCCATGTGAAAAGCTAATACCTCTATAGAACTCCATAAAACTAATCAATTTACAGCAGTGTAAATCATAAGTTCCAGCACTGATGAGTTGTGGTTCAGAATACATTCAATGACTTGGTAAGAAATAACAAAAGCTACCAAACTCTCTTGCTTTGTTGAACTGTGAAAATAGGCTTTGTCTTAAAGTTTTTTCCGGATTACAAAACTGTACATGAACTAAAAACAAAGTCAAACCAACTGTGTGATTCCTACAGACGATGCGTTACAAAATTAAGTCTCAAACTTTTCAATTAGCCTCAAACTCTTCAGTTAGCCTCAAACTCATACATTGAACAAGATTACGTGTTTTCATAGTCACAACTTGTTGTGGGAATTGGGTTGATCGGGTCGAGTTTAAAGTGGGTTGGTCCAAATGGATCCAATGACAAAAAATATGCATTATTGTTGGACCCAATAAGAACCCAAAGTGGACCCAACAAAGACCCAATCATGAACCAAATTAGATCCCAATTTAGAATATAAGATATTTTAAAGAAGTTACATAATTTTTACACTGACAACATACATTGCCCACACAAATCAACTTTTTACATAATTTTACACACACAAAACATACATTTTACACACACTTCACAGGTGTTACACATACTACATACATTGTATATGGAATACACACTTTTGACACGCTTTTTACACACATGGTATATACTTTACACAGACTTCACAATTTTTACACATACTACATACATTGTATATGGAATACACACTTTTGACACGCTTTTTACACACATGGTATATACTTTACACAGACTTCACAATTTTTACACATGCTACACATATTTTATATAAAATTCACACTTTATACACATGGTATAATTGTACACTTTGCTCACTTTTTACAAAATCTACCCACATTTTTCATATACTACAAATACACACTACACAGATTCACACACAATAGAAACTCTAGAAATTATATTCATGGGACCACTAAATTTTATTAATTAAAAAAGTTATTAATCAATCGACGAATTAATATTATTAATTTATATATTAATTAGTCTATCATGAAATACTCAATTTACAAATACCTTTGAAATTCTCACTTAATGAGAAAATAACGCCATAAATTCTCAAAATGATGTGGTAAATTAGAGACAAGATTCAAGTTGAAACTGATTTCAACAAAAAATAAAAGACAATTGAGTTATTTTTCAAAAAATCTTCATAAATCATTGATGTAATAAGTAATATATAAAGAATTATTGATTTATATTTTATATCAAATCTATAGAAATTATCAAAAATGTATTATCTTATAATTTTAGTGAATTATTAATTTAGCACCCTATCCCCGAGACGGGACCAGCTAAAAATATTATCTTAAATAGTTTATTAAATAATTGAGTATTAATTTATTGAGGTTTTATAAATAATTATCTATATATATATCCATGTCGTATCGTGCACCGTGTCCCGTCTCCCATGTCTGTGCATCATAGGAAATACATATTTTTACAAGGATATAAATGGTGCATCAAATAAATAAGGGGGTAAATGTTACATTTGATAGCTTAGAAAATATATTGTGACTTACCAGATAGATCAATTTGAAAAACTTTGTTTTTTTCTTATAATTTGATTATGTTCTATGATAATCCTATATACTAAACGTAAATGAAATATGTGAAGGCTTTATTTATTTAGTTCTATAAAATATTTAATTATATGTATTAATGAATATGTTTTATTTTATTGGCTATGTATTTCTTTCTACATGTCATGTACCCCACCTTTTCCATACATAGATATGACTCGTTTTTTTTTATACATAAGTAAATGATAGTGTTTTTATATAATCAACCTCTATTATTATATATACTACAGAGTTGTAATGTAGATATACTTCTTATTGTTGTAATATTATAGATACTACAAAAAAAATTTATTACTTGTTTTTTTACTTTTTAAATTCAATTAAATACGACTATTTTAGGTTGATCAAACACATAAGAAAACTCTATTTATAATAGTGTATAGAGTATAGAGAGATATAGATATAGATTTATGTATTGTACCATTAATAACAACCATTGGTAGTTTAATAAACAATTATGTTTATTATATCAAGATAAGAATAATAAAAAATTATTTATTCATCAATAGTATAGGTAGTTTGAAAGACAAATATATTTACTATTCAAGAATAGGAATAATAACTCACTTATTAATTAATACAATATTTAAGTATTGAGGGTATGTTTGTCTTTTCACAATGGGAAGAAATACTTTGCGAATCCATACTTTTATATTAGTTATAGAGATAAATATAGATAGATATATTACAACAAAAGTAAACAAAATACAACTGAATTCATATTTATTATATATTAACTACTGTTCACAAATATATAAATAACACTGTGATTTTAATAAAAAAGAATCACTATATATCTTGCCATAAATTCTTTGTATTTCAAAACTTACTACATAATGATAGAAATACATCTCAATTAGAAATCATGTGCATTATTCCATTCTCACATTTGAGTCCAGATAAACGAGGAAATTAACGAGATGATGTTTTGCTAAACCGCAAGCGCACGGCTTCGGTGTAGTATAAAAGATATCGTTCCCACGAGGACAGAATAATCAAGCACTAGTCTATCAATTATCAGTAATCTAAGCCTAACAAAAACACGAGATAAGTTGTAAAGAAAACTAAACAGAACGCAAGAAAACTGGTTTGAGTTATATATGATTGGAAATTCCGGAATTAGGGTTTACCACGACATACATTATCAATTCAATTATATTACCAATAAAATTGCGATCGCTACATAAGAAGGACACTGTCCAATTGTATTCATTACCTTCTGTCGAAGCATAATAATATACCTAATTCAGTTAATTCCCTACTTTCGTGACAATTAGCCTGAACTCAGATTCATTAATCTTAGTGATAGTGTATCGATTCCTCAAAAGACCTAAAACTACTTTCCTGATTTAGGATCTTAGGTTTGAATACTAGGGTGTTCAGATTTAGATGTCACCTGTCAGAATTTTCACCTAATATCTATGATCGTGCAAATAAGTGGCCAACAAATTTGCAAGCATTAAAATATAGAATTCAAATCGTAAGCATATGCGATGTAACGTCAATGGTTCTATAATCTATATCGATAACATATTATCGGGTTATTCCTCAAATCCAGAATAAGATGGATTACTCCATAAATGCGAAGAAACAATCAACAATCAATAATGCAAACATGATAAAACCGACAAGAATTGAAAGAGATTAAAGAAATAATTTCGATTAAGCCCATTGTCGAATAAATCTTTTTACAATAATCTTTGAATCTAGTTTCTCGATCTCCGATCTTTACAACTCAATTCAGGAAAATAAAATTCGAACCCCAATACAAAGTTTGGAAGGGGTATTTATACCTAAAACTAAACGTAAAACTCGAATATGGGCCCCCCGCTGCGATTGGCGTCTGAACGCCACAACGCAGACGCCGTGTAAACAGGCGTCTGAACGCCAATAAACACGGCGTCTGGACGCCGTGTAATTAGGCATTCAGACGCCATGTAATCTTGCGTCTGAATGCCGGAGGCAGAAACTTCTCTGTCTTTGGTGTATGAACGCTGGATTACATAGTGTCTGAACGCCATGTAATTCTGCGTGTGGATCAAAACTCGATTCTTTTGGGACGTTCTCGATTTCAGCCTATAATTGCGTATTTCTTATCGCAAAATAGAATTATCCTACAACACTCAACAGTGACATTAAACGCATTTGAGGGATAAAAATATAGTGCGAATCGATAGTAAATATGGTCGGAAGAACGTCGGAAATCATATAAAAATGAGGTTTATCAACCCCCCCAAACTTGCTTTTGTTCGTCCTCGAACAAACGGGTAAACAAAGAAAAATAAAGCTAAAACTAAAGATAAACTCATTTTCGTAGAGTACATGATTGCACTTAGCATGTGCAACAAGCCTTTAAACCTTTTTGTTACCCAAAAAGGACGAGTTATAGTCTCGTGAGGGT
This sequence comes from Verbascum thapsus, assembly GCA_963669365.1. Taxonomy (NCBI): domain Eukaryota; kingdom Viridiplantae; phylum Streptophyta; class Magnoliopsida; order Lamiales; family Scrophulariaceae; genus Verbascum; species Verbascum thapsus. Next base: position 12,935,893 of record OY770105.1, read on the forward strand.
TTGCAGAAGATGTACCCACAAAATCTAAGAATCTTTGCCAGATAAAATATGATGCAATCTTACAAAAATTAACGAGAGTTAATAACGGACATTTTTAGAAGAAAAACATGCAGTCGCTCAATCGTTTGTCATATCAACTACGAAGTTTGACAAATTTCTAGAAAACACAGAATAAGGTAGCCACCAAGCATTATAGTCGAGTGGCGTTTCTAACAAATATTATGTGGTACCCATCTCTACCAACTAGACTTTGAGTCAAACTGGTAATACCGGTAATGCCGTTATTATTTCAGTATTACCGTTATTCAGTTGTAGTTTCGTTAATATGTTGTTAGTCCAATTATACTATCACCTTATACTTGAATTCCACGATGTCGTTTCTCGCTGCTTTAATTTATGGAATGAATAAAACAGTATTTGTAATTAATACTTTTGAATTATCAAGCAAAATATGTTTGCAAATAATTCGCTCGTTTGAATTCATATATGGTTACTGTTTTCTTAATTTTATGGCTTTGGCCATTTCTGTCGATTTCTGAGTGAATGCATATTTCGTTTCTGAATCTTATCATCAATGTCATGACATTAAGATTGTCTTTAATTCTTATCTTAATGCAATTCATTTGTTTTGGAAGGTTTGTAGAGCCGAAGATTTATTAGAAATGGATTGTAATAAGGACGAGGCAAAGAGGGCAAAACAAATTGGGGAGGAGAAGTTTCAGGATAAAGACATAATTGGAGCAAAAACATTTGCCTTAAAGGCGCAAATCCTATACCCGAGTCTCGATGGGCTGGCCCAGTTGATGGATCCTCTGTCTGGTGAAGGGTTGTTGAAGAAACAATACAAACGAAGAGCTTTGGCTCTTCATCCAGACAAGAATAGATCTGTGGGAGCCGAAGGAGCTTTCGAGCTCCTATCACAAGCATGGAGTGTCCTTTCGGACAAAGAGAAAAAACGAGAATATGATCTGAATAGGAGTTTCACTTGTCAGCAGCCCTTTTTGGCAACAGAAATTCAGGCTCCAACTCGAACATTCTTGTTACACTCTTCCTGATTTCAACAACATTTGCTACCCATATTAGACTTCATCATTTTCATCTTCATATTCAGCCACACTGCATATTAGACCATTCACGAAACAGAACATTGTGATAATGAATGTCATTACGTGCCTATCATGTAACGTGTTGAGATACATATGATTATGATGAACGATGTTCAAAATATGTTAATTGATGTGAAATGTTGAGGCTGATGTGATATCATGGATTATATTATATACATGGTAAATTGTTTTTTTTCCTCCCATAAGTATCACCATGTACACTTTTTAGTCTCGCGCTTCTCTTTTTCTCACTTGTAGTCCCATAAGTCGTCAAACTTATCAGTTTTGGTCCCTTGACCACATTCCATCCAAATTCTAACAGAACCACGCACGTGAGTCGTGCGTGGCCATTACTGACAACAGATTGGTTCATTTAAATTTGGACGGAATTTGGTCAATGGACCAAAATTGATAAATTTGATGACTTGTGAGGACTAAAAGTGAGAAAGTGAGAAGCGTGGAACTAAAAGTGTACATGGTGACACTTATGGAACGTAAAAAGTAATAAACCCATTGCTATACATGTGAAGAAACGTTAAGAGGGGTTTGGTATTTGATTGGTAGTCGGGTAGGCACGGGATGCGGGAGGGACCGGCGGACCCAATAGAGAGTGGTGGATACCTTGAGGTATAAAAACCAAGATAGATAAAGCCACGATATATGAGGGAGCTACCGACTAATATCGTAGGGTCGAAAGGTTGGTATGAGAATCCCCGTGATGCTTCTTTTACTGTCTAATTATGAACAGGTTCTGAAAACACATGCCTATTATCATCATCAGTCGAGTACCATACTTCGAGGGTACCCAAAAGAAAGGAAAAAGAAATGTTTTAAATGAACTATGTATTATTGACTATCTTATGTGCTATGTGAAACATTGCTATCTATATCAATCTTCTAGATTCTTATGATGCAGGTAATGATCATGTATATATTTGAAGGTTTTCCAAGTCTCTCGAGCGGTCAGATAGACCTATGTTCATATGCCGTGTTTCGAGCATTTTGTAGCTCAAAGAACTCTGATTTTGTTTAAATAGCCGCTCTGTTATGGTTATGTAAACAAACTTATGTTTATGCAGCATTGTAAAAGAAAAATTGGTTTGCTTTTATTTCGAAGGATAAATTTTACTGTTTTAGAAAACCATAACATTTACAAAAGAAAATGGTCATTGTCCCCAGGCCCCGGTTTGGTGGTGTGACGCATAGATCACAAAAAAAAAATTAATTACAGAAATATAAGAAGGAAGACAGATCTATACCCAAATGAAATAAATGGCCACATATAAGTTCGACTTTGCTTCGGCAGTTGTCATTAAAAATTGTGTTTAAACAAATCGTGCACACTTGTGGAGAAGATCCTTGAGCCAAGAAAGACATTTTGCATAAAATGTAGAATTCTTCTTCTTTTTTTCAAAAAAAATATTAGAAAACAATTAGCAGTGTTTTTTTTGCCTATGAAAAAAAGTGAAGAAACTCTAGAGATAGAACAAAGAAATGAAGTTGGATTTGTAGCTGTGAAATATGTCAATATTTGAACCCTACTTAATTTCTCACCAATACATTAATGAATAACATATGATATCTCAATAATCCAGCTGTGAAATCTGTCAATATTTACACTTGTCAATTTCATGACAATTTTCCTGTTCTATAATTTGAATTCTACTTTCAAATATTTATTAGTGCCCTACAATTCTATCATTTTTCTATATGACTATTTATTTGTTAAAAAATAAAAAATAGGTAAAGGCTTCTTCAACAGGGTCGTGGGAATTTAGGTATTTTTATTGGAGAAGTAGCCAAAGTTATGTGTTCACTAGGGGTTGGAATAAATTTGTTAGGTAAAAAAAGTGGAGAACTGTATGGTTATTCTTCGTCCTGTATGAAGGAAGGTGAAAAGTTGTTAATTATAGATTTGGCATATAACGATGATGAAACACTGGAAATTGAGAGACAGAATGCTGATTTGGTGGCGATGTTGAACCTATGGCGAATCAAAGCGAAAATGATGGTTGCAATGGCGAAAAGAAAAATATCAAACTTTTCGGAATGCAGATTATTTGAGGAAGTGTTTATTGATTACTACCCCCAATATGAAGAACATGAGTCGATTTATGAAGTATAAAATGTCCTTCTCAGAAGAAAGGATACAAGGCTTGAAGGGAAAAGAGTTGCTTACTGATTCAATAAACGACGGCGGACTATGGGTTGGGTGGCCAGATCAAGGTATATAGGCAGGCTGGGTTTGGATGAGTATGTTAGAGGGAGGTAGAGTGGTTAAGGATTAGTTGAGGGGATATGGATAGGTACGAGGTTTCCGGGTCTATAGAAGTTTAATGTTAAGGCTGGGATTAGCGGGCTGTCGAGGTTTAAGGTTGTGGGTAGATATGGTGTAGGTTGATAGGTACGAGGTTGTCGGGTTTGTCGAAGTTTAAGGTTAAGGCTGGGTTTAGCGGGTGGTCGAGATTTAAGGTTGTCGGCTGGGGCTTTATACTAAGGCTGTCGGCCGAGGGTGATAGCTAAGTTGTCGGTCTCGGTTGTCAGCTTGCGACTAGGTGTTTGCCGAGCACGCTCGACTAACAGATCTTGATATCGGCAGATGGGCGCATGTGAACCCCCGATCTCTGTTGTAGATGGCGCGAAAGGTGGTTGTAACAGCTCGGCAGTTAGGCCCGAGTTACGACCGAGATGACACAACTCAGTTGTTACGCTCGAGTCCGACTGAGTGCGGATGCGTACGGCCAGTATCTTCCGACGCGGCCTGATTCTGGGAATCCTATCCTTTTCCGGTTACCAAGTTCCCAGCTGATTTTTCCGGTGACCATCCAGTGAATTACTATCTACAGTAATAACTCCGGGGAAACACCGGCGATGTACGGCTAAGGGACTAAACCCGATCCCGGTGGTAATCAAATCCCGGTAGTAAAATCCGATAAGCGACGATCAAAATCCAATTTAGCAAGTCCGTTTCCGATTGATCCTGGAGACAAGAAAGAGAGGATCAATTCAAGAAAGGTGAAAAGATTTAGAAAATATTTAACTCCTTTTTCAGTCTTTGGCTTCGGCAGATTCCGGTGAGCCGGGGTCAGCTGAAATCTTCAAGTCTTAAATTTTCCTTTGTATTTCAATTCTTCAAAGTGGAATCTCAAGAATTTCCTTTGTATCTTCAAATCTTCAAAATGGAATCTCAAAAATATCCTTTGTATCTTCAAATCTTCTATACATCTTCAAATCTTCAAAGTGAATCTTCAAAGATATCTTTAAATCTTTAAGTATAGATTCAAATCTTCAAGTATGGATCTTCAAAACCTCAA